>CM074917.1:30866008-30877589 GCA_037576815.1 Pangasius larnaudii
TCTTCACAACAAAGTTCTGTTTCCTTTTTCCCCTTATGCTTGTTTTCTCTTTCTGTTCTGGCTTCCAGACTGGTAAGTTCTGTAGAAATGCCTCCATAAATGTTGATATCACAGAAATGTAATTAAAATTTTAATTTGTAAGTTTGAAATAAATTTCAATATCTAAATGTTATCAAACTGTATACACATAATACTGAAAAGCTTTTAAACACATCAGGGTCTTCTTATTTTTCTTCTTACAGGGGTGGAAATCATAATCAAACCACCATTATTAAAGTTATTATGCCTGTAAATAATGTCTCCTGCAATTAATGAGAAAGATGGAAAGATCAGAAATAAAAAGCTCCAAAATACTACTGCACACATTTAAATAATGTTTGTTTGGCAAATAAATCTGTACTGATGGGGTTTTTAGGTTTTTGGTTTAGTTGTTTTGTTTTGTTTTGTTTTGTTTTGGTTTGTTTTGGTTTGGTTTGGTTTGGTTTGGTTTGGTTTGGTTTGATTCTTCCGAACTCTATTCTAAACCATTATCTGGCTAGCTAGATAATTATCTAAATAACTAGCTAAAAACTTTTCAAATTTACAAGGTTTTTTTCAAAAGTGTGCCTTTTGAATGCATCGATTATAGCCAAATTATAGAGAACAATCTTCATAATTGCATAAATGTATTTCTATTTATTTAGGAATGTTTATAGAACAATAAATCCAATATTTATTTTTATTTTTTGTATCCACTTTAAATAATTTGTTTGATTACTAATCATCAGTTCTACAATCGGATAAAATCTAAGCACACATATGTTAAAGAAACTTCAAGAAGACTAATATTCCATGAACTGTCCATACGTGAGCACAGTAGGAGGTTGTAGGAAGAAGAGAGAAAAGGTTTTAGCTAAACACATCGACTGGGAAAAGTGTAAGTGCTGGATAAAGAAAGAAAACAGAAATTGTTACTATTCTGTAAGTTAGTTAGTACTAATAAATACTATTCAGGTCATTTCTCATATATCTCTTATTGAATTCACTCAGACAGGACGTGCTCCTTATTGTGCTCCTTACTGAGAGTTAAATTGAGTTATTAACGTGTTTTCATTGGGAAAACATTTAAAGGATGCGTAATAGAAGGAGGAGAAGGAGGATCTGCTGATGATCGTGGTAACACTGAGTCAGATAGGCTTGAGATCTTCAGGCTCCTTTTTTCATGCATTCTTTCCAATATATTTTTCACCGCTATCTGTCTTATTGGGCTGCAAATTCTGGCAGTAATTTATCCAACTTCTGCCAATCTACACACCCAAATATCACTGTTCATGGACAGATATGAGACAGGACTGTTGATTCATTGCTGTTGAATTCTGGATTCTGATTGGTCAGAAGGTGTTGTTTCAGCTCTGTCAGTAGTGCAGCTGCAAATCACCGGTTTGCGTTTCTATAGTAACAGCTCATTCACAGGGATGTGTACGGCGGACGCTCCACACAAACAGATTAAAAACATAGTGCTGAGGTTTTCTGTTAGGAGATTTTATTCAACACTTCTGAAAGGAGTCTCCAGTGTTAGCACTTTGTAACAGTCTCTGACATCCTCAGGAAGAGGAGTTTGCACGTTGCTGTTCCTCTGTAACATGAGAAGCTGCGATTTCTTTTTGTTGTATTAACTGCAAGAGAGAGAAAAAAAAAAAGTCCGCTGAGAGAATGACTATGTTTATAGCTGCTATAACATAAGTAATAACAGGAACTTACTTGTTTCAGCGACATTCCACAGCATTAAATATAACTATAAATGGAAAAAACGTGTGACTTGCAATTTTGTAATATTTTTAATTTCAAAAATTGTATTCATTGGCAAACAAAACACTTTAAACCCCTATAACTGCACGTGTTTTATTCCTCACTTGCTACAGTTCTATCCTCCATGTTTGTCCAAAGAAGTGACACTGTGCTAAAGTTTCCATGATAGCAATATGATGAGTATTTTGGGATATCAGAGAGCTAATTTTCCAGCACATATTTAATACAGAGCCACACACACACACACACTGCTGCCGGCTGGATGATAACATTGCACAGAGACTTGATGGACGTCCATTAAGCAAGCTGGATTGCTGATGTCCATATGGTTGGGGGTTTGTGTGTGTGTATGTGTGTGTGTGTGTGTGTGTGTGTGTGAGTGTGTGTGTGTGGGGTGCTCTGCTCAGGGCCTGGAGAGGCTGGAGAGGGGCCACAGGATCTGAGAGTCCGAGCAGAACCAGATGTTTCTCTTTGTCTTTGGCTTGCGTTTAGTGTCCCAGATAAAAAGACAAGGTTTTTAAAAAAAAAAAAAAAAGTCCAACAGACGGTGTGATGTTTTGTCTCTCCCTGAGATTTCAGACAATGCGCAGACATGAATTAGGCATGTATTAATATCACAGAAAGTGTGCATAACCAGAGTAAGGTGGTTTAATATGACAGTAAATTATGTATGGGAAGGAAACAGCTTGTAATGACTCCTGCAGAATGAGTTATGTCTCTATGACTAAATAAAACCTTTTCACAGGGAATCCAGTATGTCCTTTTTTTTTTTTTTTTTTTTTTTTTTTGCCAAAGGTACAGTGTGGGATTTAAGTTCACAGTGGTCACCTGGCAGACCATTTCACACACTGAAGACTAGAGGAGGAAGCTGTGGTCATAAACTGCGCTCATAAAATTCAGACACATTTTAAATTCAATCTTTAATACTACTTGCTATTGGGTTTGGTTTATAAATAATCAGAGGTGGTCAGTGTTTAAGTAATTTTACTTTGCTGCTATGCCTGTATTTTACATGAGTATAATTAAAATTTATTGCCTGTAAACTATAAAAAACACTTTTAACTGATCAACTTTATGCTAATCAAATTTATGCTAATTTGTATGGACACCATAACCAAACATAATTGCACAAGGACTGCTTTGTTCACTGTTTGTATATTACAGTAGAAAAACGAACCTGATTTCATTAATAAATTGTCACAATTCAATTGCACAATAGTGATGAAATAGGATTTTGTTTTCAGCTAATACAAAAGAAATAGCACAAACATTAACCCTGCCCCTAGCCCTCACTACTACAAGACATGTGAATAGTTACATATTTGCAAGTGGTAAAGTAAAACATGTCCTGATTTCCAGTTCCATTTTATACAAGCGCTTTGTCCTGGTCAGGGTGGCAGTGGATCTGGAGTCTATCCCAGGAACACTGAGAGTGAGTACACCCTGGATTGTGGCACCAGTCCATCACAGGTCAACTTGCACACATACATTCACACACTCATTCTGTCACGAATTCCATCTCTCCCAGACGAGTGCTGTTCTCATGTTTTGTTTTGATTTCCCCCCATATGCTTTTTTTTTGTTTTCATTGACATGTGCCTTTGTTTTGATTCCGGTCTTGTCTCCACCCCTGTCCCCTCATTGGTGTGTTTCCACTGATTGTGTTCTGTGTTTTTATATAACATCTTGTGTTCTGGTCTTATTGCGAAGTCTTGCCAATAGTAAGACATGCAATTCTAAGCCTCATTTCCAAGTTTATAGTCCATGTCCTGTCTTCAGATTAACATCTGATTGCCTGTTTCTTACAACTATGAGTATTACGATTTGCTGATAGGTTTACGCACTTGCATCCTGTTTCATTACACTTCCACACCTAGGGGAAAATTAGTGTAAGCAATCCACCTATGTGCAATTTTTAGGAGCAGCGAGGAAACCAGAAGACCCAGATACATGGGGAGAACATGTGAAACTCCACGTAAGAGTAACCTGAGCAGAGGATTGAACTGGGGACCATGGACATTTTACTTTTGAGTACATTTAAGCCTGTGCATGTTTTAACTTTCATTCAAGTCTAATTATGATTACTTTTAATTGCATAAAAGTTTGAGGCAACACCCCAAAATTTCACTTAAGTATAATTTTCTGTACTTTCTCTATGCCTGTAAATAAGTACCATGCGTGGGGAAATGTAACACTGTACACAAGCAACAAAAGTATACATTTATGTTAGTTAGTTCCTTCTTTACACAATGAATACATCTGTAATGTGATCCAAGCTTCTCTGAGGTGAAGAGATGGTATGGCCTGTTATAGGGGTGTTCATTTACATCTGTCTTTCTGATAACGCTGAGAAAACACATTTTCTTATATACCCTTAAAATTTTACTAATATTATTTACCAGATATCCTTTTAAAAACACCCAAAGTTTTTTCTTTGCTTTTTTTTAATAATGAGTAAACACCTAAGCTCTTAATTAAGATGTCAGGGATTTGTAGAGGAAGTGGCTGCAAGTGCAGATTTGTATTTTAACAAAATACAGAAAGATATACATGGACTAGAGACCATAACATGACCACTTAATGACAACGAAAGACAAAAGCTAGACAATGAGTGAGGTGCGAGACGTAGCTTAAATACTCATGTTCATTAACCAAAACATGACACAGGTGCAGTCATGTGATGTGATCCGGTGAGGTGCAGTGGCTGATGGAAAATGTGGTCATATGCCGAGTTCTGCGTAACTATGACATAGGGAAGCTACCACCACACCAAACCTCCCTATAATTCTCACCCAGTTTTTTCAGGCCTCAAATTCAGCTTGAAGCAGAACATTTCATTGTTCAGAAATATGCTCATGCTCTCTGCCTGATCCTTACTTATGATTTTCTGCAGATAAATTTAGTCACTGAGCTCTCCTCCTGTAGTTTTTGGCCTCTGCCAAACACCCCCTAGACCCACGTCGCGTTCAGACAAGCCAAACCACCAGAGTCGTGATCCTCAGCATCAGATCTATTGATACAGCTGTTCTTCATGACTTTGACTGTGAGCAAGTCCACAGTGGGCCTCGACCTCTTCAGAGAGAGCTGTTAAAGAAAAACAAGCACAAAAGACATGGGGCAGACTGTGGCACGGCACTGCAGCTTTTTTTTTTACTGGGATATTGTATTCTCATGCTTACTGGGGTCAAATGGAGGCCCGACACTTCGGGGAACAACCAGGGAGAGCTTTCAACAATCCATTAGCATCAGTCATGCATTAATTCCAGCAGCTCTGTCATTTTATCATGACCTGTCATGCCGGTGAATACTGTAGTGTTTACTTCCCACTTCGCGGGAACTCTGCAGTGTTTCAGTGACTGTAAATGAAGTTCATTGTTGTCCAAACAGAGATTAAGAATAGAATCCTTAATCTCCTTATACAGTTAAGTGCAAAAGTCTGAACACCCCCTACACCCCCCAGCCCCCGGATTCTATTAAAACACATGTTTACTTTACTATAATTTATTATGAGATGTAAGAACAGACAATAATAAAAGACCATCAGCAACAGTGAAAACTATCATTCAGAAAAAAAAATCTATTTAACATTAATGGAACAAGTCTCCAAGTCTCGAGTGTCAGCCCTTGGAAACGGCCCATACATAAGGAAGTGTTCAAGACAGAAGAGTTTACAATTTTTCTTAATTAACTTCAATAAATAGAAAAAACAGAGGCTGGTGAGTGAGGGAACTGACTGTTTCACTGAAGTTCCACAACATTAACTGTAACTATAAACAGATAAAAGTATGACATGTTGTTCTTTAATAGTAAATAAATGCTAGCACTGGCAAATTGTCGTGGGATAAGAGGAATAAAACACTTCAGGACTACAGTGCCATTTTCCTACAGCAGCATGACACCAAATGGTTTATCTGTTACTTGTCAGTCACAGACACAAAGACCAAAGAGTGAGAAATAGAGAAATTAGAGAAAAGAGAAATAACTGTGGGGAAAACTTATAATTTGTACACACACATGCACTTTTTGACCATTTTTGTTACTTTTATTAACACTGCAAAACTCGTCTTGGTGGTTTCATATCTTTGAAGCAAGGGTGTACAACTGTATTTTATGTTCAAAGAAGGTAAAATCTCGTGTAGCTTGTTAACTTTATATTCATATCTCAACACCTACTTCGCCAGACTCCTAAACAGATCAGCACTGTAATGGTGTGTGTGTGTGTGTGTGTGTGGGTGTGTGTGTGTGTGTGGGTGTACGGGTGCGCATGAGGGAGTACAAAAGACCGAGCACGTCGTCTCTGCTGGTGCTGAATGGGGTTGTGACCCTACAACATGTGTTAGGTGAACTTTTAGCCTGCTCCTTTCCTGTGCTCTTCCTTCCTCTGATGAGAAAAAAAGGTAAAATATAATATAAGTAACGAAAGAATAAAGCCACATGAACACGTGCCCTTCTGGGTTGATTCACTGGGTGTAACCATTATGTTATGAAAATGTGTGCGCTATAGATGTGACTCTTGTATACTCCCTTCCATAACTCAGCACTTCAATAGAATAAACTGTTCATTGTAAAATCTATACACCACAGCGCTGTTGAGTTCTGGATTCTGACTGGCCAGGAGGGGTTGATTAATTTTCTATTACAGCAGCTCTGACAGTAGTGCAACTACAAATCACAGATTTATATGAATGTGCTCATTCTGATACGTTGTCATTGCTATCATAACAATTTACACAGGGACTTGTATGGTTTTTTAATTTTTGGTCTTTTACCTTCAGAAGCAGAGGTGAGGGAACGACTCTGTATAACTATTTTGCTGTAATTGAGAACAGGAACTAACATTTATCCATAAATGGATTAAAAAGCATATGTTCTTTAATTTATAAACAGTGTAATTGTTGGCAAATTGGTATGATATAAGAGAAAAAAAAGACTTCAGGATTTGTGTTTATAGGAAAATAATCAACTGTGGGGTGGTAACTTCTTCACACCACCCTGCCAATTATTATTTTCCTATAACAGCATGACACAGTGTTTTATTCCTTACCTAATGGATTAGTTGTCATGGTTTAAAGTGTTTTTTAATAGTTTAGGAGTGTATGCTGTTTCTTTGTGTATTCTCAGTTATAAATGTCTTTTGAGCCTTTGTGTTATATATATATATATATATATATGTGTGTGTGTGTGTGTGGTGTTTGTCTTTGTGAGTATGCATTATGGCTATAATAGGAAAACAGACTTATTACTGGCCATATGATTTACACCAAGCAGGAAACCCTGTGTCTCTGCTACACCTCCAGGGATCCAAACAGGAATGAGAGATCACAGCCCCGTTTTCTCTCCTTCCTCCTTTGTCTTATCCTTCTATCTTTCCATATCACTCTGTTTGTCGCTTTCCCATTCCCTTCCATTTTTGCGCGCTCTTTGTCTCTCTTTTGCATTTTTTTTATTATACTTTCTCTTCACACATTCTCAAATTGCAAAGCTGTTTTATTTTTCATTTGCAGTTACACATGAATGCAAATCTGGCAGAGTTTATTACACACACACACACACACACACACACACACACACACACACACACACCCCTAATCAGGAAGAGATCAACTCAGTGGATGTGGCCGGTCACGGTGAACACCCACATGGGACACGCCGCAGTCTCAGCCCTCTAAAATAAATGCTAACACACTCTAAAAGGGCTGCGTCTGCCCCGGTTCAGGCTCCCATGGGGCAGCCCCTCCTCATCCTCTCACCATGCAGAAAAGCATTGTGGGGGAAAGTGCCATCACATTCAAAGTATTATGTTCAATTACAACAAAAGCTTTCATAGCTTATTCTTGGCTTTCTGTGCTTTCATAAAAATTAATATTTCTGAAAGTAATACAGAACGTATACAGATTCCCTAATGTTTTATAGCAGCTGAACTCCTTCTACCTAAATGATTTGCTTTAAGTATGCCAAAAAAGCATGCTACTTTTTCAGTTTATGAAATATATTAACATCTTTACTATTTTTGCAAAGCCACCACAATCCCCTGGTTGGGAAATCCCAACATAAAATAAAGGATTTGCAAAAGAAATTCAGTCATGTCTTTCTGAAACAGTGCCCTCTTCCCTGTTGCTACAATCAAAATTGCATTATGGGTATTCTGAATCTACAAGGTTGCGTCATTTGTGCATTTCCAGCAGGAACTTTATGGGTTGATATTCTCCAATATACAGAAGTAGATGCTGTCTGACATAGAAAAGAAGCAAAACTCCCAAAATAATGCACTATATAGTGGACAGGGTGCAATTTTATATCTCCTTTAATATAACATTTGTTAACTCTTCACTTAAGGTCATGTGTACTCTTAAACTCACTCTGCCCAGGATTAAATGCACATAAGTCTTTCAGGAATCATAACGTTCTAGTGTAAAGTCAGCATGATAGTTGTCATAACACAATATCAGTTGACACAGCGTGACATTAAAATGAATAAAAGGTAGCTTTGAAGTAAGCCTTTGTAGTGGATTATGTCAGGTGTCATGATGTCATGATGGAGGTGTCATGTAGCCCTATAGACACTGGCCATAGTTATTATTTAAATGTATATAATTGTACATAACATGATATGAAATATAAAATGTATACGTGCATCCTAGATGACAGAATATGACGAAATTTTACAATGCAATGTAATATCAGCATAAAGGAGTTTGAAAAGAACCAAAGGCAAGAAGTCAAAAACAGGGGCTTCTATTAGATCCATTAGTAATCTTGTTGTTTTCACTATTAACACCCTAAAATACGCTATTTGCACTACTTGTGATCATGAAGGAATACTTGTGAAAAACAATGGCTTATTAATTTTGTTGTAAAGGTGTACAAACTTTTGCACCCAGCTGTTATTTTTTTATCACCTCTGTGTCTGTATGTGTCTCGATTATTTCAGTCTCGCACAATCAAAACTGGCACAATGTTCAAACGTGTAGCGCATGTCAAAATGGAAAATAAATATACATCAAAATAAATGGGCTTTGACTGTGGAAAGTGACGTTAATTGAAACAGACATGACGTCCATTTTTCATGGTCCGTAAAACTGGGAGTTTTCAAATTCGAAACAATTTGAAATGATGAACTGGGCTGCATCTGTTGGGTCAACAGATGTTTTGATGACGCAATCCATTACAACCTGCTTTTATACAGAGGGCCAGGAAAGTTGTTGATCATCACCATCACTCTCTTGAGTTGCTCTTATAGGACATGGTGGAAATTCGTAATATACTTGAAAATCTTGACATTTGTTCGGGTTATTACAGTTGATGGAAGTATTTTGCTTCTGTGCGTTGAGACATACGTTAATATTTCAGCCATGTTAGCAACAGAGGTGATAAAAGCCCCATAATTCTTCACTCAAGTAAAAGTGCGATTAAATAAATCCACTGGTATAAAGTTGAAGTAAACGCTCTTAAAGTTTGAAAGTAAAAGAATAACACGTCCAATTCAATGTCAAAATACAGTTCCTGATGGGAAATTAGAGCTGTTTTCACCAAGAAACCAAGGAAAGTGGGAAAACATTGGCTAAGGCTAACTAAAAACAGCTTTCTGCCGGTTAACTAGCATGTTAATAACTAGCTGAATGCTAATTGCTAGCTGTCACAATGCAGACAGATTGTGCCTACCAGTAGACAGATGACAGAGATGGGTATTAGGTCTCATTCTCACTGTCACATCTATTAAAGTTTAGATTTGTTCCTTGAAGCAGTCTAAAGCTAAAAAAAAATCACCTTATGACTTTACAAATATATGATTATAGAGAAAAAGTAGTGCTGTTTGAAAACATAGTAAGTAGAAAGAAGATAACTGAAATGTAGTAAAAGTCAGATGTATTAGGTGACGTAATGTACAGATACTTAAATACAGTGTATCAGGTCTAGCAGATTAGCCTTGTTGTTAACCTTAATATTCACATGTGTACACTTTGATAATCATCGTATTATTCAGTTCATTAGCAGGTCTAGATGGTGTGTTTGAGGATAAACATTTACATTTACATTTATGGCATTTGGCAGGCACCCTTATCCAGAGCGACTTACATTTATCTCATTTATACAACTGAGCAGTTGAGGGTTAAGGGCCTTGCTCAAGGGCCCAGCAGCGGCAGCTTGGCGGATAAAGGATAAAGGATAAGGAGATGTACAGGAGGGATTCACTAACGTAACCCGGTCTCTGGACAGCCCTGGTGTGTAATCATGTTGGGCAACACGGGCGATGTTTCACGTTTGCTTCACTGGCGCTGACGCAAATGTGTCTGTGTGTCTCATGCCTTGTTTTATAGTAGTTCCCTCATCGTCCTCAACATGACCTCCCACTGCAACTGAAAAACGGTGTGAAGAAGCAGATGTTGCCAGAACATTCAATATGGTTCTCAGTTTATCTGGAACCGATTTGGAACTGATCCTTCATCTTCCTAGACAGCAGTCTGTCTTCTTTTCCCCCCTTTTTTGTTTTGTAAATGTAGTTAAATGTCCACAATGTGGGTTTGACTGCCTGCTCTGCCTAGGGGCTAACAATGAAACCTGACTGTTATCCTTTATATTTGATATCGTTGTTTTTTTCTGCTGTTAAACGCCACTGTAACTGTGCTATAGCAATAGCAATGTCTTCCTGTGACACTGGCATGGCAGACAACCGCTAACTTCTGACAGGAATATCGAAAACACAACACCAACCAACAAATTAGCACCAGAATCACTAAACAGATCAGAAATATTTCAACAGAAGCATGATTAATGTGTGTAAGGGTGGACTTTTCCTTTAAGATCAAGTACATTTCAAATATCTAAACAAGAAAAACTGACAGTGCTTTCTCTACATTACACCCTGTGTACATTACAAGACCAGTTAGCTCAATGTTTTGAGCAAAATGCTGAAATGTTTTGTTTTGTGTTTAATATGTGGTACTTGGTGTCCTATAAAGCAGAATATAAGAAACCTTTCCTGTATTTATTTATTTTATTTATTTATTTCTTTTTTTGCCTGAAAATCAAACTTGCATAACACTTTCACCCAATACGGAGCACAATATTTATATAGTTAGATAAAGTCGCCATCTTGCGGCTATATACAGATTAGCGCCCGGTTTCCTGTTGCTATAGAAACGCCTGACAGAAATGGCTAGGGCTGAATTCCAAATGGTTGCTTAGTTTACACATAAGTACACTACATAGTGTGTGAAACAACGGCCTTGTGACGACTATGTAGCGCCCTTTGTGTTAAAATGGCGTCAATTTGAGATTCAACGTAAAAGTGGCGTTGTGGTAACAGTAGATGTGGAGAGGTGGTATATTTGTCGACATGTTTTAGCTCGTCAGAGGACAGACTTTATCGTTGTGAGGAGAGTTTGAGTAGTTTTTGTTGACAAAATTGTCTGGAAAAGTTATGGGTTAAAACTGATAGCTTTAAAAGTTAGGTAACTAATTAGCTAACTGGAGTAATGTTGAGAAAAAGAGTTTGGAGGAAAGCAGCTAGCGATGCTGTGAGTTGGCATCAGGATGAGTCCCTCAACACCACCATGTTCATCCTGAAAGAATTTGGGCCGACAGGGTTCCTTCTCAAAGAAGACAGAGAACCCAAAAACTACAAAGTGAGAGCTTTATTAACCATTTCTGGTAACTGGTCATATTTGTCAGGTGTTTCACAGAGTTCCTGGTTGTTGTTTTTAATTTTAGGTGTTCCTGGGTGATCCTCACACCTGCACTTGTGGAACCTTCCAGAAAGAGAAGGACCTCTGCAAACACATTTGCTGGTAAC
>CM074917.1:30927840-30945340 GCA_037576815.1 Pangasius larnaudii
GTAGATGCGGATGTACGTATAGTTGTAGATGTAGATGCGGATGTACGTATAGTTGTAGATGTAGATGCGGATGTACATATAGTTGTAGATATAGATACGGATGTACAAATAGTTGTAGATGTAGATGCGGATGTACATATAGTTGTAGATGTAGATGCGGATGTACATATAGTTGTAGATATAGATACGGATGTACAAATAGTTGTAGATGTAGATGCGGATGAACATATAGTTGTAGATATAGATACGGATGTACAAATAGTTGTAGATATAGATACGGATGTACAAATAGTTGTAGATGTAGATGCGGATGTACATATAGTTGTAGATATAGATACGGATGTACATATAGTTGTAGATATAGATACGGATGTACAAATAGTTGTAGATGTAGATGCGGATGTATGTATAGTTGTAGATGTAGATATGGATGTACAAATAGTTGTAGATGTAGATATGGATGTACGTATAGTTGTAGATGTAGATGCGGATGTATATATAGTTGTAGATGCAGATACAGATATGCGCCGTTCCTGAAACGAAGCTGCAGTTTGCAGGTCGTGTTGTTTACTTTTCCAGCGCACACATTATCGTAAGGACTCGAGCAAGTCACAAGCAGATTCTGTAATTGCAGCATGAACCGCACACCTCGTTACCTTCAGGTCCGTGGTAACGAGGACCAGGGGTGCAGAAGAAACACCATGCTCACTAAACTTCCTTTTTGTGCACAACCACAGCCTCGTGTTTTTTTTTCTCCTAAAAAAAAAAACCTGAGCGATGCGCAAGGGCCCGACTTTCAGTTGCAGGCAATTAGCTGCTTTCTCGCCCCAGCGTCCCCTGGGCTTCTATTTATCATTCAACGTGAGAATCTCCTTGACGAAACCCAAGGTTATTTTTGTGTAGGCAGCCTGGGTTCTTGTTTTTTTCACAGACAAGGTGAAAAGGTTGATTCTTCCCCGAAGAAAACGGCAGGAGAGCTAAACGAGCAGCACGCACGCTGCAGTAACGTCTCTCGTTTTTTTTTTTCCTTTTCCTTTTCTTTTTTTTTTGGAGGAAGTTTTGCGTTTGTGCACAGCAAGCCTTGTTTGTGTCTTTCGTGTCGGGCTCAAGTTCTCACCGCCTTTCATCCTCTTTTTTTTTGTGCTATCTCGTTAATCAGTGATGCTGATCTCATACTTTCTGGTCAGCGCGCACACACACTCGCGCATTCACACACAAGGCAGTCGTTCTACTTTTATTTGCTGTCCCTTTTTGCTTTCTCTCGCCTACCTTTCCTAAATGAGGCTTAGAGGAGTGCTTTGACTTTTTGTTTTGGTGCTCTCACGTCTCTCCGGTGCCGTTAGTCCTCCCATCATATTGCTCATGCGCCGGCCACGCCGCTCACACACTCGAGAGTCCCTGCTGAGATAATGGAGCCCGAGCTGGAAATGCCAGTAGTTTGGCCTATTTGTTCGCCTGCTTATCGCTATATTTGCATCCTGAGCAGAAATAGCAGAGGCTTGCAGGAACGGCAGGAACGCCGTCTCCTCCTGAGTGTGTGTGGGGGGGGATCAGAGAGCGGGAGGAAGAGAAATGAGATGGGATTTTTTTTCTGGCGCTTTTTAGATGAGCAGAATTTACTGCACTGAGACAGCTGTCTGCAGGACGTGCAGTATTTGACCCCCTCCTTTCCCTCTACTCCCTCAACTCCCATCCACACACACACACACACACACACACACACACACACACACACAGAGGGATGCTCGAAGACACTCTGAGATTGTGCTTGTACAGCCCCCTCTTATTTATTGATCCAGCTGCATTTAAAATCTGGTCACTGCTGCCACAAAAGGCTTTTCGTTTTAGCTACGCTTGCAGAGAGCGCCTCAGCCAGGCTTTTTTTTTTTTTTTTTTTTTGCGTTTTTAATTTTCTAGCAAACGCAAAATGACCGTGAAGAGAAGCACAGAGAATCTTTCTAAGCCTACGACGTATATAGAAACACGCTGTTTGTGTCATGCTTTGATGATGCATGATATAAGAAGGAAGTACGATCATGTCCCACCTGGGATCCGAGTGAAATTAGAGCTATAAACATGAAACACTATCGTGATTTGTTTTGTGTTGTTTTGCGCCATTAGTGAGAGATATTATGACACATTCTACTTAAAAAAAAAAAAACACTTCCTGTTCATCTAACCATGACTTTAGTCTTGGCCGTTGAATCACACTGATACGTATGAGAAGTAAAACACTTCAGGACGTGCTGTTGTAGGAAAATCCTCAACGACAGGGTGGTGTGATGCAGCGCGGTCACTGTTACCACCCCGAAGGCCATTATTGTCCAGTAACAGCACGGCCTGAAATCCTCTTAACAGCAGTTTGCCAACAGTTACGATTTTTCTTAATTACTAAAAAAAAGAAAGTCATACTTTTTATCCGTTTTTAGTCACATTTAATGTTCCGTGAAACAAAAAGTTTCTCTTCCTTGAAGCTTGTCATGTAACTGAGAAACCGCAAAGTGTAAACTCCTCTGTCCTGAAGAAAAAAAGTTACAGCTTTACGTCTGACTCTTACAAAGTGCTGACACTGGAGACTCCTTCCATAAAAGTCACATAAACGCCTCCTTGCAGAAAACGTACAGATCAGCGCAAAGCGTGTACCGCGTTCAGCCGCACAGCAGTAAACAGGAGTGTATTTTTAGGTAGAATGTGGCTAACCAGAGCTAAAACCCGAGCTCTGAAGAGTAAACACACGTCCTGCGGATTAGCAGGAACCCGAGCGAGCTCGTTTTAGCGCTGCACTTTAAACAAAAGATGTCCAGATTGACGCGCTGGGATTAGGGGCCTGTAATCCAGGCTTGTTTCTGGAGTCCACACACCCCGGATTAGGCCATGGGTTTCAGACATTGCAGAGTTATGACACACACACACACACACACACACACACACAAATGGCTGGTCATGTAATGAGTGACGTCTGAGAATTATTCAGCACTGTGGTTTAGGCCACGGAACTGAAAAAAGCACAAAGGATGCCATTTGTGTGATGGGTGTGGGTTTGTGTGTGTATTTTTGTGTGTGTGTGTGTGTGTGTGTCTATATATGTGTGTGTGTGTGTGTGTGTGTGCGCGAGTTCATCTCTACTGCCTGAAGTGAAGATCTGAGCTGTGCTTTGCTTTTCAAAACTCAGGTGTAAAGCTTCTCTGTAATATGAGAGCTGACTGTGACTAAGATTCACAAGATAACAGAAAGAGCTTTTAAAAGGAAAGGTTCAGGGGGAAAAATCCAATTTGCACAATTTCTCTTTTAACCCAAATGCAGTTTGCCGTCTGACATTTGCTTCCTTTTTCTCTCTTTTTTTTATAAATACTACAGCATTCTGTAGTTCAGCAGCTCCACGAATAGCTCGTTGTGAACAATCACATACATTTATGTAAATGAAGGCAGCTCATCTAGAGAGGAAGGCGTTTCTTATGACTTTTATAGATTTTTAAAAACAAAATTTCATTACCCTCTCTAGGCTGATTAGTGAGGTATTGACATGTTTTGACAAAAAAAAAGGCAGCGACGTAAACAGAAGGTTTAAAGATGTTTGAACAGAGTCGTGTACATTTATTCTCCTCGCGTCTAATTCAGGACAGACGTCTCATCTGTTCAGAGTTCATGGTAACGTGAAGCTACAGTGCGAAGCAAGACATAACCTCTTCAGCTTGACCTGGTTTATTTATAGCCATAAACTAATCAGTAATGTTTAAACATTAAAAGTTGAGTGTTGTCGCTGTTCAGTTATGGTAGTCGCTTATTTGTAAGGAATTTCATGTAGCTGGATTAAAGGTACGTGTATTATGTTATTAACGTGTAACAGAAGTTTGTAACCAATTCATTTTTTTCCCCATTTTGGTCGAAGCCAACCTCGGCATCTTATCTGCTGCTCATGCTGCGTCAAAGAGCGGCGTAACACACACGGAGGAAAGCGCTATCTGCCCTCTTCCTCATACATGAGCTCACAGATGCCTGTGATTGGCTAGGGGAGGGAGAGAGAGAGAGAGAGAGAGGGTGTACGCCCCTCTCTTGACTCCCGGCTACAGATGGCTGTGTTGTCATTGGGATTCGAACCCGCTTGGAATGATGTTATAAGTAGCCGCATCGCCGTCTCACAGCTTGGGGTTTGATCCTGAGCTCGTGTTACTGTCTGTGCGGAGTGACCGTGTGGGTTTCCACCGGCTTCTCTAAATTTCCCCCGAGGTGTGAACGCGTGTGCATGGAATCCTGGCGGCCTGTCCGGGGTGAATGCTCTGCACCTTGTGCTCAGTATTCCCAGAACAGGCTCCGGATCCAAGATCAGGGATACTGGAGATGAACGAATGAATGAATGTTACAGGTAATGTACGGCGTGTTTGGAATGAGACTCTGTGATTTCAGCCCTGTCTGTCTCACACCAAAACCCAAGCTGAAAGCAGCGCCTGGTCGAGTGTAAAGCGCAAACAGTGCAGCATTGTGAGGAGCGACGCTTGTCGGCGAGCTCGGTGTGTAGATCTTATCCATAATTAAAGCCATCACAGGAGGGGGAGTGTTGGTGTAAGAAGTGCAACCTGATCTGCGCAGGCGTTAAAAATAAAAAACAACAACAACCGAGGCAGTACTCTCAGGTACACTCGCGCGTTTGTGTGCGATCTCGCGTGTGTGAGGATGGAAACATGCCGTGTTGCTGCGAGTTAGCATGCAGCAGGCTAATTTAAGCATGCTGCAGGAGCAACAGCGTCTTTCAGGAAAGTCGTGAGCTCATCTCATCCGGCTCAGGGGAGGAGAGCATCTATCTATCTATCCATCCATCCATCCATCACTCGCTGACTCACTCTCAGGACACATGTCACAGTCTCGTCACGCTGTGCTCCAGCTCAATACTGCCTTACAGCAGCAACACGCTGCTTCTCTTCTGCACCTCAATACTGTAGTTTGTATTACAGCAGTAAGAGTTCCCAAAAAGTTTTGGACCCCCAAAGGGTAACCGATAGAACTTTTTATGACCCCAAGCCGTGTCCATCCTAAATGTGTCTTTCAGATTTATACACCTATTTGCCTTTCTGTACTGTAAAGGCCAGTATTCCAGTAACGATTAGCGAATGATGTATCGCGCAGCACTAACAGGAACACATCAGCACCTTAATGCTTTTAATAGAGAGAAAATCACAGTGCTGCGATTCCTCCTCTCCTCTTCCTTTCAGCGTAATAACGCCGACCTTTAGTTTCACTGTGCTCTTAATATTAGCAAATATGCCATTTATTTTTGCATACTTTTGTAATTGGGCTCTCAGTAAACCAACCTTTCGTTTGAGAAATAATTAATAATTTGTATTTAGCACAATTCTAAGGTCACTTTCTCTCTTTCTCACTACTGCTCAGTTTGCCGAGTCTCTGAGACGTTAGTGCTTTCGGCTTGTTTTCTGTTTGATAAACACGTTTAAGCGGACCAGAAAGGAAGGTGCCTAAAGATCTGCGGAAGATATTTTTTAGGTTGTTTTCAGAGACGTGAGCGCTCCACTGATGCACCAACAATGACAGCTGTTGATTCTTGTCTATATGAGCCGTAGTTCTGTTCATTACTGGCACTTTGACACCTAATAGTCTGTTTGCCCAGTCTGAGTCAGAGCGAAATTGATACTTCTGCTTCGTTTGCCGTTTGGTTTGGTGTAAATTTAAACCAAAACCAAAAAAAAAAAAAAACAATTGATTGAAGATTGTATTGGAATAAAAACTGTTTTTCTGTCTTTTGGCTCAGTTTAACATCTAACAGCTCAAAAACACACAGCAGGTTGAGTCACTTCCTGAGTCAGTTCTGAGTCAAATGGCTTTCTCACTAGAACTCTATTGGAAGCGAACCGAGACCACGTCGCTCAAACACTCTCGGACCCGCGTGTGAACGCGGTGTTCTTCTCTCTTTCGTAAAGAAGCGTCCCGAGAGTGAGAACACACCAGGATGTAAAAGTTAGTTTCATTTTCAGCTTTGCAGCTCTTCAGCTAACATGGCAGCAAATACACACTTCAAAGCGCTTTATTAAGCCATATACTGTATTAACAGTAATAATGTTCTACCATTTTTCCCCCCAAATAAATGTACATTTGGATGAACAGTGACGCAAAAAAACTTGTATAAGAGCCAATAAGAGTCCGAGTCAGATTTCAGACGACTCAAACGATTTCGTACAGTCGAAACTCATTGCATCGTGAAAACGTCCAAACCAAAAAAAAAAAAAAACGCACAAAAAGAATAAAGCTTTGGTTTGAACTCGTAAATGATCTAGCCGTGAAAAGAGGCAAGACAGCATGATAGTGCTCTTTCCAGAGCTTGTGTTTTTTCCCTGGCACTCAGGGCCGTTTGAGCGCAGAGTTCGGGACAGTCGGTGAAGCGTGACCGCCGTTTTCGGGCCCGCGAGCAGCCCAGAGAGCCGATCCCTGGCCCTTGGAAGCCATCCCGATGTCGTACAATGTACATCAAGTCGCATGATGGGTTCAATTTGTTATATTGCTTCTCGTTTCGTTTTGTGATGCTGGGAAACGATTTGTTATTGTTGTTGCTGTATAAAACCAGACTTTCATAGCACCGGAGCTATGTAGCTCACCTTTGTGGTGGGAATGCTTGCACTGAGAGCGCTGAGAAAAATTCACGTCTCGTCCCGAGCGTGTTGTGTGAACACGCCTGCAGGTTTTAACGTCGCGCTCAACATTTTGCAAACCTGCATGCGCAAAAGTGTGAGGTACAGGATTGCTCGGATCGAGCCACGGCTCGAAAGGAATTCTTCTGTGTGAAAGCAAACGCGAACATTTTTTAGCCCCAGGGGGCAGAATCAGTCGTGAGTGCAGACCACGTGTGAAAATGCCCTCAGGTACTCAGAGGAACCGGCTGAAGTGTATTATGGTGGATATCGACTAAATCTCATAACCTCTGACTAGGAACGCACAGAGGTAAAAAAATGACGTGATTCTGAGTTCCGAGAGCTTCCCGCGTTCATCGATTGCTGCATCAGGTTAGGGATTGTGTTACACTCTGGAGAAAGTGTGCTGTCTAGGTGCAGGGTCGTGACCTCCTGCCCTGCAGCATGCCAACACCTCAGCTCATGTCTGAATGCTGTACTGCTTCATTTCTGCACGTCGACGCTAAAACGCTTGATTTTTCTTCGAAATAGCGCTTCGCTACTTTCAAACGACACACACAAGCCCAGAAAACCAACACTCATCGATCACAGCTGCTTATGCGTCCATGTTAAGCCCCCGAGGACGCCGTCGTCCCAGCGTTCAGTGTTTGCTTGAGACTGTTCGTTTTTAAAAAGAGGGGGATTTTTCGCCATGGTAACTGGCAGGGCGATGGAGGCGTGGATTGCCTTGATGACGGACGAAAGGTTCAGTCGCCTGTGTGTGTGTGTGAGGCACGACAGCTGCGTAGGCAGCGGGGTTGACCTTCACACGGTGAAATCTCAAGGCCTGTTTGGTTGCACAGAGCTCTTCTCCTCGCTGCGGACTGACGAAGCCTGACGCTAAAGCCTCCATCGCATCTTTAGCGCATGTGTGATTACGACACACCAGTTAGATTTAAAGCTTCATTTCTGAGTAAGGAATAAAACTCTACGATGCCTGCTGTTATAGGAAAATAATCAACAGCAGGATGTTGTGATGAAACAGAGTTCCAGGCTCTGAAGTTGATTATTTTCCCAGCCGTTCCCTCACCAGCCTCTCTCTTTTTTTTTTTTTTTCCTCCTGCCCCTGCAGCTTGGCATGTTATCAAGAAACCGCACAAAAGTGTAAACTCCTCTGTCCTGAAGATGTTGGCAAACTTGCAGCTTTACCTCTGACCCTGGAGACTCCTTCCATAAACGTTAAATAAACATCTCCTCACAGAAAACTTCACCATATCAGCGATACTCTAATGCGTTTATGTGGAGCTTCCGCCGTACAAGTCCCTGTGAATGGGCTGTTACTATAGAAACGATAACGTATTTCCACGTGCGCATTAATATCGACCGTCAGAGCTGCTGTTGTAGAAAATTAATCAACACCTTCTGGCCAATCAGAATCCAACCGCATAGAGAAGACGTTGAAAAATACTGAGGTTTTCCCGTAATTGAAAGGATATGTTGCTGAGTATGATTGAAGTGTGTGTGTGTGTGTGTGTGTGTGTGTGTGTGTGGCTCCTAGGCCCAGTTTTCCAGACTCATTCCCTCAGCCGGAAAACCTTAAGTGAGTCCTTCATTATCTAGTTTATTTGTTTGCTGTGATGTGTTTCACATTCGGGTTTGTGCGTGAAACGCGTTCCAGATGTTGTGCAGAGGCAGGCGGCTGGCCACGCCGGTGTTTGTGCTTTTTGTTTAAAGAAAAAAAAAAAAGAAGTACAAATGGCTCTCACATGTGGAGCCACCTCTGTGGATCCTCTTTCTTGCTCTTTCTCGTGCTTTCTCTCCTCCCCTGCTTGCATCTGGTGTTCATTTGCACAGAACTTCAAAGGTAAGGGGGGGGGGAAGTGAAGACGCGGAAATGAGAGGAATATTAATCCAGCCGCGTCGTCCCAGCTCGGGGTGCTGCCTCCTCTCCCACACGCGTGCAGAAAAATCGCCGCCGTGGCACCACGTTCATCCTTCATTCAGCCGAGGACAGAGAGTGTGTGGTGAGGGTGAGGGTGTTTGAGAGAAGAAGAAGGGAGGGGGGGGGGAGACTTGAGACTTGTGTGTGTGTGTGTGTGTGTGTGTGTGTCGCCTCTCTCCTGTTAGCGTGTGAGTGATGAGCCGCAGAGCAGGCGGCTGAGGCCAGAGCTGCTCTCAGATGGGGCTAATTATCTGGTGGCCATTTTAGAGGAAGTGTTTACAGAGATGAGAAATGGCTGGATCCTCTTTTAAGGCCCCCTTTTCTCCTTCTCGCACACTCCCCCGGCCACCAACTCCTAATGACTAAACTATGAAAGAAGACAATTACAGGTCTAAGAATCAACAGGAGCAAAAAAAAAAAAAAAAAAAAAAAAAAGCTGAGTGTGTGTTCGTTTCACCAACAAGAACTGCACATTTTTGCTTTTCAGCTGCAGCTGAGGTGACAAGAGACAAGCCTGCAGGCCTCGAGACACACTCGAGACAGAGAGAAAGAGGAAGCAGAGGAGCGGCAGGCTTTGTGCAGTGAAATAATCTGACGAGAAGATGAATCACTGCTGTTTGGGGTTCGGTTTCCTGCGCCGGGACGCTTGAATTGTCAGGACTTGCCTGTTTTTCTCCAAAGGCTTCGGTAAGATGGCTGCCTCGAGCCTCCCTGAAGAATCACCCGACTTCAGCATGTGTACGCGCTTCCTACGTATGCGTGCGCGAGCACGGTTTGCCCTCTGGCCAACAGCATCATCATTTCATCTAAATTCCTTTCCCTCGGGCCACAGAAATAAAAAATGTACTGTCAGGTCGCTTTCTCCGATGGAGATGGAAATGGAGAAGAGTGAACTGCTGCAACTCTGAGTGTGTCTGAGAAGAAGAAGGCGTGAGACGCTGTAATCAACCCTGTGTGTGGACGTTCAGCATGTATAGGATGATCGGCATCGCTGATGCGCCTGCCATTATCTCCACATCAGAGCTGTCATTACGGCCGACGCCGCTGTAGTCCTCTCAGCGGCGTCGGCTCCAACAATGCTATGGGTGTCCTCGGTGTCCATTTCGCGTGCGCAGTCCTCTTTCAGGCTGGATTTTTTTTTTTTTAACGCGTAGATCCACGATGTCGCAGACGTAACATGCGAGTGCAGCATGGCATGTTGTTTTTTTCCCCCGCATAATCTTCAGAGTTTGACCACAAAGCAAGACGTGTTCCGAAACTGAAATACTTCCTCCAGCCTCGGGGCTTTCTTCATATTTAACCAGTTTAATTTCTCTCACATTTTTAAAAATTGTGTTAATTTTTTTTTAAAACGTGTCGTCCACTAACCTGCAATTAGCTGCAGGTGGATTTGTCTGAATGTGTAGCCGGTGGTAGACATCTTCACAAAGAGGCACAAAGAGGATGAAAGTAAAAAAAAAAGGGGTTGCGTACACGTGGCGCACAAGGGAACGAAGAATGGCCTAAAGTAAGGGGTCCAGTGCATTAGCACTCCTTTGCGGGGCTGATTTTATTTTTTTGCCCCTAGGCTTTGTGAATACATTTTATCATCCAGAGTTGAACCCTTCATCGTCTATACGCGGCACAGAGTCATAGACAAGGGGTTATGATGGGTCAATCTTCAATACAATCTTCAAACTATACTTTTGATTAGCTTAGTGTTTAGTTTAGTGCAGTATTTAATCGAATTGTTCCTCTTGTCGTATCTAATTTTATTCATCGACTGTAAAATAAAAAAAAAAAGCATTTTGCTGCAAGACTCGAACCAGCAATGTTCTGTGACAATATTTAAGTAAATTGAAATTGAATTGATGCAATTTAGCCAGCGCAAAATAAGCTGCAGAACCAAAAGTCCAGGCTTTGGAGACAACAGTTTCAGGCTGGACACGTGTAAGCGTGTGTGTGTGTGTGTGTGTGTGTGTGTGCACGTGTGTTCTGTGATGTACATGTGTTAGGGGCTATTGTTGTAGGAGGACTTGGATCAGGTCCAGCTCCACCCTCTTGTAGACTTGTGCAGCGAGGACTATCTCGTCCAGGATTAAGCGCAAGCATCCTGTCACATGATTAAAAAGTGCAGTGTGTATGGAGAGATGCAGATTCTGCACACGTCCTACTGAAAAGTTTCACAAACAAGAACTGGGCCAAACCGGAGCAGTCTGGTTCACCTTCACGTGAGACGACGCTAAAAATGGCCACGTCGGCGTTTCCATGTATAACGTTTTGACAGAGTGCACTGAGATTTCTTTCTATGTCTAATCTAATCTGGTTTCATTCTGACTCTTTTGGAATCCTTTTCAATATTTTAAACCCGGGCTAACACGAGTTTCCTTCGAGACTCACGAAGATGCTCATGCTACATACCTCTGGGGGGAAAAAAAGCGCTAACTGCCCTCTTCCTCATCCATGACCTTACAGACGTCTATGATTGGTCAGCGTCGCTTTGATTAGGCTCTCTTGGGTTTGTGAGTCCGATCCACGATCTGTTCAAAGCTCGAAGTCTCTCAAACAAACTCCAAATGAAAAACTAGTGCGTATCTTGCGTAACGGCGTAGACGTAACCAATCAGCAGCAAGCAGTGCTTTTAGCCCCTCCCCCCAAATCCCATCGGTTCTCGAAAGCACAGTTCCAGTTCTCTGGTGGCAAAATTTCCAGCACTTTATTTGTAATGCGCAAAAAAAAGAGGAACTGACTCAGAGTGTGTGTGCCGTTTTGTTTGCGGTTTGTTTTTTCTGTTTTGGGTGTGCGCCGTGCTTTTTTTTTTGGTGGCCTTTCGCTCATGGACTGTGTGTGTGTGTGTGTGTGTATGTTTCTGTGGTTCATGCTGATCGTGGAGATTGGAAAATGTATCTGTTCTCTGATAAACACACACACATTGCGTGATAAATACACACACACAAACAGAGAGAGAGAGAGAGAGAGTTAAGGCCGTGAGAAAACCGGAGAGGGCCGGTTCTCTCGGCATGTGCACTAGGAAAAATCATCCCACACACCCGGAGACTTAAAGGCTGACTATAATTCCAACAGGTTTAACAGGAAAAAAATGGAACTGGGAGTGCGAATGTGTGTGTTTAGCCCCACATGTGTGGGCATGTGGATGTGTGTGTGTGTGTGTGTGTGTGTGTGTGTGTGTGTGTGTGTGGAGCCCATGCCAGCCACAAGGTCTGGGTGCAAACATCATGGTTTTTCATGGTTTGACCACAAAGGCGAAACTTGTTTTTGCCAGTTCACTCCCTTCAGGCTAAAGGCCTCTGTATGTTTAAATCCTTTTGTCTCGGGCACGTTGTGTCATGTGATCATCCAACATGAGAACTAAACTAAAACTGTGTGTGTGTGTGTGTGTGTGTGTGTGTGTGTGTGTGTGTGTGTGTGTGTCTCAGGTGGAAGAGCAGTGATGTTACAGAGCTGAGGACACTCCTACACAGTGAGTACCGGTTTTTAATCACAAAACAACTTTTATTTTATTTTATTTTTTCGGATGTGTGCCGTCTTTCTTGTTCGCTTGTGGCGTGCGTCTGCTCATCCCTTTTTCACGAGGATGTCGATTTGTTTATTAATTGCATTGTTGACTTACGTACACTGTGGTGATGCTCGCACAAGAGACACACAACACTCCCGTGGGCATGTGGAATAAAATAAATGCAATAAGAATACACTGGATGTAAACAGAAACATGATCAAGTGTGCTGAGAAGTGAGCATTTGAACTGGATTAGGTTTCCGGACACGTGTGTGTGTGTGTGTGTGTGTGTGTGTGTGTGTGTGTGTTTAGTAATGTTGTCTGTTCACACAGTATATACAGTGGGCGTGTCTTCATGGTGTATACACCCCCCCCCCCCCCCTTCATTTTAATACATGTTGATTTGCTTTGAATTTTATTAGCATTGTTGTATGTACTCATTAGTAGGTCACATGACCATAACAAGTCATGTTAATCGACAACTCAATGGCTTTCCCGAAATTCCTGGAAGTGTCGCTTCTTTGAAAAGTTGTCTATATTTTATTGTGATTTTTTTTACATTTTATTTCAGCGTGCGATGATAGATAAGACCGAGAGGGCTTCCTAGACCGAAGAAAAAGGGCAAAACCTCTTTTTTTCACAGATTATAACACAATCGTTACCAAAAGTCTGCTTACTTCTGCTTGTTTTATACAAAATAAAGCACAGCGTAATCTTTCCATGATGCGATTCAGACGGAACTAAAATAGAAGAGATGAGATCTGGTAAAAAATTATGCAAAAATAAAAAAATAAAGCTTAATAAAGCTTAAGTGACACTCAGTGTGCGACTGATACTTAATAAAAAAAAATGATAACGTTTCATTTTTGGGTGATTTTTCAAACTCTGCACCTCCTCACACGCGTGTTTTTCTGTCTAAAACGCTTTAATCTGGCATTGAATGGTGCGGCAGAAGGCGAGGAACGTGCTGTTACCCAGGCCGAGCCGTCGCTGCTCCGCTTCATTGTCCCGGTCCCTGGTGGTTGCAGAAAGTGACAGAAACACAAGGACAGTCCTTTTCTTTTCTTTCCTCCCTCCATCCTTTCTGCTCTCTCTCTCTCTCTCTCTCTCTCTCCCTCCCTCCAGCACTTTCTCTTGCTCTCGTCTGCTTTTCTACTCAAATTTATCCACCTTCTAATAGCATTTTTCTCATGCAGGCGTGTGAAGTATGTTTGTGTGGCTGTGGGTGTGATTGCTGTATGTCTATATCTATCTATCTATCTATCTATCTATCTATTTCCTTTCTGAGGACTCTGTGTTCCTTGTGAGGAACTGAGGCACGTCACGCCCGCTCCTGTCCACCTCGGCCACCGTACCCCAATCAATAATGGTAATGGAGGCCCCGACGGAGCATCGATTTCTTTTGAGAATTGTAGGAAAGAACGAGGCATCATCGCAGAGCGACATTTTGTCCTTTCTCCTTGCCTTTCTCGCCTGCATCCTCCTGTTCTAGCGTTCAATAAAAAAAAAACAACGAGCTACTCTATTTTTTCCTCTTGCAGCTGTCTGTAAAAATCAGAGGACTGGACCTATGATTATTAATAATCACATCACTTCAGATTCCTCTATTTTTTTTTTTTTTTCAGATTTCCTTGTCTTTAATAAAGCATTAAATATGTGTTTAAAGATGTCCGAACCTACATATTATGATTTGCCATTTTTAGCAGGGTAGGGAGGGGCGGTCACTCGGAGCGCATGCTCGGCCAGCTTTCTGGTTCTCATGGAGAAGTAAAAAAACGCAGAAAGGACTTGGGGCCGGCGAGGCACCCAGAGGGAGGTCTGAAAGTTGAAGCAGGAAAGTCGAGGTTGATCTCCACGGAGCGGAGTCTTCCTCAGCAGATGCGCCGTTCTCTCAGGACTCAGAGGGGAGAACGGAGAAAACAGCCACAGTGTCGTTTGTTGTTTTTTTTTCCCCCCTCGTCTCAGTTTCTTAAAATATCCCGTCCTGTGTGAGGCCGGCCTTTTCCCAGATTTAAAAGCCAGGGAGTGAAACTATGTGGTATTGGTTTTTTTTTTTTTTTTTATAAATATCTCTTCCTTTCTTCTCCAGATGTCTCCTCTATTTCAATCTTTTTTCTTTTTATCTTCCTTTGTGCCTTTCTCATTCTGTCTTTTTAAAAAAAATGTTTAGAAGAGCATAAAATTGTTTCTGCATTAATTGATAAATCACTTTCTGCACAAATGAACATCTAAAAACATACAAAAGCTGCGGCAGGTTTACTCTAGTCAGGAAGTCCAGGTTATATGAATATGCAAATTTATAAATACCCCCAATGAAAAACCAGCCACACCCACTTCACCTGCTCATTTTTGAATGGCCTGCATTTGTGTGTTAGAATACGATTACTCAGCTGTTTGGGATTATTTCCCTATAGCAGCGTGCCCTGAAGTGTTTTATTCCTCTTATACCAGTGCCGTGTTGTGTTAATTAACCCAAGCGTTGTCAGTACAAGTGCCCGCGAGGAAAAAATAAACTTCAGTCTGGCTTTAACTCACTCGCACATGAGCGTGTGTAATCGTCCACGCTTCCTCCCAAGTTCCCTGTTTGGGCCATGGTGGAAAAAAATAAATTAAGCCACGCCCACGGCGGCCTTGGAAATCGAAGTGGCGAAGGAGCAGGAAATGAGGAAGTGGAGTGTCGGAAAAAAAAATTCAAGGAGGATGGCTAAAAGAACAGATGTGGGAAGTGCTGCTCTCTCTTTTTCAAGGACAGCTCTGTGTGTGTGTGTGTGTGTGTGTGTGTGTGTGTGTTTCCTGCTGAGGAGATTTGGAGCAAGAATGATGGAACTGGAGCCTGGTTTTACTGCTGATGCTGTGCAGGATGTGTGTGTGTGTGTGTGTGTGTGTGTGGGATAGAGTGTGTCTGTGTGTATTTGTATTCTTTGAGGCAAAATACACACAGGTAGTTTGAGAAGTGTAATGGATGCCTGGCTGAGGCTGTGTGTGTGTGTGTGTGTGTGTGTGTGTGTGAGAGAGAGAGAGAGAGAGAGT
Organism: Pangasius larnaudii; assembly: GCA_037576815.1. Lineage (NCBI taxonomy): Eukaryota > Metazoa > Chordata > Actinopteri > Siluriformes > Pangasiidae > Pangasius > Pangasius larnaudii. Next base: position 30,942,922 of record CM074917.1, read on the forward strand.
GTGAGAGAGAGAGAGAGTGTGTGAGAGAGAGAGAGAGAGAGAGAGAGAGAGAGAGAAATGTGTAATGGATGCCTGCCTGAGCTGAGTCTGGATGTCCAGATCCCCAGCGAGAATCATTACCTCAGCACAGAGATGGGGAGAGAGAGAGAGAGAGAGAGGGAGAGGGGAAGAGATGAAGAGAGGGGCAGATAGAGAAAGAAAGACAAGATATACAGAGAGACAGAGAAATAGACAGGAGAGGGAGAGAGATGGAGAGAAAGATGGAAAGAGGAAGAGAGAGGAGAAATGGAGAAAAGAATGGAAAGTGATGGAGAGAGAGAGAAATGGAGGGAAAGCTGGAAAGGGGCAGGGATAGATGGAGAGAGAGAGAGAGAGAGTGCGGTAGACAGACAGACAGAGAGATATAGAAAGGGATGGGGAGAGAGGTGGAGAGAGAGAGAGATAGAGAAAGACAGAGAGGGATGGGGAGAGAGATGGAAAGAGAGGGAGGGAGAGGGGGGAAAAATAGAGAGAAAGATGGAGAAAGAGAGAGAGAAAGAAAGATATAGAGAGATGAGAGATATGATGAGAGAGATGGAGGGGGAGAGAGAGAGAGATAAAGGAAAAGGACAGCAAGCACATCCTTAAGTGAGTGACTGCTCCACCCCACCTCTCTGTCTCACACTCCCTTTGTTTTTCCCCCCTCTGTTTTACACACACACGCGCACACACACGCACACGCGCGCACGCACACACACACACACACACACACATTCGTGCCCAAAACACTTTGCCATTTTTCTCTTTTCTTTTTCTTCTCCTTTTCTCTGCTAGTGACAAGGCGGGGCCGCTGCTGCGAGAGGAGCCGCAGTGAAGTAATCAGCTGCACTCTGCGGCATTCTCTTACAGGAAAATAATCAACAGTGGCGTGCTGTGATGGAGCCGAGTCACTGTGCCTGCCCTCACGTTGATTACTTTCCTACAGCAGCATGTCCGGAAGTGTTTTATTCCTCTTACACCACGGCAGCAGTTCAACAGTACAACCTTCTCATTTAAAGAAAGGCATGGAGTTATTATCCGTTTATAGTTACATTTAATTTTAGTTCCAGTTCTCAGTAATGGATTTGAAAAAGAGGAGATGGTTATTCCTTTCATCTTTCCACTTGTGGGATGCTTTTTCACACACACACACAGACACACACACACACACACACACACACACACACACACACACACACACACACACACACACTCTCTCTCTCTCTCTCTGGCTTCTCTGTGCGATGTGCCGGATGCTAAAGATAGAGGCAGCTGTGTGTTCTGTATTGATGGGAAGGACAGTGTGGCTCTGGACGCAGGAAGTTGTACGTGCACGTGTGTGTGTGTGTGTGTGTGTGTGTGTGTGCGCGCACCCAGACTAGCATGAGTTTTATACAAACACGTCTGACTGAAATACTCCGCGCTGAAAAGAGAAAGATGAATCATAATTTAACGCACCAAGTATTTTCTTCTCAAATAATTTTGCATTGAGGCACAAATTTATGATTTCAGTCTGAGACTTGGTAGTGTCAGGAATAAACCAGATCTGGAAAATGATGAGACGGCATAATATTGATTATAATATCGATATCATAAATGTTCACGTTTCTTCCTGTGATGTCATGATATCCTTTTCTTAAATTAAAAACAATAAATAATAATATTACAAACGGACTAGAAGCCGATGTGGTAACATTTCGTCTCTAAAAAAAGCTGGTAAGCTGTTAAAATGTTTACAGATTTTCATTTTTTTTTCAGTGTTAAATGTTTAGTTTGAAATGATTATCTTAAATGTGCAACAAAAATTAGACATAAATGAAATAGAATTTTTGTTTTAGAGAAATCCAGACACTCGGTAAGTGCTGGAACACTTGCAGTGAACAACATCGAGATTATTTAGAAAAAACGATGAGCTTTTGTGACATCAATTTGCAATAAAGAACGCAAAAATTTTTTTTATACATTATACATATTTGTATACATTTTGTACGTATTTTGTATCATGCGTCCACTGTACAAATCTCTGTTTAAATAAAGTTCAGTGTGGCTTTAACTCACTCACACATCGTACACGCTTCATCCAAAGTCCCCCATTTGGGCCACGATGAGAAAAATTAAGCCCCGCCCATCGCAGCCTTGAAAATTGTCATGTAAATATAATTTTTTAATGTAACAAAATAAATCCGATTAAATTAAATAAATAGACCTGAAATAAAGTATCATTTATAAGTATCAGGTTTGTAAATGTGTCTATCGTGATGTGTGTGGTGTATCGGAGAAAAGCCTGTGAGGATCACCATATGATATACGTGCCACATCGCTCCGCCTTTACGTGACCCTCTCATGTAGGATGTATTAGTGAAATCCCGATGAAAATAATCCTGTTTCTGATGGAAAATGG
>CM074917.1:30950340-30951376 GCA_037576815.1 Pangasius larnaudii
ATGCTTTCTCTCTCTCTCTCTGTTCTTTTGTCTGTCTACAACCATTATACACATCAAACGAGTCCACACACACACACACACACACACACACACACACACACACACACACACACACACACACACACACACTTCTTTTAAAGCTGCATTAGGTAAGATGTCAAAATTTGGTCACTAAACAGTAAACAGGTGAAGCTGAATAAGATTTAATAATTTTTTTTTTTTACTCCTTGAGCCCGCCCCCTTATTCCCGACCATGGAAACAAGCTCCGCCCCCAGAACCTATGTTGTTTCGATAGAGTTAGCATTAGCAACGACTCTCGTGAGCGCTCAGAAATTCAAGATGCAATCTGTAAACACGCAAAATTGGATTCCATGGTTTATGAGGTTTATGAGGATGTTCACAGGTCGCAGTCGCTCTCGTTTTTCTTTGTAACGAAAAAAAAAAAAAACGAACGTTATGTAAAGTCTGTAAATTTAAACAGATGAAAACTTTATACAGGTTGTGTTTATGTTCCTGTCCAGGAGCAACGTCACTAATTCTGCGTCCAGCTTCATTTCCTGTTCTTCAGCAGAACTAAAGGACTCCATCTTGCCGGAGTTTATTCTGGTTTACAGACATTTGAAACATTCAAGATTTTCTGAAGCACAGACTGATTTGTTTCGCTTTTTTTGTGGCTGAGCTGGACGTTTGCTGATTTCAGACTCAGACTGGGTTTATGGCTGACGAGAGACCTGCGTAAACACAAACAAGCTTTCTGGAACATTTTTACTACCATAACAACTGTAACACTTTCCATGGGTTTTCTCAGCCACGTAATACACTTGTGCATTAAACTGTGGAACAATAAACCTTTATTTTTTAAATCATGTTATAGATATTTGTTCAGGTTCTCTGTACTAGAAAGAATTAAAAAAAAAATCTACTATTGCACCTTTAACCTACTTTAACTTCTCAACATGAGAGAGAGAGAGAGAGAGAGAGCGAGAGAGAGAGAGAGAGAGAGAGAGAGAGAGAGAGAGAGAGAGAGAGAGAGAG
>CM074917.1:30951476-30961476 GCA_037576815.1 Pangasius larnaudii
AGAGAGCGAGAGCGACAGAGAGAGAGAGAGAGAGAGACTGGCAGGGAGAGAGACTGACAGGGAGAGAGACAGAGAGAGAGAGCGAGCGACAGACAGAGAGAGCGAGCGACAGACAGAGAGAGCGAGCGACAGAGAGAGAGAGAGAGAGAGCGACAGAGAGAGAGAGAGAGTGACAGAGAGAGAGAGAGCGAGCGACAGAGAGAGAGAGAGAGCGAGCGACAGAGAGAGACAGACAGAGAGAGAGAGAGAGAGCGACAGAGAGAGAGAGAGTGACAGAGAGAGAGAGAGCGAGCGACAGAGAGAGAGAGAGAGAGCGAGTGACAGAGAGAGACAGACAGAGAGAGAGAGAGAGTGACAGAGAGAGAGAGAGAGCGACAGAGAGAGACAGACAGAGAGAGAGACAGAGAGAGAGAGAGAGAGAGGGAAAAACATTCGGAAGGTCACTAACAGCGGGTGGCCCTGTTACTATGGCGATCCACCCCATAATACTGGGTAATTCTGTATTATTAATCTCTGTTTAAACGCACAGAAGTCATGTCTAGTAAAAGTGCTCCAGTTTAACTGCTCCACTCCATTCTGTCCTGTTTAGTGTTAACTCCATTTAAAAAAGAACGACTGGACCGTAAACGTCCCGCTCGCTGCAGATTAACTGACGTGTGCGCGGTCACGCTAATAAACCCGCCGTAATCACCAACAGGTTACTGCTCGGCTACGCTCTTACGCCAATTTATCAGGAAGCGTGAGTCGCAATCGACCGGCACGAGAGCTACTAAACATTTCTTGGGAAATTATCATCAGGATAATAACTATGTTTTTGTATTATTATTCTTAAAAAAAAATTCATTCAATCACTAACTGACTGGTTGTGGTGTTAAATGTTGTCTATAATATTTATATATAATGTTACGATTTTTTTTTTTTCTTACAGAAAGTGTTATTTTTTTTAAAATATATTTTTAATAAATAAAAGAAACAATAAGGTGACACGTTTTTATAGATATTAAATAAATCATGTAGATATAATTATTTTATTGTAGATATAAAATAAAAATATACATTCTATAATTTTTAAATAAATAAATAAATAAATACATTTCTGCAAACATTACACAAAGTGTCATCAGACAGCTTTATAAACAGTACTACACGTGGCAGTTTGTTAGCAAACCTCTGTGTCATGATGGATATATCGTGTATCGTATCGTAAGCTTTGAGAATTCTATGATATATTTTTGTCACGTCGCCTCAGTGCTAATTTGGACACACTGACGTGTGGCACAGGAAGTACACACGGTGCATCGTTATCAGGCTGGAAACAACTTCTAAACGTATAATTAAGCATATATATATATATATATGCTTAATTATACGTTTATATATATATATTACGTTTATATATATTTTTTTGGGGGTTAAACGTCATTTTCTGTGTAACAAGCCTCTTAAGATAAATAATTTCCTGCATCCTGGTGACGTCTCACTCCTGAGTGTCTCAGGTCATGTGTTCTCTGAAACGCACAGTGTGTAATACACTACAGTGTGTACGGTGTTCGTGTGTGTAGTAGTGTGTGTAAATCCGCTCAAATCCAGAACATCTGCTGTTTTTGTTTTACACACAGTGTCACTGCTCTGTTATTAAACATCTCTGTATCGCATCTACAGCTCTGTACAAACCAGGAAACTAGCAACTGCACTATTTTTAGCGCAGCACAGCATCCTGAAGTGTTTTATTCCTCTTATACCACTGAAGAATGTCACGTCATACTGCTTCCATTTATACTTATATTAATAACAGTACAGCGTGGACTTCTCTGTCCTGATGAAAACTTAAAGTGACAGCTTTATCTCTGACACTGACACTGGAGACTCCTTCCATAACATCTCCTTACAGAATATGTGCCAGAATAGAACTGTAAGTTGTTGCTATAGAAACGAGCACATCAATATAAACCAGTGACTGTCGGAGCTGCTGTTATCGACACCTTCTGACCAATCAGAATCCAGAATTCAGCACCATGGTTGTCATGTAAGTTGCTTTTCCATGTGTGTGTGATCGCTTTAAATGATGGTAAACTTTGTTTTGGTTCATAGCCTCGTGGAAATGTAAAATCCACCAAAGGAATTGCGTTGTGGATCGTTTCTCTCCGATAACGTAACGCTACGATGTTTTGTGACAAAAATGACGTGAATCACAACCAGCAGAAATGAGATGACGCGCATTATTTCTTGCTCCACTTTAATAATCTCTGAAGATCCCATTTTTCATCCTTATTTCTTTTCTTTTGCTCACATATCCAGCCAGATCCGTGCACGCTGGTCCATTCTGTGACGTGTTCTGACTAGAGGTGGCACCGATCCGATACCCAGTGTCAGTGTCGGGCTGATACCAGCAACACATGGCGGATCAGATATCTGCGAAAACGTACTGGATCACGTAACAAAGGGCAAAGATCAGAATTGGATTTGGGAAAGAAATTTGTTTTGGAGCTGGAAATGGCTACATATAAAGAGACTTGAGCGATAGAGTCGAACTGTAAAGTGCTTCAGTTTAGCATTTTTTTCGAGGAGAACAATATCGGAGTATCGGCTCATACTCAGGGTTTCAGTATCAGAAAAAGAAAAAGTGGTGTTGTGCCGTCTCTGTGTCCAACGTTGAAAAGATAATGTAAACAACCTGAGAGAAAATGGGATTTGAGCCTTAAACCGGAATTGAGCACTTAGGCTTGCAGTGGGAATGCAGTCATCGGCAAAGCTTTGTTTTTTTTTTCATGATTGTTTAAAAAAAATCTGAGAGCCGTGGGTTCACTCCAGCACTCTGTCAGGGAAGCTGCTCACTCTGGTTTTTATTTCTAAACACACACCCAGTCGAACATGCAGATCTGCTGTAGTTCACCTTCTCCTACTGACCTGCTTTACTAACACTGTGGGGTACAGCACAGTGCATTATGGGTATAGAGTGTAAAAATGATTTGGGTCGGAAAATCAGTCCAACAGTCTACGATGCTGCTGCTTAGATCCGATTTGAAAAGGAAAACGTTTAAACGATATTACTGACGGAAATCGATGCATTCGATGATCTATGAACATTGCCTAGTTCCCACACACACACACACACACACACACACGCGTGTGAGTGTGTGTGAGAGAGTCTTGAAAATGTTCCCATGGTGGGAACTGAATTGAATCGCATCAGAGCTGAATTGCAGCATATCAGAGCTGAATTGCAGCATATCAGAGCTGAATTGAATCACATCAGAGCTGAATTGAATCGCAGCAGAGCTGAATTGAATCGCATCAGAGCTGAATAGAAGTGTATCAGAGCTGAACTGAATCTAGTTAGAGCTGAATTGAATCGCAGCAGAGCTGAATTGAATCATATCAGTTCTGAATTGAATCATATCGGTGCTGAATTGAATCATATCAGTGCTGAATTGAATCATATCAGAACTGAAATGAATCATGTCAGAACTGAAATGAATCATGTCAGAGCTGAATCAAATTGTATCAGGACTGAATGGAATTAGTATCACATCAGTGAATTGAAGTGTATTGAATCATTACTTGTCTAACGAGCATTTTTCTTGTATGGTATGTTATGTATCGGGATGTGTGTCATATCGCATCGTCTGAGAGATGAGAAAGTCTGAAGACATTTCTGCGGTGGAAAACTGAACTGAATCGTATTGTTTCAAACCTGAATCTTATTGTGTTGGAGATGTTCCGAATAGTATCGGAGTGAAATCGAATTGTATTGGAGCCGAATCTAATCTAATCATAATCGTTGCTGAATCAAATCCTATCAGAGCCGAATCGAATCGTATCAGAGCCAAACTGAATCGTATCAGATCAGTAGTGAATCGAATCGTTATGTGTTTAACTGTATAGTTTTTGTATTGTATCATATACTACATATTGCAGTGTGTATCATCTCATCTGCAAGATGGAGATTCACACAGTGGTATGGAGCTTTGTCCGGCGTTCTGCAACTTCGGGATGAAGAGGAATGCGAAATGCAGAGAAATGGCCGGAACGATTGTTTGCGTCGCAGGCCCTGAGCCTTTCTCCTGCGTCGCTGATGCTAAAATCGGTGTGTGAAGATGGCTCTGACGAGTGAGCGCTGGAATACTAATGAAGGAACGACAGGAGAGGCTGCTGCGCTCCTCTCCTCCTCTCCGCAGTGGGCTTGCTCGCTCTTTCTCTCTCTCTTTCTCTCTTCCTTTTTCCCCCCTCTTCCCTCTCTCCCTCCTTCCATCTGCTCCTCTCGCTCACACAGAGGATAAACTGTGTACATGATGACATTTACACCGCAGTTGCACGCAGAGAGGGAAGGGGAGTGTGTGTGTGTGTGTGTGTGTTTGTGTGTGTGTGTTTGTGTATATGTGTGCGCACATTTGTGTGTGTTCATGCGCATCAGTCTAAGCCCTGTCATATACCATCCTCTCCCACTGCTTTTTTCCTCTTCCCTCCATTTTGCTCTCGGCTCTCTCTCTCCCTTTCTCTCTCCCTCTCTCTTTCTCTCTCCTACCTCATCTCTCTATCTTTCCCTGCATGTGTCCGGCGTGGGATGTGTCTCAAGAGTGCTGTGCACAGCTAATTTATACACACACACACACACACACACACACAGAGTGGAGTCATTATTTATGTCTTTGTGAAGGGCAAATATAGAAAGGTGTGGTTGCACTTTACTGAAGCACACTACAGTGAATCTCACACACACACACACACACCTACAGGTAAAATGCAAGTGTGTGTGTGTAAAAGAAGTGATCATGTCCATGCAATTTATACGTTAGTTTAGCATGTTAGAAATGTTCATAGTATCCATTTTATCTTCATATCTTATTATATATGAATGAATGAAATGCACTGAGTTGTGCACTCATAGGAAAATAATCAACTACAGGGCGGCGTGACGAGTTACTGTCACCAGCCTGAAGTCGACTGCTTTCCTATAACAGCAAGTCCTGGAGTGTTTTGTTCCTCTTATACCACAGCAGTTTGCCAACGTTAACTAAATATTTGTTTCGTCATTCTTTTTATCCATTTATAGTTGCATTTAATGTTGTGGAACGACCGCAAACACGTTAATTCCCGTTATTACTTAGGTTATAGCAGCTATAAACATTCATTCGTTCGCCAGCTTCTCTTTTTTTCCCTCTCTCTCGAAGCTAAGACAAGGAAAAAACTCGGCTTGTCATATTAACAAGAAAACGCAAATGAATCAACACCCTCTGACCAATCACAATCAGTTCACAATCAGTTCACAATCAGTTCACAATCAGTTCACAATTAGTTCAGTTCTGTTCAACTTTTTGCAACTGAAATCAAAAGAAAAGGTCTGAGTTTTAACTGCACCCTCAACCCCGCCCCTAAAGATAACATTAACCGTCGTCATTTTGCGTATCTATTAATGAATAGTTACATGTTCACAAGTCTGACACCGTGTATGAAAAACATTCTCTTATATCAGTGAAAATAATTAGCTGTTTATGATTTCCTGTAAATATTCTTTTAACTTCGACTCAGGGTAAGTAATGTGTAATCTTGACTCGCTAACTTTGTGTTAGTTTTCTGGGCGTTTTGTTTTATAACCTCATGATGTTTTTGGATCAATGCAAACATGCCCTTTCGTCGAACTGTTCCGGTTTGAAGTTGTGAAGCTACAGTTTGTTAGCGTTGCTCCTCTCTATAATTCAGTTAAATGAGTTTTCGTGAGGTTTTATGTTTCCCGTAAAAAAACGGTGCAGCTTGTCGTCACCAAGTCAGCGATGTGGAGTGATGTCACACCATAAAACGGTACATAAAACACACACGCACACACACACACACACTACTGTGTCTGATGGGGTCTGTGTGTGTGTAAAAAGTTTTAGCCCCCGAATCAGGGTTACTGAGATCCTTCCATCTCAGAAGTTTTTCTATAACAGCACGTCCCGAGGTGTTTTATTCCTCTTACACCACAGCTTGTGATTGGTTCCTGACTTTCAGTCTCAACCAGGACGTCTTTTGAAGGCCGCAGTGACAAAGTTGTAGAAGTTGTTTTGTTGAAGTCTTTTTTTTTTTAATAGGGTCACTCAGTGATGTAAGCCAGCCTCTTAGACCTCAGGAGTGTGTGTGTGTGTGTGTGTGTGTGTGTGTGTGTGTGTGTGTGTGTGTGTGTTGTGCAGATGGTCCTGGGGGAACAGAGGGGGAACACAAAATATATTTGTGTGAGTGTGTGAGTTGGGGGGGTGTGTTTTGTGTTTTATTGCGTGGTTTCTGAGGGCCCAGCTGCCGGGTCACTCCCCCGCTGGTTAAAAGAGAGAGGGAGAGAGAGTGGAGTGGAGGAGTGAAGGAGGGATAGAGAGAAGGAGGCGGGACAGAAAGATGAGAGGAGAGGAGGCCAGGAAGATATGGAGACAGCGAAAACAATGAGGGGGAGAGAGGGAATGAAACAGGGCCAGGGCATGAGAGTTTTTTGGCATTCCTTGGAGGAGGCATGGGATGGAGTTTCTCCCTCATCTAAGACGTATTCTTCCGGAAAATAAATTTCTGATAGTTTTTCGATAGCGGACATGACCCTGAGACTCGATACTCAGTTTTTGAGTTTTTATTGCTGAAGAAACTTTGCATTTGTGCTAGAAAGGGATTTATTAATTCAGCGACTCTATATCATTATACAAAAGAATTCTGATTGATTGGCTTTATATATCTCTAAAAATAAACTCCTTTAAAAAAGACTTGCTAAATTTAATCACGTAATATTTCACAAGATGTAATATTTCATATTTATTTCTGTAATATTTAATAAGCTGTGAAACTTGAACATTAGTTCCACAATGTGTATCATTCTGTAACATGTATTTATCCCCAGTAATTTGTTTTGGATGTTTAGCTCCATTTTATAGCCGTCATCACTCGGGATACGCTGCACTACGCCAGCTCCACTGCCATGGAGTGAGTGTATATAGTGAAAGACAATACAGGAGGTAATAGGAGAGATAGATAGAGGGAGAGAAAGTGGCAGAGATAGGGAGAGATGGAGGGAGATAGATGGAGAGATAGATGGAGAGAGGTGGGGATTGGAGTGTGTGTTCAGTGAGCTCTTTGCCCTGCAGCTACACTAATCACAGGTGAAATTCTGCTTCCTCTTTAAAACGCTGTCTCTCATTTCAAACCCTGCCCTCCGGCTCCCCGCTACACACACACACACACACACACACACACACACACACACACACATCTCTCTCTCTCTTTCTCTCTCTCCTTCTCTCTCTCTCTGTGTGTGTGCGCAGTATACAGCAGGTGCGAGAAAGTCTCTGAGGCTCTGTCTGTCCGGTTTAGTGTGTTGTGTGTGTTTTTAGCATGAGCTGTTGTGTTTGGATCCCTGAGTGGCTGTATGTGTGCTCTAAATGTGTGTGTGTGTGTGTGTGTGTGTGTGTGTGTGTGTGTGTGTGTGTGTGTGTGTGCTTGTGTGTGTTTAAAGAGAGGCGAAGGGAGGGGAAAGACCGCAAGAATACCTATGAGACAATCTCTGGCTGGCTAAAATGGCTCCAGTGATCACAGATTGTGCGTGTGTGTGTGTATGTGTGAGAGAGAGAGAGAGAGAGATGGATGAGCACCTATAGAGAGTGAAGGATTGAGTATGGAGGAGGGAAGAAGACAGGTGTGTGTGTGTGTGTGTGTGTGTGAGAGAGAGAGGCGAGGGTCTCCATGTCTCTACCTATCCCATCATCCCACTCGGCTCAGCAGAGGTGACACCAAGGTGAACGACAGAGCTCTTTCTCCCTCGCACCCTCCCTCTCTCGTTCTCTCTGTCTTTCTCAATGTCTCTCGCTCTTTGTGTGTGTGTGTGTGTGTGTGTGTGTGTGTTTATGACTCTGTGGCAGATGGGAGGCTGTATCAGCGCCCTTCACTCCTCTACCTTTCTCTTCTTCTTGGTTTAGATGAGTACTCAGTGACCTCGTCTTTCCGCATAACATCACATCTACTTTTCCCTCACAATAACGAAATTCCTGCTCATGTGGGCAGGGCTAGAAATAGTTCTGATCCCTGATTGGTCAGTTGTCGCAGAATTGCCCTGATAATGTCTCGGTACCAGAGACATCAAGACGTCAAACATTAGAAACGATTATTTTTTTTTTTAAACTTTGGTTTGTTCTGAACAGAAACAATAATTTTCCGTTCCTGCTCCGGCGTTCCTCGCCGCTCTCCGGTTGGAATCTGGTTGGAATCGGTTCATAACGTTCTTTACGTATGATAGCTTACTCCGCTTATAGGAAGGCTAGCATGGGGAAAAAACAACAACAAAACACTACATTTAACCAGGAATGTGTATTTCTGTTTACCATTTTCAGCACATTTCTACTACTTTGTCAGTTTGTAGGAAAAATACTCTGCACGGAACTTCCTGTCACTCGCGCCTGCATTTCTAACGTCCACGTTAGTTTGCACTGTTTTTGACTGACCCTGGGTTCACGCTAGCGAGCCGCAAAGCGAAAGGTGTTTGTTCGTTATAATTGCGTGAGCAGCAGATTTCAGTAACAAGCTATATTTGAATTGAGATTTTTTTTTCAATACTATGCAAATTAGTTATGACTCAATAAAGCGATGCAAAATCCAGATGTTTGATTCCTCAGACCAAGCTCGGAGGGAAGTAGCAGAGATCGATGGTGCGTTTGGCGAGTGTGCGTAGCTCGTATGGTTAGCTTGCTCTGCTAATCTGTCAGAGTAGCTGTTATGAAGCTTCGCATGTAACATAAATCAAACAGCCAGTTTTCACACTTAGTTATCATCATTATTTAATTTGTGTTTAACTATTTAGCTTTAGAAGCTATATCTAGCTACTTCTCGCAAGCGACAATAGTAACGTTTGCTACGTTCAAAATATAAGTCACATGAGCAACCTCCTAGCGTGAACACAGGGTAAGAATTAAGTATTGGCACCCTCTCCTTTGTTTGTGGTGCTGTTAAAAGAAATCGACTGTCTCGTGCTCTGTAGTTCTTTTTTTTTTTTTTCTGTTTCAAAGAAAAACTTTTTGCATATTTCAAATAATATTTTTTAGAGTATTTTACAAATGGTTCCTATCACTGATCCTGTCCACCTTCCAGAGATGATTCTACGTTCACGAATATCGTTATGTGGTAGGAAATGGACACAGGGATTTGTAAAAGTGCTGTAATGATGTTACACACTGTGTAAGTGTGTGTGTGTGTGTGTGTGTGTGTGTGTGAGAGAGAGAAAGAGAGAGAGTGTATCCATGTTTTCACACAGGTCAAAGCAGCTTAGAATGATGATTATTTTTGTCCTAATATAGGCACAAACCCCTCAAGGTGAGAGAGACAGGGAAAGGTCGGGAGAGCGAGCGAGAAACAGAACGAGAGAGAGAGAGGGAGAGAAAGAGCAGGAAGAACAAACGATGCACAAAGCGAGTGACAGCGAGGGCCTGCTTTAATATGTATGTATTGCAGGTTGATGACTGATTTCATTAGCTAATCTCATTGTTATGCATGGATTGTTCTCCTGCAGCAAAATGAATATTGCATCCACGCCGCCGCCACCGCGCTTCAACCCGGGAAAAAAAAAAAAAAACGTTTGGGGTTTTTAACAGCCGCTTGGAGAGAAAGAAAAAAAAATGTGCTGAGGGTTTTTTTTTCCGCTTCAAAAGCCATGGAGAGCGTCGTCGTTTACTCTGGACGCAGCGTTTCCACAGAGATGAGTCTAGCTGCCTTTTTTTTTTTGCTTGTGAATTTGTTTAGTTGAGGAACAAAAGGAAGCCCGAATGCTTACCTGTCAGGATTTGTGTTGGGGATTTTGTTTGTGTGTGTGTGTGTTTGTGTGTGTGTGTGTGTGTGTGTGTTTGTGTGTGTGTGTTTGTGTGGGTGTGTGTGTGGGTAATAGTCTGACTAGGCACGGGAAATAAATGACATGTTTTTTTGTGATTCGTTTTCATAAAAATGGTCAAGACAGATTACCTTCCACACTGTAGCGCACACACACACGCACACACGCACACAC
>CM074917.1:30966476-30973976 GCA_037576815.1 Pangasius larnaudii
CTGTGTGTGTTTGGAGATCACGCTCCCGCCGCCATTTCAGACTGCTTTTTTATTGTGTGTGTGTGTGTGTGTGTGTGTGTGTGTGTGTGTGTGTGTGTGAGGTTCCTGAAATGTCAGAGCGATGTTCCCTGGACGAGATGCTGCCAAATGACAGCTGGCTGCTCACCTGCTGTGTGTGTGTGTGTGTGTGTGTGTGTGTGTGTGTGTGTGTGTGTGTGTACACCTGATTTTATCTGCTTTTCCACCGGCACAGTGTCTGGCTGCATTTTAAAGGCCATTTGGTGTTACTATTTTCCTTTTTGACAGAGCGACTGAGAAATATTTCAGTATTTTGCTCCTCACTGGATGGACATCTTTAATTTTAAGCGAGAAGTACCCGAGCGTTGCATCTTCAGGCGGAAGGGTCAGTCATGCCACGTTTCCTTACCCACGCTGCTTTGCTCAGCCGTGCACTTTGACCCTGTGAATCGCCGACTCGCCCGTATCCGGCCGTCTTCTACAGCGTAATAAAGTCTCGAGTTTATCCTCTGTCCAAAAGAGCGAGGCGTGGTGAGAGAACAGACTTTGCTCTGCATTATATCGTCCTTCGTCCTGATCTGGACGGCTCATGTTTCTTTTTGTAGTGCTGCCGTACATCAGATGACTCACATGCCTCATAATGAGGGATCCGTTTTCTATATCTGGGTCGGAAATGCTGTGCACATAATCGCCTTTTCTTTTTTTCCCCCCCTCTCTCTCTGGAGAAAGAAGGCGCAGTGCATAATGCTAAATGAAGAGCTCTTTAAAACGAAAGCCTAATTATGTCATTGCACCAGCTAAAGAAAGACTTTTTTTGCTTATGAAGAGAGAGAGAGAGAGGAAGAAAAAAAAAAAAACAAAGCGCAAAGAGAGAGCAAGCCGGCGTTGAGCTGTAACAACTGTACATGAGCTCATTACACACACTGTCTGAGGCTTGAGCAAACTAAAATACCTCCAGTGCAGCACCACGCATTTAATGCGATCTCTCCGTCTGAGTACACACATCTCGTTCGTAATGGGTCTCACAATCCAAACACACACACACACACACACAGACACACACACACAGACACACACGTTTTATAGATCTCGCTCCGTCCATTCAAATGAAAAGATAATCCATGTGATTGTGATGTGCAATGAATAACGTCTGCGCTTTAAAATCATCGCATAGTGTAGCAGTTTATGTATGTATATAAATAGAGCACATTACGTGAGAGTATCGTACACAGTGTAATATAATCAGAATCCTGTCTGGTCTCTGATATCGATCTCGTGTCGTATGATCGTGTTAGTCAGCTCTCAGCGCTCATGCCGCGAAGCTTGTAGAAGCTAAAAATAAACACTAAACACGCTGAGTTAGGGATAAGAGCAGGTCCCCGAGTCTTTTATTTCGTACGGCTAAACGAGTAATGATCACGCAATTTTGTATGAGATTCACAGTGATGTTGCGCAGTTGACTGATGTTTCGCATTCGGTTTACGTGTTTCCCCTCCGGGATAATCCTCCATCTCTCAGCTACGTAAGGAATAACCGCACTGTTATACGAAAATAATATATATAATATAATAAATAGGTCGTGATAAACGAAGCGTGTTATTTTCGTAGCATGCTCCAGTGTGTCATTCCTCTAATACCACAGTGATTGCCAACGATTTTCGATTTATTAACGAACAACACATCACACGTTGTAATGGCTTGTAGCTATATTTAATGCCGTGTTATTTAACCATTAGCCAGCGCTCTCACTTACATTCTAACAACCGTCAACAGTCCTTCCCTCACCAGCATCCTTTTCTTTTCTCTCTCTCTAATGTACTGAGACCAAGACACACAGATTGTTTTGTTACCAAGAATAGTAACTTCTCAGTGACTGTTACTGAGAGCTGACACTGGAGACTCCTTCCTTAAATGCTACATAAATATCTCCTAACAAAAAAAAAACTTCACTACATCATACTTATACATATATAATATATATACTTATACATACTTGAACAATAACAACAACCTGTCGCTCATGTTGCAGCCGAGAACTACTTTCCAAACCGCGCTGTTATATGAAACGAATCCATATCTTCCGACCAATCAGATTGGAGAATTTGCCAGCGTTGTGGTGTAATATATAATTAATTAACACAAACTGCACCTTTAAGGCTTGTTATAATGTAGGATGATGGCACATCACACGGCGCTACGACATGCCTGTAATTCTGCTTTAAATAACGATGGATTTTTTTTTTTTATTTGCATCCGTTCAGTAAAAGAGGACAGGATTTCAACTCATTTAAAGAAATTTCTACTAGAATGTAATTACTCGCCTGACAGACTCCTAGTCAACCATGAGCGCTACGTCTGATCAGCCCCCAACTCCTAGCAATCCGGGGATCCATCCTGGCCACACAGTCGCCCTGTGCGTATAAGTGTGTGTGTGTGTGTGTGTGTGTGTGTGTGTGTGTGTGTGAGTGTGGGTGTGTATGACGGTCTGAGAACGTTAAGCACAGGGTCAAAGCGGACGAGCTCCAGATTTATAGCCGGATGATGACATTGTGAGGGAGCGGGCGCTGGAGGGTGCCGAGGCCACGGGACGCGAGGAGGGCACGGAAAAACGCACCGCTGCTCCCGAGACCTTGGAGACTGGCGTTACAGACCAACAGGCACGTTTGCATCAGCCAGAGCGAGAGAGAGAATAAGAGAACGAGAGAGGATGACAAGGGAAAGGAGAGAAGAGCAGAGATGGAAGAAGTGTCATGGAAAAAACAGGAAGCTCTTGTTATTTTTATCATGAAGCTAAAGTTACTTAAATGGTGCGCGGAGGACAGGAGGGTGTCGAGTGAAGTCAGCTTGGTGCGCGGATTAGCCTGAAAAGCCACACACACACACACACACACACACACACACACACAAATGTCAGTGAATCTGATCTGACACCCTGTTGGGTGAGTGGTACACAATCAGATGTGGGTGATGTAAGAGATAAACCAGTCCGTGTCTTGCTGTTATAGGAAAATAATCAACGACGGGTTTGTGTGATGAAGCAGAGTTGCTGTTATCACTCTGAAGCGGATTGTTTGTGTTTATTTCCCCTTATACCACAGCAATGTGCCGACCATTACAGGTTTTCAATTCATCAGAGAATGACACGTCATGCTTTTTATCCATTTGTAGATACTGGTAATGTTAGGAAACATCCTGACACTGGAGACTCCTTCTGTAGATGTTAAATAAACGTCTCCTTACAGAAACCTTCATACTAGAACGAACTCAACCTGGGCTTTGCAGCTGCACTACTGTCAGAGCTGCTGTTGTAGAAAACGAATCAACATCTTTTGACAAATCAGAATAAGGAATTCGGCAGGGCTTGTCTTTTAGTCGTTAGCCTCTCGGTGACCCCTCGCTTATTAGCGCAGTGCACGTGGGATAGAGTGGAGAGTGAAGAGAGGAATCTGGCGGCTCCGCATCATGACGCTCCGCTAATGTTCACGCTGCCGTATTTATTCGTTCTGTTAAAAGGAGTCGCCCGGCTCGGACCGGACCGTGCGCTTTAGTTCTCCGAGTTCACACTTCTTGCAGGTCACTCGGAGGAAGAGCTCGTTTTTCACACCGACTCATCTGAAGTCATCTCCGAGCATGTGACCCGAGTGTGTGTTTAGCGCCGTAATGGTAACGATGATGAGCTGTAATTGCAGGACACCGAGAGGGGGAGGAGGAAGAGGAGGAACGTGTGTGTGTGTGTGTGTGTGTGTGTGTGTGTGTTTAAAATGACACAGTGTGGACCAGCCTTGAGCCTGGCTCATTTGTGATGTGTGTGTGTGTGTGAGAGAGAGAGAGAGAGAGAGAGAGAGAGAGAAGGTGGGAGGGAGAGGGACCTTTAACCAGCCAGGCACAGCTCCTGTTTAATTTGTAACACTGTCTGTCCACTGGCTGGCGGCTACACACACACACACACACACACACAGTGAGAGAGAGAGAGAGAGAGACAACTATAAACAACACAGCTTGTTTACATGTTAATGAGTTCTACACATATTTACTTACACTGTCTGTTTAGTGGGTGTGTGTGTGTGTGTGTGTGTGTGTGTGTGTGTGTGTGTGTGGTGGGTCGCGTTTTAAAATTGCGGTTTATTTAACACCCATAAACACTGTGTTCGCTGCAGCTCTGAGCTGTGATGATGAATTATTACTCAGCGCACAAAAGCCGCCGGGTTTCCACTCGGCTCATATGAAAGCGGAATTACGGGATCGGGTGTTTTTGCCACTCGGAGAAATTCCGTCCCGCACAACACGATCACAGTCGCACCCGTGTGGAAGGACATGCGTGCGTGTGTGTGTGTGTGTGTGTGTGTGTGTGTGTGTGTGTGAGAGAGAGAGAGAGAGAGAGAGAGAGTCGTGGCGCTCATGTTCACAGGATTGAACAAATAAAATTTGCCATCAGCCCGAGCATCTCCTAACAAATCCGGTGTGGGAGCGAGGGCTCGTAATGATAACACGAGTGAAGCGTGATTTTTATTCGTTTTATTATTTTTCTGTAATACATTCAAAGTAAGAGGAGAGATTGTGAGGAAAGTATGATGAGGTCTAGGTAGAGAATTCACTCAGCCTGATTTAATCAGGTCCGGAATAATGCTAGCGTTAAGGTTGTGTTCGTGATCTGATCCCGAGTGGATGCAGGAATTCCATTTAAAAAAGAAAAGAAAAGCCAAGAAGTGGAATCAATAACAAATCTCACTCTGGGAAAAATGTAAACGCAGAATTTTAGGGTTTATAGATATAGGTACATTTTTATATTTTTACAGATTGTGATGGATCCGAGCAAGGAAGAATGAATCCAAATAAAAAGGTGGACATATTGAGCCAATTTTGTAAAAAATAATAAAAAATAAATAAATAAATAAATAAATAAATTTTTTTGCTGGACTTCTCAGACACCCTGAATGTTTTTCTTATTATATTTGATCTTTTTTTTTTTTTTTTAGTTATGTTATGTTAAAATATCTGCTGTGTCACTGTGGAATCAAATTGGAGTCAGGTTGAAGTTGCTTATGGATTTAAAAGTCAGGGATCCTTTCAACTGTAAATAAATAAATAAATAAAACTCACTGCAGATTTATTTTACAAACAGAATAATATTTAAACGTGTACAGCTATATTTTAGCTAGCACTTTTTTTAGCCGCTTTCTTTCCTGAACCTTCCGACCATTTTTTAATAAAGATTATAATTAGATTCCTGTTCCCATTGCTGATTTGATAATTGTGGATTTCTACAACCGTAACAAAAGTATAAAATCACGTTTAAAGCGCGTATTAAAACACGTTTGCGCCATCGTCCATAGATTGTGGGTTCGGATCCCCAAGATGCCACAGACGAGGAGAACAAGGGAACAAAATTCAGTGGGAGGGGCATACGTCTGTCCCCTGTCAATCACAGCGACACTAGCCAGTCGTGTCCGTCTGTGAGGTCATGTATGTGGAAGAGGGTAGATAGCGCTTTTTTGGAAAAGTAAAAAAATTGGATTAGTTTGTATTCTGAAACGGATATGGAAGCGCTCACGGTTTGTTAAACTGCTGTGTGAGTGTGGAATAAAGCCATGATCATATATTATTTATAATATATTATAAATATATGGTCATATATTATCGACCATACATGATATCCAGTGACATTTATCACAGATTATGTTACATCACCAGACCTGGCAACTGTTACACATTTTGCGTAGGAGCTCCACAAAGACATCTCGTTTGTAGGCCACTGCTTCCGGACGATTAAAGCGCAGTATTGGAAAATGGAAAATTGTGATCAGGGAAAAAAAAAAAGATATTGCAAAAGCCCCTATCAGGCAAAAATGTGTACATGAAAAGAAAAAAAAAAAAAAACTCGATCTCCGTGAACTATAGAGACGACACATCCTGAATACGCAAACGTTGCTGTTGAGACTCTTGTGATTCCAATTCCTAAGACACTGGTCAGATTCCGAGAATGTTTTTTTCATTTAAACTTTTTTAGATATTAGGAAAAACATATTGGAGAAAATATTTTAAACATTCAACATTTTGGAAAGAGCAGGAGAAAAATAATAAACTCCGCCCACACCTGCGTGCTTCCGTGTTAATATGTGGACAAACATTTGCTATTAATAATGATCAGATGAGACCCTGTGTGTGTGTGTGTGTGTGTGTGTGTGTGTGTGTGTGTGTGTGTGCGTGCATGTGGAGAGAGAGACGAAGCTCTAGTAGTCTCCATTTTGCTGCTTTTGAAGTCGTCACTGTTTCTCTTTTGTTTCGCCCTTCATGTGCGTGTCATCTGCATTATGCGTATCAGGATGACAAAATCCCGCTACACACACACACACACACACACACACGCGCGCGCGCACGCAAACGGCCTCTCAGTCTTTGTTTCTGTCCTTCTCTTTATCTCTGACACACACACACAAACACACATGCACACAGTGCTTTTTCTGTTATACACACAGCCCGTTTCTCTCTCACTCTCTCACATAAGCACACACACACACACACACACACACACACACTCACACACATCTCTCTTTTTTTGCACTGTGCTCTCCTTCTTCGCTCTTAGTCTAGTAATATGATAGAAAATGAATCTCTAATTTCACAGTTATCATCTTAATCCCCACAATGAATAATGCAAAGTTACTCAGTGTAGAACTTATTAATTGCAGCCTTGACATACACACACACACACACACACACACACACACACACACACACACACACACACACACGCATGCACACAGTCTCTCTCTCTCTCTCTCTCTCTCTCTCTCTCTCCCAGTCTGTCTGTCTGTGTGTCTCTCTCTGTCTCTCCCAGTCTGTCTGTTTATCTGTCTCTCTCTCTCTCTCTTTCTCTCTCTCTTTCTGTCTGTCTCTCTGTCTCTGTTTCTCCCAGTCTGTCTATTTATCTGTCTCTCTCTCTCTCTTTCTGCCTCTCTCTCTCTCTCTCTCTCTCTCTCTCTCTCTTTCTCCCAGACTGTCTGCTTGTCTCTCTCTCTGTCTATCTGTCTCTCTTATTTTTCTCTTTATCTCTCCATGTCTCTCTGTTTCTCTCTCTCTCTCTCTCTCTCTTCTACCACTTGAGTCACACTCTTCTTGTACAATGTGAATATTTAAATTAGCCCTATGGCCAGACACACACACACACACACACACACACACACACACACACACAAAACAGCTGAAAGTTACTGTCCACATCAGAGCTGCACTATTATGACAGATGAGACTTGCATTTATTTTGAATGATGCCGTAATTATTGTCGTTATCGATTGCTTCCTTTCCGTACACACTTACTCCGTGGAAGCTCCTGTCACTGGGATGAAGCTCGCTGTGTGGCTAAGCAGGAGTTTCTGCACATGCTGCAGCAGAGGTGTGCAAATTTTTAAGCAGATTAGGTTCATTATTATCAGTAATGCAGATGAAATAAAGATTGGTGTAACTCACATAAGGTAGGAAAT
>CM074917.1:30978976-30980016 GCA_037576815.1 Pangasius larnaudii
TCTTTGTCTCCGTCTCTCCGGTGTGGCTGCCAGTGTCGCCAAGCAACTGGGCTGCACGACAGGCGAAGCCATCTCGCGCTCGAGGAGATCCGCTCTAGCCAATGGCGCGCAAGCAGGCGGCGCGGCCGGTCAGCGAGGACAAGCGAGCGGGTTTGCTTTTGGATCCTCGTTAACCGCAGAGCCCATCACACACCACACCGCAGATCACACCACAGATCACACCACAGATCACACCACAGAGGCCATGCTGCTCTTATAAAAGTGACAAGTTAATGTAGCAGTATAGAGCAACAACTACACAAAAGTGGCTAATGATAACCCGACGACATCGCAACACGGTTCTCAACGGTTTAAGGGGGAAGTGTGTGTGTGTGCGCGCGTGTGTGTGTGCGTGTGTGTGGCCCTCTGTGCTCTATTAGCACAGAAGCTGGCACGCTCCGGTTTACACCAAGCCATTCCGAAGCCTCTGCAGGCGGATTAGTGCGCCTAGCATCAACCATCTGTTAACACGGGACATAATGCACACAGTGTAGGACACACGAGACACATACACACACATACACACACGCGTCTATGCTGCACACTTCACACACAGACTCGTATTACTGTCTGTCAAATAACTGATGTCATTGAGATAATATGATTTAAAGTAACAGTTTAGAGAGTGTATTCGAGCCTAAAGCATATGTTGAGTATTGTGAAAGCACGATATTCCATACACTTGAGTATTCCGAACACCTGAGTGTAGCGTACACTTCAGTATTCTGTACACTTGAATATTCTATACACTGAGTATTCTGTCCAGTTCAGTATTCCCTACACTTTTGCATTCTCTACAATTCAGCATTCCCTACGCTTCAAGATTTTCCGCACACTTCAGCATTCCTACACTCCGGTATTCAGTGCACTTCAGCATTCCCTACACTCCAGTATTCAGTGCACTTCAGCATTCCCTACACTCCAGTATTCAGTGCACTTCAGCATTCCCTACACTCCAGTATTCAGTGCACTTCAGCATTCCCTACACTCCAGTATTCAGT
>CM074917.1:30983293-31000793 GCA_037576815.1 Pangasius larnaudii
TGTGTGTGTGTGTGTGTGTGTGTGTGTGTGTGTGTGTGTGTGTGTGTGTGTGTGTGTGTGTGTGTGTGTGTGTTAAGTGAGTGGGTGAGTGGGTGTGTTGCATCGAATGACTAGTGACTGGTTTTAAATAGGTATATTGTTTGGGGTAAGTGAGATGTAAAAGGAAGAGTGGCAGTGTGTGTGTGCGTGTGTGTGTGCTTGCATATGTGTGTGTGTGTGTGTGTGTCTGTGTGTGTGCACACTGTTTCTAACCATTCTGATTTGATTGGGTTTGACAGATATGGAGTCTGGAGAGCGACTGGCTTCGCCTTCCTCCACCCCGGTCTCCGTACACACCAGCTCATCTTCATCCTCATCCTCAGTGTCTCCGGCCTCCAACGCCAAGAGCAGCCTCAACCACGGAGCTGCAGCCTCACTCGCCGCCTGCGGTAAGAAAACACACACGCACACACACACTCACACGCTTGAATGTAGCATACTGAGTAGCATGTACTAGTGAATGTAGCATGCACTCACACATTTTGTCTGATAATAAAAAAACACATCTACCCCATGTCCATCTGCATAATCCTCTGTGAGTGTGTGTGTGTGTGTGTGTGTGTGTGTGTGTGTGTGTGTGTGTGTGTGTGTGTGTGAGAGAGGCCCTGGTCCCTGCGTTCCTGCTGCTCGTGTGCTACAGTGGAAAGTGCTCTGACTGGCTCCTGCCATAATTACCATGTTATTGTGGAACATGTGAAAACACCTTTTTCTCCCAGCCAGGCTTTAGCGCTCACAGCTTTGGCTGCAAATTGAAAAGCTGCTGCATTAATGAGACTCTGACAATTAACTAGGCTTTTGTCAGGCTTCTTCTGCTGCCGAGTGTCTGAGTGTCTCTCTCGCCTTCCCTGTTATACACCCTTTCTTTTCCTTTCCTTCAGTTTCCTTTCCTTCAGTTTCCTTTCCTGTAGTTTTCCTTTCCTTCAGTTTCCTTTCCTTCAGTTTTCCTTTCCTTCAGTTTCCTTTCCTTCAGTTTTCCTTTCCTTCAGTTTTCCTTTCCTTCAGTTTCCTTTCCTTCAGTTTCCTTTCCTGTAGTTTTCCTTTCTTTCAGTTTCCTTTAGTTCAGTTTTTTCTTTTCCTTCAGTTTTCCTGTCCTGTCCTGTAGTTTTCCCATCCAGTTTCCTTTCCTTTCCCTTATTTTCCCTTTTTTTTTAAGTTTTCTGTTCCTTCAGTTTTCCTTCCCTTCCCCTCCGTTTGTAGTTCTTTTTCTTTTCCTTTCCTCTGTGCCTTCACTTGGTGTCCGCTCGGTGTTGAATCTGTGTTTCCTGACAGTGTAACTGAGATGGCTTTGTGAGAATATATGACTCAGTGTCAGCTGCAGTGTGTAATTTATTCTCTGCTCTCTGCAGCACAATATATTTTTCATCCCTGTGTTGATCGTACGAGTTCCCCATTAGATGCTCATATCGACCATCTCTCCAATCTGCGCCCGTTTCTGTGTGCGTGTGTGTGTGTGTGTGTTGCATTCATGCTAACCTCAGCACAGGGGTGCCAAGTGGAGCTTTGTTATGAGGCTCCCATTGTCTCTGGAGGACCGAGGCCTAAACGGGGTGTTGTTTTTATCTGCACTTTAAGAGCAGGCCAGCCTCTCTGCTGCGTCTCTGAATTCTGCTGATATTTTACATTGTAGAAATTGGGACGTTTTTTTAAAATACAGTCTTCAGGAATCAACAGCTGAAATTTTGCTGTTATAATGAGTAAGTAATGGAGCATAAAAGTGGCCCTACTGTACTTTTCAGAATATTAGATTTGAGCTAAAACTTCACTTGAAGTCAGGCTAAACTGTAGAAAACGTTTTAAAAGAATCTTTTAAATCCTGAAAGAGTCCAATTCTTGGATTTCTTTTAGTAAACAAGGGAGCTGAAATAAAAGTCTGTCATTTGAATGCAAATTCAGACCATGTAACATCAGTGTGTCAGGGGAAGGGGGTGGGGCATGCATGGCTGGGGGCGTTTCTAATTTGCATATTCATATAATGTGGAGTTCTTGGAGGAAGTGAGAAAAAAAGGCTTTTTAGTCCAAGCGTTCCTTCCTTTTCCCTTTCACGTCTGTTCATTTCCCTTCACTTCCTTTTTCTTCCACTTCCACTTTCTTTTTCCCTTTCCCATTTTCCCTTTCCTTTCCTCTCTAAAAAAAAATAATGTCATTCCTGTTTAAATGGGAATGTAGGCCATGCGACATTAGTGTACAAGGGGAGGGGGTGGGGCATTCAGGTTGTGGGCGTTTCCAATTTGCATATTCATAGAATGTGGAGTTCTTGTTAAGAAAGTAAGAAAAAAGGCAACTGCTTAAAACTTCCCTTCATTTTCCTTTGATTTTCCCTTTCTTTCCCTTTCTTTCCCATTCTTTTTCCTTGACCCTTTCTCTTTCCCCTTCTTTTTTACATTTCCATTTCCTCCCTTTTCCCTTCCCTTCCCTGTCCTGTCCTTCCCTTTCCTTTCTAAAAATAAAAATAAAAGCCAATCATTTTTCAATGCAAATGTAGGCCATGTGGCATCAGTGTACCGGTGGAAGGGGGTGGGGCATGTAGGGTTGGAGGCGTTTTCTTATTTGCATATTCACAGAATCTGGGTATGTCATAAATACGGGAAAAAGCTGTTTTTTTTTTTTTTTTTTTGTAAGAAATTTTTTGTTGAACAAAATCCAAGTTCTGGGTGACTCTAAGCTCATTACAGTCCTAAACTGTATATTTTTTCCCGCGCGTCCAGCTGAGCGAGTCGTCACGCCGGCGGACTCTGAGGCAGGTCTGCTCTGAGATGGAGAAGACGCAAGCATCTCACAGGGCTAAAATGGAGAACACATGTCTGCGCTCTCTCCCCCTCAAACACAGGCTTGGCAATTAACTCCAATCTGTCGGCGGCGGCGTGATTGACGCCAACAAAGGGCACGTTAATCCCTCTGCTCTGCATCCCACACGAGCGGGGCGAGGAGACGCAGCGGTGCATTCTGAGACGGCCCCGTTTGTCACAGTGAAGGACGCAGAGGAAGGAGGGGACACTGATGGTTGATTGTGTGTGTGTGTGTGTGTGTGAGGGTAAAGAGTGTAACGGGGAAAAAAATGTGAAGGAAGACAAATAAGGGTGCGAGTGACAAAAAGAGAGGGATGGAAGGATAGCGGGTAATCCTGTAATTCTGCTCTGCTCTCTCTCTTGGTGTGTGATTTAATTATCGGCGGCTGAAAGCGCATTAACACAAGGCGAATGCTTTTCCGCCATTGTGTGTGTGTGTGTGTGTGTGTGTGTGTGTGTCATCAGGAGTGAATGTCAACCTTTCTGAAGAACATTCTGATTCATTTATCTCCACGTCTGCACTTTCTCCCTTTCTCACTCTCCTGTGCCGTCGCTGTCGTATTCTCGATTCTGATTGGTCAGAAGGTGTTGATTCATTTTCTGTAGTGCGGCTCCAAATCACAGGTTCATATTAATGTGCTGTTATCGTTTCTATAGTAACAACTGTTGATATGGTGATATTTTCTGTTTATTTAACGTATATGGAAGGAGTCTCCAGTGTCGGAGATAAAGACTGTGAGACGGTGTGAGTGTGTAGTAGATGTGCAAGTAAGTGTGTGTGTGTGTGTGTGTGTGTGTGTGTGTGTGTATGTGTGTGAGAGAGAGAGAGAGAGAGAGAAAGAAAGAAAGAAAGAAAGAAGGAGAAAGACAGAGTCTGAAGCTTGTAAAGTGAGTGGTGTCCAGAGGGAACACTTTCTCCTGCGCCACCCGTCCATCTCCACCATCCACACACACACACACACACACACACACACACACACACACACACACACACACACATCTGTTCATCGTCTCCTCCCAGTTGCAGCAAAAAAGCCTCTCCATATTTCTCTGTCATCACTTTTTCCTTCCGCCCGAGCCTGACCTGGCACTCGGCCGCGCCGCCGCCGCCGCTGCTGCTGGAACGGCTGTGGCTGAGACGTTAGCGTGCTCACTAATGCAAATTAAATTTATATGAAATATGTGGTGCAGAAATTGTACCTGACACCTGGAGGAGACATCATCCTGCCAAAAAAACACACTCCGATGATGATGATGATGATGATGAAGATTCCAGTGAAATCACTCTGGTGATTTAATGCATGTGCATGGTGATGTGTTTTACACGAGTGCAGATTGAATAAGCGTGCTAGCTCACTATATCACTTCCGTGGTGTTTTTTTTCTTTTCTTTTCTTTTTTTTGATCATAGCTTTCGGTCAGCATCTGTCAGCAAGCCTGTGATTACATTAAACACCACATACTTATCAGGACTGTTGCATTCGAAACTCGCCCATAAAAGCCACGACAGCGCACGTAGAGCAAGAGAGAGTCCGCTCTTTCTCTCTGTGTGGAACTAATGGCATCGGCTCTCCCTCCAAAAGTGAATTACGCACTGGGATAACAGCTTTGTGTGTGTGTGTGTGTGTGTGTGTGTGTGTGTGTGTGTGTGGAGGGCTTTTCACCCCTCCTCTTCTGGCATAGAACTCTGTTTGTGTGTGTGTGTATAAAGCTGGAAATCTGCATGATAAATTTTCCGTGTGCCGAGTCTTAGCCGGGCTGATCCGGGTCTCCTGCTCGCGCCGCCATGTTCCCATGGATCCCTGGGAATCTTTCACCCTGCAGAGTCATGGCTTCCACACCGAAGCTGATTATTTTCCTACAACAGCACATCATCCTGAAAAGTTTTCTTCCTCTGACACTACAGGAAATTCTCATCTGCTGCTAGTTTTATGCCTCTGCTTCTAAGGTTGTACGTCAGTCCGTCGTCTCCGTTATCAGCGCGCTATCTCCCGAACGAGTGGTTGAACATCTGTAGGATTTATCTGAAATTATCATCGTAACCAGCAGATGAACTGATTCGATTTTGGAAGTGATCCAAACAGGGTCAAGGTCACAGCAAGGTCAAATGTCTGAAATGGTTTTTCTTCAATAGCTTCTTTCCTGTTTGAAGAATGTTTTTAAGGATATTTGAGGCGTGTAAATCAGTACCAAGAAGGACTAGGCTTTTGGCATAGAGTTCTGCTTGTTTCTTTGTTAAAGACGTCATGGTTTTCAGCTGTTTATAGTTACGTTTATTGTTGCAGAACGTCTGTAAAACAGGTTAGTTCCCGTTCACTCACCAGCCTCTATTCCTTCTGTTAAAAACAAAAAACAAAACAAACAAAAAAAAATAAACACAGCTTGTCGTGTAAGTGGCAGGCATTTAAAGCTTTCGCCAACTAGCCAGTCTGCATCGCAGCTTCTAATCCATCATGTCCATCAGTCTGGGAGAATCCCACCAATGCAGCCGTACTGAGAATTTCCCACACAAATGCTCAGAAGAGTTTGTGCAGATGAGTGCAGAATGAGTCAGAGCGTGTGTCACGTGTGTGTTTTCCTTTCAGGTCCTCTGTTTGGGGTGACGGGAAGTGAGCAGCCGTTCAGCGTGACCTCGGTGACCTCGGTGCCCAGTGCCTTCCCCGTGATGGCGCACCCCGCCTTCGGCCTGCTCTCCCCTGGCACGGCTCGCCCCGAGTTCGGCGGTCTCGGAGCGCTGGGGGTCACCGCGGCCCTGGCAGCGCACCCACAACTAGGGGCTTTCACAGGTCATTTTTTTCTTTTTTGCCTCATTATATACATTTCCATGCCAGTGATGCTGGCTAACAATCCCAGAAAACAGACGTTTATTGAGCTTAGAATGCTTTGAGAATTTTAAGCGAGTCGTTCTGTTTCTGTACGTGTTCAGAACGATTCTCAACAACGTTGCAGTGAAAAGAGCACAGGCATTTAATCGCATAATTGATTATTATTCAGATGAGCTGAATTCCTCCCACTCCATCAGATCCTCAGGTTATCAGCAGGTCAGCGTTTTAACCTCACTCATGCAGGAAGAGCTTTTCATGATATTTAGCTGTCCATTTGAGCTTGTGTCCTTTCAGTTCAGGTTTTTTTTTTGTTTTCTAAATTTGCATGACAACAGATGACCTCACTTTGGAGTGTTTGTGTGTGTGTGTGTGTGTGTGTGAGAGAGAGAGAGCGAGAGAATATAAACAGCAGTATTGTTTACACTGTCTATAATGATGTAACTAATAAAATGTCACTGCATCATTATAATTACAAAAGCAGAAGCAGTCTAGTATAAGTGAGGTGTAATGTGGATATAAAGTTTTTTAATCTAATGATGAATTATTTGTAGGGAATAAAGTTGACCCCTTCCGACCAATCAGAATCCAGATTTTGACAGTGTTATGATGTAATATAATGACGAATTTGTATTTCTCCCAAATCCCAGAGTGGTGGAGAGCAGCCGAAGCTCATGGGCGGAGTCCAGCAGCCTTCTTCCCTCCTTTCCTAGGCCTGCCCCCGCTGTTTGCCCCTCCCCTTCAGAACCACGAGGCCACGCCCTATACGTCCAAAACCCTGAGCAAAAGCAGCCAGGGTCCTAAAGGTGAACGACACCAACACGTGTCTGTACTCTGAGATTACCGAGCTCAGCATCTGCGTTCCGTAACACAACGCCTAATCAATGATGTGTGGAAATAATGTCGGATATAGAGCTGGAATTGCATGGTACTTCGGTTTCATAGTTGAGAAATGGTCCACGATAATTCCATTTCTTGTCTGTTTTCGATCAATCTTCCTAATTTGTAGTAATTATCAACTTGATACACTCTGTTATTCAGTTTCATATGAAGTCAAACCGAATTTCAGCTCAGTGTTTAAGTAGATTCGTGCTTTAGGGCACAGCGGGATTGTGTGTGTGTGTGTGTGTGTGTGTGTGTTTACTATCTTTACTGCATGTGGAAAAAAACAAATCTACTAATGATTTCTTAGCAAGTGAAAATATCTTGCATATGGGCAAATATATCAAAATGTCTTCTTATGAGGATTATAAATCAAGTCAAGATGTCCCAAAGATCAATCCCAAAGAACCCCCCCAATAAATCCCAGTGAGTCTTCAGTTGCATGCTCATGCTAGTTTCAGCCATGAAATTTGCTTATTCTGATGGCAGATATTTTTACTACTTTCTAGAAATAAACGCTTAAATTGAGCTTAGACTATTTCAAGCTTGAGTTTATAAAATGTGGAATTTGAATATTCTCATTCATTCGACTATTATTAAGATTTTTTCATTTGCTACGATGTCGTTTTGGCAGCGAGTATTTTTAAAGCACTAAATTACTAGTGCTCTGAAAATGCATTTTTAAATTCTTAATTAATATAATTACTGTTCTAAATAGTGTTTGGATGCATCTGAATATTACTAAACCTGTAATTTTATACAGTTATCCTCAGCAGTAGTGCTGCACTCATACACTGTGTTCATATCACATAAACATTTAATAAAATTACGACATCACTTCACTGTGTGTGTGTGTGTGTGTGTGTGTGTGTGTGTGTGTGTGTATCCGATGTCAATCTCAGGTGTTAACGGAGCTCTGAACGGCAGCCTGGTCTCTCCGTCCACGACTAAAGGCAGCGCGTCTGTGTCGTCCTCGCCCGCTCTCAACACCTCCAGCGTCAAGCCTCGCGCCCGCAGGGCCTCTCATCACAGCAACAGCACAGGAGATCTCCAAGAGAAACCCTCGCAGAAACCAAAAGAGAAGGTCAAAAAATTGAACAGAGTGTATCACCATTACAGCTTTTCATACTGTTTCTAGTCTCGTTGTTTCTCGTCTCATTGTCTGGGGCTTAAAGAAACATTCTGTGGAGTCAGATGTAAAAGATCGGCTTCATCAGACACTAAGAATCCCACTTAGATGGGTATCGGAAGCAGGAGAAACGCAGGAAGTCGGGCCACTTAGACTTCCTGCTAGCAAGACAAGTGAATAGACTGAAGGACAGAAATTCTTCATAGACATTCTGCTACATTTCTTCTTTTGTTGTTGTTGTTATTGCAGTCCATTGCCATAGGAATCTGATTATAAATACATCTCGCGCGTTTCCGTGCTAATATTGGCTCAGTAAAAGTTTAGGACGTGCGTCTGTCATGCTGCGGCTGAAGTAGAGTCATCATCATGCCAAGCGGGTCTCCTTATGCACGTGATCGCGGCGTGTGATCGTGCTGTGAAGCAGCTGTCTCAGTGTTTTATTCGACTTCAAATTTGGGTCACATTATTGACATCATTATTTTATTTGAAACCAAACCCTGTATTGAAGAGCATGATCGCGTACTGATAAACCTCAGTGCTGGTGGTTTTTGATTCTGATTGGCTAGGAAGCGTTGATTTGCTGGATTGTTCCATGACAGCAGCTCTGACTGTAGTCTTGGCTGTAATTTAATCACAGGTTTCCATTAATGCGCTCGTTCTGATACGGTATCGGTTCTCTGGGAACAGCTCGTTCAGAGGGACTTGTACGGAGATCACTTTGTAAACGGATGAGTGAAGCGTTTGTAATTTTTGAAATGGTGGCGTTTTCTGTAAGGAGATATTTGTGTAACATTTATGGAAGGAGTCTCCAGTGTCAGTGCTTTGTAACAGTCAGAGGTAAAGCTGTAACTTTGTGACCGAGGAGTTTACGCTGTGCAGTTTCTCAGTAGCATGACACGACGCGGTTGTTTGTAGCCGCTGTAATGTAAGTGAGAACAGGATCTAACCTGCTTCATGGACATTCCATGACGTTAAGTGTAACTGTAAATAGATAAAAACGTACGACGTGTTCTTTAATAAATAAATATAATAATTGTCAAATTGCTGTGGTGTAAGGGAGATAAAGCACTTGCTGTTAAAGGAAAATGATCACCTTCATGGTGGTAACAGTAACTCCACTACGTCACAGCACTCGTCGGGGGTTATTTTCCGTTAACAGCACGCCCCCGAGCGTTCGGTTCCTTACTTAATTACTGATGTGTTTTGGTTGCTGTAGAAACCGCGTAAGAAACAGACAGAGGGATCTGGTGTGAGCGACAGTGAATCAGGATCATCTTTGGACAGTGACATCGAAGGTGTCAGCAGCAGTGACCTGGATGACCTCGGCGAGGAGGACGACGACGATGATGATGACGACCAGAGTAAAGACAGCGAAGAGTCTGATTCTGAAAAAGAACGACAGAAGAAAAAGAAAACGAAGGTTTGATGCGTGTAATTTTTGAAATTAAACTGTATTGCACTGAGGCGTGACTAACCGGCTTTTCTTTTCTCTGATTCTTCCTCAGGTTGCAGGTGCAAACCTGCGGCTGAGTAAGCAGGAACATTCCAGACCCGCAGAAGCGTGGGACCTTCAGGAGGGCAGTGCCCCTGCGGATGCCCGCTCTCAGTCCTCATCCCTCGTTTCCAAATCCAGAGACAGACTCGCACAGCCCACCAGCGTCATCCAGTCCACCGGCCTCGCCATTAACGCCAAAACGCTGGCTCTGTTCGGCCAATCGCAGCATGACTCCTCCCCTCAGCACCTCAGCTCCTCCTCTCCTCGACCCCTGCCCATCGCCACTCATCAGTCACTCCCACTTTCTCTCTGCTCCTCCCCTAAACCGCTGTCAGTCCCTTCTCCTCCCAAACCTCTCCCCCTGTCATCTTCTCCCAAACCACCTCCACTGAGCCCCTCCCCCAGAGCACGGGGCTCCACCCACAAGTCTCAGGCACCGCCTCTGGACTCGCTGAGCAGCAGGAAGCTTCTGGAGAGCTCGCTGTCCCACATCGCCGACTACAGACTGAAACAGGTGGGCGTGTACACGTACCTGCGCTAATTGATTGGTATCTGTGTAGGACTGAGAGCGCACACTATAACTGTATTTGGGAGAATCGAATTGCATGCATTAATCACTCGTTCATTTCATTGTTTAGTTTCATTTTGTTTTTCATTTAGCAGAAAAGCAAATGAGCTTGAGCGGTTTGTCTGTGTAGCATTAAAGCCAATTTTGGATGAGGGGTTTCAGGACGCAGTTGGTATTCAGCATCCGTCTCTCTGTATTGACCAGCCTCATTGAAAAGGTCAGAGAGAGAGGGAGAGAGAGAGAGAGTGAGAGGGGTGAAAGAGCTACGCTTCTCCATGCTCTTATCTGTAGCATTGGATTTCCCACTGCGTGAATCAGCTTTGTAAAGGAATGCGGTTAGCTTCATAAAAAAAAAAAGCTCCTCTGAAAGCCAACAAGCAATTAACTCCACAACTTCTTACTCCTAGATTCTTAGCAAATGAGTGCAAAAATGGATTTATTCCCACCCTTTCTTCTGTAAGCACGAAATTACTGCTGAAGAGGCTAATACCCGTTCATCGTAATCGGCTAAAGTGGTTTTTATTGCACAATTATTGTACTGAACAGTCTAATATCGGCCTTTGCTTTTGGGTTTCATTCATCTGAAATTACCATTCAGATGTCAAACATGTGTTTACCGATGGGAGACAGGAAACAGAACCCGAGCGACGCAGAAATCTAGAGCCATTGAGCAAACCACGTTCAATAGAGAGAGTGTTTCTGTGCTTTTTTCGCCCCCGGTGGTGAGTGGCGCTTTAATGGTGGAGACACTGCGAGCGACGTCTGCTCTGGACTCTTTTGTTCCCAGAACTGATGAGGAGCCAAACTGAGTCACAGCGCACAGACGCACACACACACACACACACACACACACACACACACACACACACACACACACTCGCCATCAGCGCCTATGCCACATGACAACCAGGGCAATTACCACATTTCCTTCCAACTCCTCCCAAGTCCTTTTTTTTAAAGCTTTACGTTGTCTCTCTTTCTCTATAACATCTCATTTTATTCTCTCTGTCTGTTTTTCTCTCCCTCCCTTTTTCTTTGTTTTTTTTTTTTTTAAATCCAGTCTTTACTTGCGCATGACCAGGAGTTCCCACTCCAGCTTAAGAAGCAGCAGGACCTTTACAAGACCTCGAAGAGTTCCGCGGTTGTATCCTCCTCTTCCACCTCCTCCTCTTCTTCCATTCTCCCTCCCAAATCCACGCCGGGTCGTACCAAGCCTCCGGCTGCTCAGGGCGTGGCCGCGTCGCCGAGCCTCATGCTCACTCAGACTCTCCTGGGCCTGGGCCACACCAACGGCATCATCCAGAGCTCCACGCAGGACACCCCGCTAGCACTCACCACCAAATCTCGTTCCGACCTGCCCGTCAACCTCAGCACCAGCGGCAGGAAGGACATGTCTGTGCCCGCCCCTTTACCCGCCCCACTGCCTGCTCTAGTACCCGCATCCGCCCTGCCAGCGCGACCCCGCGCCTCCCGCAAAAACAAGACGCCCAGAGCCCTGGAGGCCTGGAAGGATGTTTCCCAGAAGCACTTGGTGAAGTCTCTTGTGGATCTGTTCCACCACGGAGCGGGAGAGCAGGAGACTCCGGGCAAGAAGGACTCGGACGAGTCGGGCGAGGACGACGACGACGACGAGGATGATGATGTAGATGATGATGAGGAGGATGAGGAGGACGAGGATGACAGTCTCTCAGGTTTGTGAAATGTTTATGAAACAGTGTTTAAAGACCCTGCATTCATTTTCTCAACTTTCATGTAAATTAGGTGACAAGCCCACATGCCTGGATCAAGCGATTCTTCGCACTGTTTCTACAGCGTGTGTGATCCGATGTTTCTTCAGTTCCAGGTCCCCACTCACACCTTTAGAACCTACTTGCAATTTTAAACTTAGAGCTGTGGTTTCATCTTATCCTTTCATATATGACCCATTATTAAATGTGTATACAGACATTACAAAGAAAAATAAAGCTCGGAAGAAAGGAGCAGAGACCTGGTGAGTGTATGTGGCTAGTATGGTTAAGTTAACCTGCCAGTGAAGCGGAGCACATGACATGGACATCAAACAACCAGATTTAACATTGATTAGTGCTTTATTAAATTTCTTATTTAAATAGTTAGCTTTAAAAGCTATATATAGCTACTACTGCTTCTGTGGGCCACGCCCACAAGAGATAACAGTAGCGGCCACTACATGTCAGCATGTGGAAGAAAATAAACAAAATAACAGAGCTGAAGGAATAAAGTGTCCTAGAATCAGTTGTTCTTTTGATATTTATTTTTTTCCACACCTGTTCATGAGCATCTTGCTTTAATTTACTCGTTTTGTCTCTCAGAGTCAGACAGTAACTCAGACAGCGAGCTGAACGGCTCGGCGAGGAAGAACAGGGACACGACAGAGACGGAGACCGACGGCGAGAGGACGCCATTGAAGCTTGGCAAAAACCTGCCCCTGCTCGCCTCCGCCAATTACAGCAGCCTGCCTGACTGCTCGCCACTCAACCTCCAAGTCATTAAACCCTCCGGCGTGGCCACGCCCACCATCATGAGCGGCTCCGGTGCCTTGACCTATCACAGCTCGCCTTCCTCGTCGTATTCCGTCGGCACCTCTCCAGGTAATCCCCGGGAAACCTAAAGCTGTAAATGGCCTTACACTTGATGCGCTGAATGAAAAAACCGTGTGCGTAGCGGTGTTCTTGCGAGCGTGCGGTCACATTCAGCGGACGAGCTCTATTTATAGAAGGGTAAACTGTGGTTGTAGGCATCTGTGATGCTTTGGTTTATTTATTTTTCCTCAAAATGAACACATTTCCTTCTTAATCTTGTTATCTCCCTTGCGCACGAGAGCTGGTTGATATCGTAAACGCAGTAGCTAATGAGGACTCTGTGTGTGTGTGTAGTTTACGGTAACCTCCGAGCCATGTTTGGTTGAACCTGTTGGCTGGGGTTTACACACTCATTATGGCTTTTTGGCTGACTCCAGCTTTTTTTTTTTCCCTGGGAGATTCGTTAAACAAAATACTCACAAATCCGACAAACATGTCAAGCCCGTGGGTTTGTTCTTGGCCAAGTTTCAACAGCAGGAAGAGCACTTGTTGCTCTCTCACTCCCACACCGTGTGTGTGTGTGTGTGTGTGTGTGTGTGTGTGTGTGTGTGGCGGGAGTGTGTTTGCTCTGGCTTTGAGGAACGTGATGACTCGATGTCAGAGGAAGAAGCTTTCAGGACGGTGAAAAGCTAATGGTGTGAACGCCATATTGACTGCAAGTCTCGTTTTCTACTGCGCCAAGCTGTTCACTTTGCTGCTCGTGAAGTGTGTGTGTGTGTGTGTGCGTGTGTGTTTTTATATCATAGTGGGGACAGGAATATCTGATGGTTTTGACTTTGTGTGGACATTTGGCTTGTCCCCATGCAGAAAACTGCTTTCATGCAAAAACGGTTTAAAAAAAAAAAAACAAACAGCTTGCATTTAGGTGTTGACATTGAATTAATAATTAATTAGAAGGTCTTCACAAGGATAGTAAAACAGTGTGTTTTAGTCAGTCTCTCTCTCTCTCTCTCTCTCTCTCTCTTTCTCGTGTCTCTAGGATCTGGAAAAAGGAAGCGTGTGATGAACGAGGATGATCTAAAGACTCCTTTAGAAATGGGGTATGTGTAACAGCGTGACTCAAACACGTCTCTCTCTCTCTCTCTCTTTTTCTTTCTCACACACATAATTTCCTCAGATTGCGTTTACTTTTTGTCACCATCACGCTCGAGTTGACAGCATCTCTGTCGTCCCCACTCTAGCTGGCGGAGAGAGACCAGGATCAAATCCGCCGGAGGTCGTCTCCAAGGAGACGTCGCGTATTACGCACCCTGCGGAAAGCGATTACGGCAGTACCCCGACGTCGTGAAGGTAACCTCCGACCTCTGACCCCTCCCGCACTCGCTTGTAGTACCCACAAATCCCCCAGGAAACCCGAAAAAGTATAGAACAAACCTTCCAGTAGCTTCCCCGCTGCTCCAGCCTCCCTCCTTCTCCCCCTGTGTAGTTTAGCTTTGCTGTGTAGTGCCCAGCTTTCAGTGTGCTACTACACTTCCTGATGGCTCTCTGTCTCACCAAACGTCATTATTATTCTCTCTTCTGTAGTATCTATCCAGATACGGAATAACTGACATCACACGCGATAATTTTAGCTTCAGTGCAAAAGTAAGGGTTGGTGACTTCTATGAAGCCAGAGAAGGACCCCAGGTGAATGTCTTTCATCTCTCTCTCTCTCTTTTTTCTTTATTTTTTTTTATTTATTTTTGGTTGTGTTTTCTTTCTTTTCCCCCCCACCTCACTCTCTCGCTCTTTTTCTCTCACTTTCATCTTGAATCAAGAGGGCAAGGATTTTCGATTTGAACACCGATATATAGACTAAAAGTCCTCCGCTTATATTATACTGTAGGAAGCCATGCGATAATCAGCTTTCATTACCTCCACAGGGTGTTCTGTTTCTGTTTCTGTTTTGTGTGTTGGGGTTATGTCTAAGGCTTATTATTTTTGTAAAAAAGATATATATATATATATATATATTCTCTATATATGATTGCTGATTGATTTACCTCTTTTTTTGCACTAATATCTTTATATATTATAACTTCACTAGTCTGTACTTTAACATTATTGCTTAATATTAATGATGGTGTAATATTATGAAGCAAAAAAACGAAGCTAGCTAGAAAGACAAAAGGGACCTCGGTGCTGCGATCTGATTGGTCGGTTTGCTCGTGTCACCCCCCCCCCCCTTCCCCATCAGGGTCTGCAGTGGTGCCCGCTGAGCGAGGATGAGGTCATACCGCGCATCAGGGCCATGGAGGGCCGCAGGGGTCGGCCGCCCAACGCCGAGCGCCAGCACGCAGCCGGCGACAGCGAGGGCTCCAGTGCACGCCGCAGGAAGGGTCGTCCGCCCAACGTGGGCCACACAGAGTTCCCCAGCGCCTCTGAGGCTAAGCTGCTCCGCAAACTGGAGGCTCAGGGTAATGCTAGCACCCTCCTCACCCACCCAGCACACACACCAAACAGAAACGCCGAGCGCTACTGCTGAGCCTTCCGCAACCTTCCTGTTCTGCTCTGTTGTGTTCCAGAAATCGCCCGGCAGGCTGCTCAGATGAAGCTGATGAGGAAGCTGGAGAAGCAGGCACTTGCACGAGCGGCCAAAGAAGCTCGCAAACAGCAAGGTACAGCTCAAATACGAATATCGCTCAAATATTGGCACCCTTCATATAAAATGACTTAAATTTTCTATTGGAGTGATTAGAGAAATGACTGGCCTTTACTCTAAAATAATTAAAATAAATAAGTAAGCAAGCAGGCAAGTACATAAGAAGGAGCATACTGAATTTCTCAAAAACAGTTCTGGCAAATTCACAAATTGACAACTTAATATAAAAAAATGTCTTTAGTGGAAGTGGCCCAAGAGTCCTACAAGACATTGATTGGTGGAGTGGGGTGCCAATATTTTTGAAAACCATACTATGCTACTTAACACATACTACCAACCTAAGAATACCACTTAAAATTCTTCTACTTATAGTACTACTTAAAAATACTACTTAAGTACTACTTCTTTAAGATTTTCTTTATGTTTGATGAAATATTGTTTTTAAAATAAAACCGTCCAGCGTCTCTGTGCATTAAAGGTCAAATTGTATGCTATTCATTTTTAAAGAGTGACAATAATTCTGGAGTTGACTGTAGATGCCCGCAAAATGTTTTCGATTTAAAAAAAAAAATTGTTTTTGTTTGTTTCAGCCATCATGGCTGCAGAGGAGAGGAGGAAACAGAAGGAGCAAATCAAGATTCTCAAACAGCAGGTCAGGGTTTCATCTAAGCTCCCGACACCTATCCCTGGTCCTATTTATATATATATATATATATATATATATACATATATAAAACACACACACACACACGCACACACACACACACAGAAGTAGGTCTTAGAAGTATGAGAAGTTAACTGAGTTCCTCGAAACTTTGTTCTCTTCAGCGTTCTTGGCAATGACTGACAGAGTCGCGTCCTCTACTCTGCACTAACCTCCGAGAGTTTTGCTAATCCTGCCATTTGCAGCTTCGTTTAAATGCACAGCGGCGCTTTCAATTAACACACACCCTCTCTCCTTCTGTCCGAGCAGGAAAAGATAAAGCGCATTCAGCAAATCCGGATGGAGAAGGAGCTCCGCGCACAGCAGATTCTCGAGGTATGGACTGACTCTCGGGGGATGTGGAGGAAAAAAAAAAAAAAAAAAAAAAAAAGAAAGAAAAAAGCCGAGCGATAGAGTTGAAATAAGCTTAACATTCTGCAAATACACACCGCCACCAACACACTCAGCGTCTGTTTAACATGGAGCACACACTATGCCAGAATTGCTCTCTAGCATTTTAGGGGTTGTGACTCCTGCATATTTTTTTTCTCCAGACTATCACTAAATTGGTTTTGGTGGACAGTTTTTGAATATTAAATTTGCTGCCTCCTGTTTCTCAGAGCACGGTTAAATTAGACATAAAAGATTTTTTTTTTCTAACAATAACAGGTCTTGCATAAGTAGAAGGAACAAAAAAAAACAATGTTTACTTTTCGCACCCAATTATAGAAGCCTGAAAAGTGTTTTAGCAGAGCGAAATCAAATTGGAGCTGACACGGTTGGCAAACCATTCCGAACGGGATTTCTTTCTGTTTGTAATTACACATTGAAATTTCCAGCTAATTCTCAGACGCTCGCTTTTTTTTTTTTTGTTTGTTTTTTCCCCTCCTGCTGCCGTTTGTCAGAACGAGGGGGAATATTGAATAATTTCAAAGATCCCTGGGCTGATTCTGACAAGAACTGACGTACTCTTCGCAAAGGTTCTCAATCACTGACTCAGTGTTGCGTAACTCTCCGATTAGCACAGCCTCCAAATGCCATGTAGTGAATAGCAAGCAGCCAACACACACACACACACACACACACACACACACACACACACACACGCACACACACACACATCCACTGCAGGATGTTGTGCTCTTATTAAGTGAGGATCTCACTAGCGGACATCGATCACAACGACGCGTAAACAAGGCAGCCGTCACAGTGCCGTGTTTTAATTTGGGCCTTTCTGCTTCTCACTGTGTGACCTAGACCTGTTCTCTATTGGCAGGCAAAGCGGAAAAAGCGGGAAGAGGCTGCCAATGCCAAAATCTTGGAGGCGGAAAAGCGTTTAAAGGTCAGTGTGTCGGTATTTTGAGGGCCTAACCTCAGGGCCGGAGATCCAGAGCGGTCTCTTGGTCTGTGCTGGACACGTTAACATCGTTATGACCCTTCCTGATTCACCTCTACAGAACATTCTGAATGGCTGAGGAGGAATCACATGACAGAAAGTACAATGCGAACATAGCTAACAAGTAATGGAAGCTAGTAACTACTACTTAGCAACCTGGAAACATGGCTCAGACGGTGTTGGTTCGCCTGAAATCTGCATTCACTTGATTCTTATATGTGCAAGGTTTGAAATAGTTTACATAAAAAAAAAAATACATTAAAAAAACAACCAAACAAAACTCCTTCTGGGACAAGTGAAGTGAACTGTCTGCCCTCTTCTGCATACTTGAGCTCGCAGGCATGTACAGTTGGCTAGCGTTGACGGGAGATGAAGAATAACACCATCCCTCATAAGCAGAAAGCACGGCCAGTTTTGCTTTCTGATATACAGCACTGCACAAAAGTCTTATCCGTTTTGATTTTATGAGTCAATACAAAAGCATTTCAGATTTCCAAACA
>CM074917.1:31006405-31025537 GCA_037576815.1 Pangasius larnaudii
TCTCTCTCTCTCTCTCACACACACACACACACACACACACACACACACACACACACACACACACACACACACGAATACTTTCATCCTGACATCCAAAGCTGAAAGTAAATACGTAAAGGAATAAAACACCTCGGAGCATGCTGTTTTAGGACAATAATCAGCAGTGGTGTGCAGTTACTGTTTCCATCGCACAGTTAATTACTTTCCTATAACAGCACTTCCCGAGAGTGTTTTATTCCTCGGACACGTCATACATTTTATCCATTTATAGTTGCATTTGCAGTTACATCATAGCAGCTGTGATGTGATCACAACATCATAGGTTCTGCTTTTTCTCTCTCTTGAAATTAATAAGGGGGAAAAAAAAAACCCGCAGCTCGTCGTCTTTTGTAACCAAGAAGCTGCAAAGTGTTGTAAACTCCTCTGTCCCGAAGATGCCGGAAAGCATAGCCTTACAAAATCGCTGACACTGGAAACTCCTTCCTAAATGTTAAACAAATATCTAATTACTTAAAACTTCAGCATAGCAGCACTTACACGTGCTGTACACATCCCTGTGAATGAGCTGTTACTATAGAAACGACAATGTAGCAGAACAAGCGCATTCATATGAACATGTGCTTTACAGCTACACTACTGTCAGAGCTGCTGTTCTAGCACATTAATCAGCACCTTCTGACCAATCAGGATCCGCTGTGTGTGAATCCGTAACAAATATCATGAGCACGCTTCTCACGTGACGGTTACCAGTCATTATTAAAAGAGCTCGTACTTTACGTCCCACTGTACGGATTTTACACGTTTCACGCGGTTTTTATGGAAAAACCTGAGTTTCAGCTCCGTCCTCTCACTTCTTTGCAGCCATCTGTTAGGCTCCGCCCCCTCAATCCGTAACAATGGAGATGATTCAATTAAAACGCTTTCGATGTACAACTTTCCATTATGGATTATATCTATTACAAAGACCAGAAAATAACTACACACACAGACACGACTGTGGTACTGTCTAATGTATACACACACACACACACTACCAGGAGACTCCCTGAGTGTGTGATGTGTCTATTTCCTTAAATATGAATTATATTGCTACTAAATGCAGTACAAAATTGATATGTATATTCCTGCCACTTTATAATACACTGTACTGTTGTGTCACATCCGTCGCTAAGTGAACAGGAGTGTTAAGTACCCTAAGTACCCTGAAGCTGTTAGAGTATATAAGTCATGAACAGTTGCTCCGATACCCCATCATCATCATCAATTAAGCCTTAATGAGTCATAGTCGTTTTTTTTTTTTTTCGTTTTTTTTCCCCAGTTTCAGTTTGATTCAGTTTCCCAGAAATTCTCTCAAATCCAGGCTTTTAAACAGAGCTATCAGGTTCATGTTTTCCTGGAGGCTCAGTCAGGAGGGGGAAAGAAAGGGCTACTTAATGCTTACGTACTGTCTGTAACAGCATTAGGTCATCAGTAACACCATTCAGAAGCAGGAAGGTGACAGACAGAAACGCTGACACCGTGTGGTCATAGACGAGCGCCGCATCATCATGCTTACGGTTCATGACTCGAGTGAAATCACTGGTAGAAATGAGACGCTAGGAGAAATCTGTAGGATATGCGGCGCAAAACTACCAAGGCACATCACATACTTGTCCTGAAATCCTACTTGATTAAAGGGTGCTTGATAAAAAAAATAGTTAAAAATGAGTTACAAAGAGTCTGGCTGCGGCATAATTACACCTGAGGGGATTAGATAGAAATATAACAACTTTGGGTCTTGGAAGGAAAAAAAGAGAGCTGATAAAATGTAAAAGGGGGGAAAAGTGTGTCCATAGATATGTGGAATGAGTTTGGAGTGATATATGTATAGCTTTAAGAATCGACAGGGTTATAATTAATAATAATAATAAAGAAGAAGATGAAGAAAAAGATTTATTGATCGATTTAGTGAGTGATTTATTCATTGATTGTAAATTTGTACACGTTATTAGAGAATGTTTACATCATTTTTCATTATTTTTCATCTGAAGATATATAAACTTTGGCACTCACCTGTATGTTTCTCTCGCTCTCTCTCTCTGTCTGTCCCTCGCTCTCTCACACACAGCCTCTGCCGGAGTTCTCTCGCATCGCGGGACTGGTGCTGCCGGGGCAGGTGTTCTCTGACTGCCTGATGGTGGTGCAGTTCCTGCGCAGCTTTGGGAAGGTGCTGGGCCTGGAGCAGAGCGAGGTTCCCACGCTGGGCGTGCTGCAGGAGGGTCTCCTCAACCTGGGCAACAGCATGGGTCAGGTGCAGGACCTGCTGGTGCGCCTGCTCTCCTCGGCCGTGTGCGACCCGGGACTGCCTCCAGGGCACAGGGTGAGAGGTCCACACACACACACACACACACATACACACACACACACACACACACACATGTCCAGTATCAAAAATATTCTAACATATCTATAGACATAATGAATAATGACAAAACATATTGACATTTATTGACAAAACATATATTTAACATATAGTAAACATATATATATATAACATATAGTTTGTGTTACATATATTTATATATATATATATATATATATATATATATATATATATATATATATATATCTAATTGGCACTTTGATCAATAGTTAATCATTAATGTGTTGCAAAAAACACATTAATACATTTTTTTTGCTGATGTAGCTTGTTTATATTCTCTAGGTATTGCAGTTGGAGCGACGTTTCTTTCCACTGCTGTTTTTTTTTCCATCTTATTTTTTTTTGTCAAATCTGATAAGTCTCTTTAAAACGTTTTGCCATTGTTGTGATTGTTGTCATGAGCTGCACCTCAAATCTAAAACTCTGACGTTACATTCAAAAAAATGTACTAATCTGGAAAATCCAGAAGACTGGTACGCAAAACAGACTTTTCGGTAGGTTCGAAGACTTCAGAGTGTTTTTTAAAGATAAGTATGCAGTTTGAGACACAGTGCTAGTTTGGTAGTCAGTTGTGGACACAGTGTCACATGGTGCTATACTGCCTCCACTGTCTATGTTGGTATTGCACCATGTGGACAAGTAGAGCTCTTGTCTTCAAGCAATGCTCCGAACAACCACAGGACATGCGTAGCAGGCATCTTGTGTTAAAAGCACTTGTCCTCCACAGGCCAAGTCCATCCTGGGTGATCACCTGACCAACGTGGGTCTGAACCGGGACAATGTGTCAGAGGTGCTGCAGCAGTACATGGAGGCGCACTGTGCTCAGACGGAGCTGGCTGACGTGGCCCTGAGTCTGAAGACCAAAGCCTTCCAAGCACACACACCTGCGCAGAAAGCCTCGGTGCTCGCCTTCCTGGTCAACGAGCTGGCCTGCAGCAAGAGCGTGGTCAGGTACAGCTATGGGCTGGAGCAGAGTGAAAACCACCTGCTTAGTTTTGAAGCACTTCTTTAAATATTCATTCAGAATATACAGACCGTGTAAGGAGGTTAACAGAGAGGTTTGGGTCGAGGATTATTAATTATTAATGGCGCCTTTGCATTTCGTATGCTACAGAGAGTGACAGCACAGACTAGTCAGCACGTTTTAGCATTTGTTCAAAATCACACAGGTGTCTTATTATGTAACTGAGATCTCAGATCTCTCTCTCTCTCTCTCTCTCTCTCTCTCTCTTTCTCTCTCTTTGTGTTTTCATGCCCAGTGAGATTGATAAGAGCCTGGACCAAATGAACGTACTGAGGAAAGACGAGTGTATCGTGGAGGGAAAGCTCAAAAAGTGAGTGTCTTCAGTCTTTCACGAAAACTTAATAAAGGCAGATTTATCAAATGTTTCTCATTGTATTCGTTTCTAGGCACTTTTGCATTCGTCTTATTCTGTCAGCACATGATATTGCTTCTTTCTAGAAATATATGTTTAAGTTAAGTTTAAAAATATCTGACAATTGAGCAAGAAAATTTCAAGCTTCAACTTATTAAAAAATCTTATATTTGTTCTAAAATAATCTCACTGATGTCTTTGAATTGTGTGTACAGGTTGAAGAACATTCATGCGAAGCGCACAGGGAAGCGTGAAGCCACCGGGGGGGACGAGCCTCACGCCATAGGCACGCCAAGCGCCGGACACAAGCGCAAGAGAAAGGCTGGCGACAGCGACGACGATGAGGACGAAGACGAGGACAGCGACGAGGGTGTAGACGACGAGGATGAGGACGATGAAGAAGAGGTGAAGAAGGCAAAGAAAGTAGAGACGTGCGACGAGGTAAGAGTCCAC
Organism: Pangasius larnaudii; assembly: GCA_037576815.1. Classification (NCBI taxonomy): domain Eukaryota; kingdom Metazoa; phylum Chordata; class Actinopteri; order Siluriformes; family Pangasiidae; genus Pangasius; species Pangasius larnaudii. The sequence goes on from CM074917.1 coordinate 31,010,657, forward strand.
ATTCAACGGGATCTAAAGAACAGTTAATCACAAAATATTTTCAACCTGTCCTTCTTGTGATCGTGTCTGGATATTTAGTGTGTGTGTGTGTGTGTGTGTGTGTGTGTGTGTGTCTGTCTGTCTGTGACGTAGGATGAAGGGGATCAAGCCACGAGCATAGAAGAGCTAGAGAAACAGATTGATAAATTATCGAAGGTAAACACACGCACATGCGCTCTGTATTAAACAAACACCTGCACACACTCGTTGCTCACACACACTCTCTCTTGTGCGTTTGTGAGTGCAGCAGCAGAACCTGATCAGACGGAAGCTGTTCGAATCGTCTCACGCTTTGCGCTCCATGGGCTATGGACAGGACCGCTACCGCCGCCGCTATTGGGTTCTCCCACAGTGCGGAGGGGTCTTCATCGAGGGAGTGGAGAGTGGAGAAGGTAACTGTAAACAGTCAGCTCTCATACGCTCAGTGCCTCTTCCTCCGTAATACAGTGTATCAGTGTTTTGCATCACTGTATGCTGTCTAATAATAAAGCAGTTATGTGAGGTGAACACTTCTATACTTACGCAGATTTTTATTCCCTTTCCCTCCAAAGACTTTCACAAATCTCGGAGGTTTTTTTTATGCTTTTTCAGCATCATTATTTCTATTTTCAATCTTCAGCTGTTTTCCTGATTCTCATTTACCCGTAACCTTACTTGACCTTACAGTAGACTGCCTGAGAGTTTTAATGCCTTAAATACCACTTTAGGTAAATGACTTGACAGTTTAAGTCAACAGACACCTTAATGAGGAAAAGCTGAATTAACTAAAGCATGTTATTGAAGATGCTAATGAAGACAACAGCGCAGTAAACGTAGATCTGGTTGCTGTGATATTTAGGCCGTATGTTGTAACATTCAGGTACATTGTTATTTTTTTCCCCAAGTCATAAACTCGACTGTGTATATATATTTACTCTAACTGATACTTGGTTTTCTTCACTTTGTTTGATATTGTTCGATAATAAGCAAGTATGAACTGAGTAAAAATGATCATTCAGTTTTTCAAATAAATTAAGTGAAGGTGAAACGGACAGAATTTTTGGCCATTTTGTTTCACGGAGCATGTGATGTACAGGAATCACTAAAACATGCATGAATGAAGGTCATCTGAAGCATACACACACACACACACATCTCTTCACAGGTCCCGAGGAGCTGGAGAAGGAGCGAGAGAGGCTCCGCAACTTTGAGCCGGTGAGGATCAAGGAGGAGCCACAGGAAGAGGAGGAGGAGGAGGAGGAGGAGGCGCTGGTGGAGGAGGCGCAGCAGCAGCCGGAGGTGCAGGTGAAGGCTCAGGTGAAGCAGGAGGAAGAGCAGCACGCTGAGAAGGAAGTGAAACAGGAAGACGAGAAGCCCTGCTCGCCGCCAAACAAACTCCAGGAGAAGGACGCTCAGCCGTTAGACTCCACCTCCTGTCCTCTCGACGAGCCCCCAGACCCACCTGGTGACCTCACTTCCCTTTGCCGTACTCCTGACTGCAGCATGATGACTGTCACCGCGGCAACCGCATCAGCATCATCTCCAACTCATTCTACCTCCAAGCCTACTGTACTGTGCAGCGCTCCTGCGGACTCTGTACCTCTCGTCGCTCAGTTTGGTGCTCCTCCTCCACAATTCGGTGTTCCTCTGTCCCTACAGCATCATCAGCACCTCCTGGCTAACGATCAGCTCCTGCGCGTTTTAACGGAGCGCAGCGGCCATTGGTTCAGCCTTCTGCCCCGTTCTCCCTGCGACGACTCTTCCCTCATCCAACCCACCACGCCGCTGCGCTCCTCAGCTCAGCCCAACAACGTCCAGCCCAGGAGCCCCCCTGCTCCTTCCTGCTCCCCTCACCAACACCTCCAACCTCCGTCTGCCTCCAGCAGCCCCCTCAATGCTGCTCCCGACGGCCTGGGGAACCTCACCATCTCCCCTCTGCAGGTAAGCAGCCCTCATATATGTCCATATGTGTATAGAATTAACGGTTTCCTACATTACCCACAATGCCGTTCGACTACCTGCTGATAGTGGCGCAGTAGGATTTAGCCTTCACTCCATCTTTACCCAAAGAAAGCAATGCAGCGGCGTTTTAGTCCTTTAGTCTGCCCAGCTCTCTCCCTACTCATCTGTACACTCTGTTCAAACAGCTCAGCTTCCAAAGCTTCAACTTTCATGCTAATACCGCCGTCATCTCATAGCTCACTATCTAACCTAGCTGAGGCTCTGCTGTAACCTGCCGTCGTGTAGCTGCGTTGCATTCTGGGACTTTGAGTCCAGCATTTACACCAACTTCTATACTTCTATCTCCACTACTTCTACACTGGATTTTTTATTAATGTGACATCAGTGAAAAATGGTGAGTGAGCTCTGAAACACAGTGGAGGTGTACTTTAATCCGATATGAGCGTTTATTCGGCCTATGATTCTAGGTGCTGATTCAGTACAGGGGTTTTATGTAATCATTTGTCTTCAGTGATATGCCGAATGTCTCCCTTTGCCTGTAGGTAAAACCTGGTGGTGCTCTGCTGCCTTTGCCCATGTGTGGATGGTCAGGTGGGGTACTCAGCCCCAACCTGCCCATGTGCAGCAGCCCTATGCCCCTTTGCCCGCTCATTGAGGGCAGTGCCAGCCCCCTGCTGGCCCCTAGTGTCTCCACCAGCAAGAGCGGCTCTCCTGCGCCCCCTGGGGACAAACCGCCCTCTGCCCCCTCACCTGTTATAGATCTGCCACGAAACCATGACCAGCCACAGCCACAGCCCATTCCAGAAGGTGAGACACACACACACACACACGCACACACACGCACACACACACACACAGTATGCACTACCTCTGTTTCCATAGAACCTAATAAGCTATTAGTCCAAAAAATGTAACACGGCTGCCCATGCAGTGTCAACAGACCAGATATACAGATTCCTCATTATGGTGTTGCTGTTTTGTGTGTGTGTGTGTGTGTGTGTGTGTGTGTGTGTGTGTTGCAGACATGCTGATGGGCTGGTGGAAGATAACGGACATGGAGGAACTGCAGGCCCTGATGAAGACGCTCCACAGCAGAGGCATCAGAGAGAGAGCGCTACACAAACAGGTCCAGAAATCCATGGAGCTCATCTCACAGACCTGCAACAAGAACAGAGAGGGTGAGTCCTTATAATATACACTTCATAATGTACACTTCAGCGAAAAGTCCATTTTTATTGATTTAAAGACTTGATAAAAAACAAATGGCCTGCTTGAAATTTTAATGCCTTAATCGAGACTTAAAAATAAACTTACTGATGTCATTAAACACCCTAATGAGTCACTTTGAAATGAATGAATTAAAGTACATCAAGGGGGATGAAAACTTTTGAGCTTGTTAATAAGAATTTAGGTTTTAATTCCATTCAGTGAAATTCTGTTTTGTAGAAAAACTATATGCAAACTTTTGCACTTGACACTGCTGCTAGAAAAGCAATCTAATCTTGTAGAGCTAAGTGGATAACATCATTGTCCTATAACAGCACGCGCCGAAGTGTCTTCTTCCTCTTATCCCACGGCAACTGGTCAACAATTACAGCAGTTGTTTATTAAAGAATGATATATCATACTTTTTATCCATTTATAGTTTCTTTTAATGCTGTGGAATGTCTGAAAAAACAGTTTAGTCCCTGATATCACTTAGGTTAGGTTAGAGCTGAGAGGATGTAACACTTACAGGTCATCCCCTGCTGTGTATGCGTGTGTGTGTGTGTGTGTGTGTGTGTGTGTGCGTGTGCGTGTGCGTGTGCGCATGCGTGTGCACGTGTGTGTGCACGTAGTAGCCGTGATGGAGGTGTCAGAGCTGGATGAGGGCCAGGTTTCCGTGGAGACGCTACAGGACTGGTGCGTGGAGGAGCAGGCAATGGAGACGGACATCGCCTTACTACAGCAGGTGGAGGAGCTTGAACGCAGGGTCACTTCAGCCAGCCTACAGGTCAAGGTAAAAAAAAAAAAAAAAAAAAAGAGTATGTGTGTTTGATTTTAAATCAGAGAAGTTCTTTAAAAGATCAAAGTGCTCCAGTTTTACATTGTAGTGCTGTTTTCAGCATGCCATCGTCAACGTTTTTAAAATTCCCAAGAGTTCAAAATGGCTTAGCAGCATTTCTTCGCTGCTTAATATGCGTAAATATGCAAATGGAAAACTCTTTCTTATTCTTCTGCCATCTGAAATAGGCTAATATCACAAACGTATCTAGCCAGCTACTTAGTTAGCTCACGTTTTTGGGATTTCAGTATTTGAATCTCAATTTTCGTTGTCATACCCCAGGGCTGGATGCACCCGGAGCCCCAGTCGGAGAGGGAGGACCTGCTGTATTACGAGCACAAGCCCATTCCCAAGGCCTGCCCAGGGGCGGAGTCGCAGGAGGAGCGGAGCTCTGAGAAAGGCCTGAGACGGCAGCCCAGCAACCCGCTGGACATCGCCGTGATGCGCCTGGCTGAGCTGGAGCGCCACATCGAGAGAAGGTACCTGCGGAGCCCCTTAGGGACAACCATCCAGATCAGGCTGGATAATGTGGGGACGGTCACTGTGCCCGCCCCCGCGCCATCCACTAGCGCTGGAGGGGAAGGGTAGGTCATCCACGCGGCCAGCCTTCATCTCTCTTTCTCTTCCTCTTGTTCCTCCTCCTCTTTTTCCTCCTCCTCCCCTCTCTTCTGGCTGGGGCGGCTGTGCTTGTGGCGTGTGTGTGTTCACCGGGGGCCCAGTTTCTCGAGGGGTTCCATGGTTTTCGGTTCAGATTTTAACACCTGAATTTGAGTTCCTTTCTGTTCTTGGCTGCATGTGTTCGATTTTTTTTTTTTAATCATTTGTGGAAAGGATTTCTCTCTGCTGTTGTTTCGTGAGAGCATGGTGCATTTTAACCACGGGGCTTCATTTTCTCTCCGAATTTTCACTGGAAGTTTTCATCATGCAGTCAGTGCCATTCCACAGGATGTGTGTGCTGTATTATAACAATCCCTATTTAGGCTGTGTTTTGTCTTTAAGGCCAGCGTCATCCTTGATGCATAATTCAGTATCGACCTGTGAAATATTCAGGATATCCAAGCAACTGTTCCTCCATGCGGTGTGACACGGAGATGATCATTATGAGAATCTACTTGTACTTTGTACATAAGAAGTGTATTAAATTCAAGCGCTAGACATTTTGTAGGTGGAATCATTAAAATGCATGTGATAAGAAATGTCTTAGGACATAAATATGATTTATTATTTTAGCTTGATTTGTTACATATTGGCTGATGATTAAGTAATAATTTTGATTAACTATTTATTTCACTTTGATAACATAACAGAACAGGAGTGTAATAATGCACACACAGCCATTTATCAAGCTTATTACGTTTTAATGTTGACAGTGTTGGAAGGAGAACATAGCCCGAATAATACATTTAAATGATCAAAAAAAAAACATAATTTGGTTTCTGAACAATTGACAATATAGTGAAACTAAAAAAAAAGAGTAATGTACTGTTCTGTGCTAATGTGTTAATCCGTGCCACAGTTACAGTCGTGCAACAGTTAACATCAAGTATAATTCTGGCCTTAAACTCTAAATGTATGTATGTATGTGTATATATATGTGTGTGTGTGTGTGTGTGTGTGTGTGTGTGTGTGTGTGTGTGTGTGTGTGTGTGTGTGTGTGGATGTTTGTAACTCGTCTCTTTGTTGTTGTGTCTCTCAGGAGTGAGGAGGAGATTGCGCCGGGGATGAAGGTGTGGAGGAAGGCTCTGTGCGAGGTGAGGAACTCGTCGCAGTTGGCCATGTGCCTGCAACAGCTGCAGAAGTCCATCGCCTGGGAGAGATCCATCATGAAAGTGGTGAGTGTGTGAGTGTGTGACTGTGTGTGTGTGTGTGTGTGTGTGAGAGAGAGAGAGAGAGAGAAATTTTGGACTCGGGTTCGGTGCCAACCTGTGCACCATGATGAAACGGTATTTTAAGCATGCACTAAGGTGTGTGTGTGTGTGTGTGTGTGTGTGTGTGTGTGTGTAGTACTGCCAGATCTGCCGTAAGGGGGATAATGAGGACTTACTGCTGCTGTGCGATGGCTGTGATAAGGGCTGTCACACCTACTGCCACAAGCCCAAGATCAACGCCATCCCTGAGGGAGACTGGTACTGCCCTGCCTGCATCTCCAAGGTAACCGTCCCTGCCTCCCGTCACGTTCAGAGCTCACACACACTCTGCTTGCAGAGCATTCAGAGATGCAGTCTGGTCAAGAATTTTTCTCCCCTTTATATAACACTGAATAATAAAAAGACGTGGCCTGGGAAATTATACACGAGTCAGAACGTTTACAAATCTGACCTAATCAGTGGCACCTGCCATTTTCTACACCTTTCTACCTCAGATTACATTTTATTATAACTCATTTGCCAGACATTTTCATCCAGTTGCAAACAGTCTGAGGCACGCTGACACAGACTTTATACACCAAAATGGCAGTGTTTTCCTTCTGACTGAGGGTGAACACTCCGTACACTTCAGTGTGCCGGTGTGCTAGCGGTAAAACAGTCATTTCCCGTCATACCTTGATGAGAACCGTGAGCGGTTTCCTGAATGTGACTTGTGGAACGTCAGAGAGGATGAGAGAATGCTGTTATTTCCATCCACCTGATTTTGGAGAGAACTTAAACATTACAAAAGGCCAACATGAGATACTGAGAGCTGTGATCTAGATTTAAAAAAATTAAAACATCCGAATTGCCAGTATTTTGTTAGTAATGTGTGTTAATTCATATAATTATATTTGTGCTTTTTTTTTTCAATTATAAAGCTCCTAATGCTAAAACTCCGGCTTCCACACGATACGATACCGTTTCAAATCCCAAGGCATTCAGTATTTGGCAATTCCCCAGAATCTGATACGATTTAGTATTCTCTGATCGATCTGTGACCAACTCTGTTCAGAATCCGGGGTAGGCTGAATCCGGGGTAGGCTGAATCCGGGGTAGGCTGAATCCGGGGTAGGCTGAATCTGGGGTAGGCTGAATCCGGGGTAGGCTGAATCCGGGGTAGGCTGAATCCGGGGTAGGCTGAGGGTAAATTCATGAAGGATTGTTTATAAAGTATCAGAGTTATGAGTAAATCATCATGCTGGCCCGTGTACACACCAGTTTAAAAATACGAATGATTTTTTTTACGCACCTGTTGTCTGTCCTTTTTTAATAATTATCAATTTGTAATCAGTTTATGATGGTTGATGCATTGATTCCAAATTGTTACATCACCCGATCGTTACACCACCCGATCGTTACACCACCCGAACGTTACACCACCCGATCGTTACACCACCCGATCTTTTCTTTTCACCACCGGATCGTTTCACCACCGGATCGTTTCACCACCCGATCGCTACACCACCCGATCATTTCACCACCCGATCGTTTCACCACCCGATCGTTACACCACCCGATCGTTACACCACCCGATCGGAACCACACTGCCACAAAACAGTTGCCTTAAAGTGTTTGTGTGTGCATTTTTTGAAATTTTTTTTTTTGTAGTAGTAGTCAGTACCTTAAAAAAAGGGAAAATTCAAAACTTTTTAAAACAATTGAAACTCTCAGGAGGCTCCTTCTCACTCTTGTAACTTTACCTTTACCTTATACCTTTCAAATGAATTTAACTGCAGTTACTGAATAATTTATCGTAGCTCCTGAATCATGTGCTTTAACTAAATAATAAGCTGGAACTTTATGAAATGAAGTCAGGCCATACGGACTGGAACGGGGAAGTTAATTTCCTTCACTGTCTGTCTTGCTGATTAAAGATGTGTGTGTGTGTGTGTGTGTGTGTGTGTGTGTGTCTGATGGTATACTTTGGGAAAGCTCCCACTTTGACTTCAAAATGCAGACTAAGGGCTTATGAAATGAAGTGCAGGAATGAGTGTTTATGACTTCAGGGACTTGAGCGAGATCACGACTAATGATTGAACGCAATCCGAATTCCCCAGGCGAGCAACCAGTCCCCTAAGAGCAAGAAGCCTCAGAGTCGTGTGCAGTCCGGCGGAGGGGGCAAGAAATCCGCAGAGACGGCCAAGAAGAACAAGAAGCAGCAGGAGGCGTGTGAGGAAGAGGAGGCAGGTGGAGGCAGCAGCACCAGCAACAGCAGCCCAAAGAAAACAGCCACGGCTTCCAGCCAGGCGAAAAAGAGCTCGCCCGCTCCTCCCGCTGCCAAACCCGAGAGCCCGGCCTGTGTCAAACGAGCCAAAACAGCCAGGGACAACAACCGCGACCTGGGCCTCTGCAGGTACCGCATGCTTTCACCATGGAAAAATACGTTTAATAAAAGTATTTAAACTAGTTTATTGTTTAAAAAAAAAACTCAAGCTTGCTATATTAATAATGTAAAATGCTTCTAATAATCTGCCTGTTGTTATTGCAGTTTTGATTTGTTCTTGATTTAAATTCATCGCTAATATGTGAGATTATATTTATATTTATTCAAATATTCATCCTATATCTATATTTCCTGTAATATTAAAGAATGTCCTGGACTTTCAGGAAGTTTCAAGGAAAAATCTTAAAGACAAGAAAAAAAACGTATCAACTTATGATGCTTGGTTAAAAGTTGTACTTGTAGTTTACAAACAAACAAATTATGCATTAGTCTGTTAGCTGGATGTTTTCTGAAATCTGTTCTGTTCCTCTTGTGAAGGATTCTCTTGGCTGAACTGGAGCGCCATCAGGACGCCTGGCCCTTCCTCACACCCGTCAACCTCAAATCGGTCCCCGGATACCGGAAAGTCATCAAAAAACCCATGGACTTCTCCACCATCCGCGAGAAGCTCGTCAGCAGCCAGTGAGTCTCCGTTACATCCTCTGCCGTAGTGATGGCGTACTTTAGTGATTCACTTCTTCTGAGCTCAGTCGGTGTAGGAACGTTCTGATTCATGTGATTCACCGGTCGGAGAGTAATATGGAAAAACTGCAGGTTGAGGAAAATCACAGAATCATTATGAATCAATTTGGTCGATTCGTTAAATTGAATCATTCACAAGTAAGGAGTTGTTTGCACTCTATCAGTGTTTAAGTGGATTTTTTTACTCATTTATTTTATTTATTTATTTATTTATTAGGTACCAGAACCTCGAGACTTTCATCATCGACGTCAACCTGGTGTTCGACAACTGCGAAAAGTTCAACGAGGACAACTCAGACATCGGCCGCGCAGGACACAACATGAGGAAGTTCTTCGAGAAGAGGTGGACCGAGCTCCTGAAGCAGACTAACTGATCCGCTCGAAGCGACTGCGCGCCGCCTTTTTTCCAAACCCCTCAACGTGGAGCTCGCATCAGAACCGGCCAGAATTTTTACTCCCAGCAAAGCAAAGCGCCGTTCTCAAACCTGAACATGTCACACACAGACACACACACATATATACACACACAACACCCCAAAGAGACACAGGACAGAGGGTGTCTTTGTGCAATATCATTTCCTTGTAGAAAAGAGTAATCGCACTGAAATCTTCAACCGTCAGAGCTGTATCTAGGAGAAAACACACAAAAAAAAACACTTTCCACTACCTGTAAATATCATCATTTTGTTTCTTCTGTTGTTTTATTTTTTTTTTTACTTTATCGTTAATATTATAGTGAATGTATTTAATTTTTTTAAATGATTATTTATGACAAAAAAAAAAGGTCCATTCTTCATTTTCTATGAAAAGGAAGAAACAGCGCAAACTGCTTTAAAAAAAAAATGGAATGGAATGTTTATTTGTATGTGTGTGTTTTTTTTTTTGTTTGTTTGTTTGTTTGTTTTTAAAAATTTTTTTTTCCTCTCCAAATATGAAACGAAGCCAAGAAAAGAAAGGAACCTGTTTACACCACTCCCGGCTGTTCGTCATCGGAGTTTTCCCCTCGTACACACACACACACACACACACACACACACACACACACACACACACACACACACACGGATGAGCAGTGGTTTTCACCCCCACACACACAAACAAAAAAAAAAAAAAAAGAAAGAAAAGAAAAAAGTGTACATACTGTCTGTTCATACCGATATATATATCGAGTCTTGTTTGGAATGATGTGTACATATGGTTTCAAACATTGGATATTGTTCATGCCTTAGACCGATTGTAGCATTTAATTTTAGTCTTAAAGTGACTTAATTATTATTATTATTATTATTATTATTATTATTATTATTATTATTATTATTGACACATTTATTGGTTGTACAGTATACACATATCTTCTACAAACACTGTGGTCTCCTTAATCTTGGTAGTGCCTGCCCTTCTGAACAGGGTGTAGGGAAGTATTTTTTTTGTTTGTTTGTTTGTTTGTTTGTTCTGGTTTGTTTTTATGATTTTTTTTAAAAAAGAAAAAAAAAAAAGAAACACCCCCCCTGGCTTCCTCCGCACGCTGGCATATATACTGTACAACACGAGTGTGTATCCCCATGTGAGAACTGTTGGGAGTAGGCTTCAGCACCACACACACACACACACACACACAGCGGGCTTTTCGGTAACCACTATGGCCACGTCCCAAACCGCATAACCCCTGGTTCACCGTGGCTTTGTCCTAAATCACGTCATTCTTTACAGCAGTACGCCAAAACAGCGCTCAGAGAACACACGACTGTGAGTGGCGTACTGGTTTAACGTACTACTTAGCAGGATAAGTACTTAGCGTGCGGTTTGGGACACAGCCTGTGTCTGAGTCTCCTCCTCTTCCTCCTCCTCCTCCTCTTGCTCCTCTTCCTCCTCCTCCTCCAACATCCCTGTGAGTCTTGGCCACTGGAGGCAGCTAGAACACAGTTTTTTTGTACCCGAGTCAGAGTACTTGAAGTTATTTTATTTAAAGCTATTGTGGGAAACAAAATGGTAGCGTTCTTTTTGTAGGAGCATTATTTTTCACTAGTGTGTATGTGTGCGTGTATGTGTGCGTGTATGTATGTGTGTATGTATGTGTGTGTATGTGTGTGTGTGTGCGTGCGTGTGAGTGTGAGTGTGTGTGGCACGGACCTATTAAAAGGATGTTTTTAAAGTCATCTTACTGCTTCTTGGTGTGTTTTTTTTTTCTCACTGTAATAATTTGAGCGCAGAGACATGGACAGTAAATGTAGTTACTTTTCAGCTCCATCTTTTATTCCTCTTAATTCCAAGAAATCCGCGTGCTCGTTACAAAGCTCTGACACTGGAGACTCCTTCCAGAAATGTTAAATAAACGTCTCCTTACAGAATACTGCACCATATCAACCATTTCTGTGTGAATGAGCTGTTACTATAGAAACGATAATGTATAAGAACAAGCGCTTTAATATAAACCCGAGAATCGCAGCTGCACTACACTCAGAGCTGCTGTTATAGAAAATTAATCAACACCTTCTGACCAATCATTGTTATATAAAAGTATTAGTCTTATTAGAATAATTGATCATTAAATAACAACTATAATAATAATAATAATAATTAGTAGTAGTAGTAGAAGTATATTTTTAAATATATTTATAATATTTTATGAGGTATTTATTGTTTAGGACAGTACAGTGCTGTCTTTTTTATTGTTATATAAAAGTATTAGTATTAGAATAATTTATAATTAACCACAACAAATTAGAATAATAATAATAATAATAATAATAATAATAATAATTATTATTATTATTATTATTATTAGTAGTAGTAGTAGTAGTATTTACTCTTTAGGACAGTACAGTGCTGCTAGTTTTTATTGTTATTTAAAAAATATTAGTCTTATTAGAATAATTTATAATAAAATTATTACACTAAACATTTTTGTGCAATATATATTTTTATAAAAAATATATTTTTATTTTTATTAACCATTCGTAGTATTACTAGAATAAGTCAGCAGCAACAACAACAATTATTATTATTACATTATATTTATTTAATTTTAGATAATTCTAACAAATATTATGATACCATTATTCAATATATCAAGTAACTCTCTCAAAAAAAAAATACGTGCACTAAAACCTGCTTTAAATCTTTATTAAATATCTTCTTTTTATTTTGTTTTATTTTGTGCTCGAGTCAGCCATGTTAAACCAGGACGGTAAACACGGGTCACGTGACCCTCCGTGTGACGTATTCGCTAATCAGGAAGCAGGGGCGCGAGACAGCTGGGGTGAGTAACATAACGCTTTGTCGTTTGGTCTGAAAATTCATATTAATCAGGAATAAGTTTTAAATGAGATATTTCTTATAGCTCTGCAGGGTTTTAAATAAAATAACGGGTTGACAGGCAAACTGGAGAGGGAGAGAGAGGGAGAGAGAGAGGGGCTGGCAGTGTTAGCTTAAGTGGCTAGTTTAAAATTTAAAATTTAAACCGTTAAAAACGGTCAGATTTCTGTCAGAGATGGAAAATGTTTAAACCCTGAGGCTTTACACTTATGTGCAGTCAATTTAAGGCTGTTTTTATTAAAATATAAGATATAAATCACCTCCAAATCACTTCCTGTCATCCAACATATATAGAGATTGTGTGTCATTCTCAATGCAGTAATGTCTATTGCTATGTTTACTGCACAAAATATTACATTTAATACAAAATATTTTTGTCTCAGATTGAATTTAGCTTTTCTGAAACTAGGTGTTTTAATTGGACAGTTTATTAGACAGTGCTATGAAATCAGCTGCATCATGCTGCAGTCTTAACCTGCTATATTCCTAAGTACTGCTATAGTTTGCTTAAAAAATATTCTCTATAATTCCCATAACATTTAATATTTTAGACTTGAATATAATTATCACTAAAAGGATTAACCTTTTTGCACATGGACAATCTATTTATTTTTCTCATATCTATCTATCTATCTATCTATCTATCTATCTATCTATCTATCTATCTATCTGTTTTAAGTACAAAATTCATTTAACATTCAAGTTTAAAGCTACTTCTAGTCAGTTTGTAATTATTTTCAGAGTAAAAAAATATAAAAAATAGCTTAGAAAAGCGTACTGTGAAGTAACTGATCACGATAACAATATTAAATATATCATATCGCCCGATCTTTGTTTTACTAATCAATAAATTTTTTGTTTAACTTTTGCCACACAGAGTCAAAATGGTGTCTCTGATCTGCACGTTGCAAGGCCATCGAGATGACGTGAACTGCTGTGCGTTCTCCGCCTCGCTCCTGGCCACCTGCTCGACGGATAAAACCATCCGGGTCTACTCCACCCAAGACTTCTCTGAGCTCCCGTTCTCGCCGCTCTCGGGCCACGGCTACGGGGTCCACTGCTGCTGCTTCAGCCCCTGCGGCCAGTACCTGGCGTCCTGCTCCACCGACGCCACCACGGTGGTGTGGGCGATGGGCAGCGGGGAGATCGAGGCTGTGTTCGAGCATCCAGGCAGGAGTCCGGTCAGGGTGTGCGCCTTCTCGCCCGACTCCTCGTATCTGATTTCAGGCGCTTCAGACGGAACCGTGGCTCTGTGGGACTTCCCGTCCAGAACCTTGCGCAGGTCAGTGTTAGTGTCCTCATCCTGTCCGTGCAAATGCGGTACAAATGTTTACACCCTCATCGCTGTGGCTGGAAAAATATTACAATTTCAAAGTCATTTATTACAAAGTCATTTAATTACTATAACAATTTATTACTATATCATCATATCTATATATCATAATCATAATAATCATGACAAATTCTTTGGAATCAGCTCATTTTTTAACTGAATCTTTAAAATTACCATTTTTTTTTCCTTTTTAGTTTTAAATAATTTTGTAATAAAAAAGTTTTTTTTTTAAGTTAAAAAAAAAACTACAATCTCAAGTAGCTAATTTAATTTACTGAATCTTTAAAATTGTAAAATTTTAATGTTTGAATTCTATTTTTATCCTTTTTTTATCCAGTTTTAAGTCATTTATTTTTGTAAACATTAAATAGAAGTATCATCTCTTTCTAACATTTAAAAAACATAATTACTGGTTGGAAGCAGCTGATTTGAGTATTTAAAACAGTAAAATGTAAATTGTAGATTTTTCTCCTTTTCAATTTAAAGCAATTTATTTATTTTTAGACATTTAAATAAAAAAATCATATTTTCCTAACCTTTTACAAAAATAACGATTACCAACTCAGATTGATTGCAGCTCATTTAATGTAGTAATTTTGTACTGAACCTTTAAAATAGTAAAAATAAATTATAATTATAAATAATAAATGATAAATTATACATTTTTTCCCTTCTTTTCAGTTTTAAAGAATTAATTTTTGTAGAATATTGTAGTGTTAAATAAAAGTATCATCATACAAAAAGTAAAAATAATTTACAATTAAAAATAATTACAATCTCTGACTGGAAGCTGATATGAATCTTTAAATGTAAGTTATAGATTTTTTTTTTCTTTTTTAATTTAAAGTAATGTTTTTTTTTTTTTTAGACATTAAATTAAACCAAACCTATACATCCTGGTACTTTTCCTGTATCGTAGATTGTGATGTGTTGTGACAGACTAAATATCTTCTTGCTATAAACTGCATTTCTTTGATTTGCTTTATTGGCGAGTTCCTGCGTTCTGTCCTGATATCGGTTTTGTCGTTCAGGACCGGCTCCGTTCCTGACACCACTATAGTGGCGTGTTCCTTTAGCCCCTGCGGACAGCTGTTTGCTACAGGTTCCACGTATGGAGACCTCCGTATCTGGGACCTGGCCGTGAACCAGCTCCATGCGGAAAAGTGCGCTCACGACCTCGGGGTCAGCTGCTGCCAGTTTGCACCGCAGGCAATAAGGGGTATGAGGAACTCTTACAGCAGTATTTAATTATATATATATATATACACATACATACATACATATATATATATATATATATATATATATATATATATATATATATATATATATAT
>CM074917.1:31027905-31042261 GCA_037576815.1 Pangasius larnaudii
CTCTCTCATGCTCTTTCTTTTTCTTTTGCTCTCTCCATCTGTCTTTATCTGTATGTTCTCTCTCTCTCTCTCTCTCTGTCTTGCTCTTTCTTTTGCTCTCTCCATCTCTCTTTATCTGTATGTTCTCTCTCTCTCTCATGCTCTTTCTTTTTCTTTTGCTCTCTCCATCTGTCTTTATCTGTATGTTCTCTCTCTCTCTCTCTCTCTCTTGCTCTTTCTTTTGCTCTCTCCATCTCTCTCTATCTGTATGTTCTCTCTCTCATGCTCTTTCTTTTTCTTTTGCTCTCTCCATCTCTCTTTATCTGTATGTTCTCTCTCTCTGTCTTGCTCTTTCTTTTTCTTTTGCTCTCTCCATCTCTCTTTATCTGTATGCTCTCTCTCTCTCTCTCTCTCTCTCTCTCTGAACCCCTGTGATGACTGTGTCTTTGTGCTGCAGGTACGTGACGGCGTGCGCGTTCTCCCCGACTGCACCCCTCATAGCCACCGGCTCCATGGACAAAACAGTGAACGTGTGGAGGGTGGATGACGGCTGCAGCGCTCAGGGTGGGGCAACACTTTATTTACTGTTTCTCATACAGGAAGGAAATACATATTCATCTGGGGGGGGAAAAAAAAAAGAGTCTAATTAAAACTTGTAGATATCCCATAATGCCTTGTGTGTGACGTGTGCAAGGCAGTGACGTATAAACAAAGTATGTTCATATGTTTTTACGTTTTATTGAGAATAAAAACGTCAGTAAGCGTCGTGAATTTTCTTATTCATTTCTTCACCAGGTGCTGAACCTGATGGCAAATCTCTTCCAGGTGCGTGTGTGTGTGTGTCTGTGTGTGTGTGTGTCTGTGTGTGTGTGTGTGTGTGTGTGTGCTTTTCATCATGTGTATAACATTAAGCTCTCTCTAATATCTTGTCTCATATAATAAGATTTTTGTTTCTCTCGCTCACGGAGGCTTTCCCTTCTCTTCATCTTGTGTTTTTTTTTTTTTCTCTTTTTCTTCTGCTCTGTGCTTTGTGATGAAGTCTCTTGCAGCTCACAAGAAGCAGGTAAGAGTCGGATCCAGGCCGTGTTTAATAACTTACACACCACACACTGTGAGTAATGATTGAATTCTGGTCACCTGAAGGTCAGAGGCAGCGTTTGGGACGCGTGTTTGCTGGCTGGACGCGATAATTGTCCTCTATTCTGATAAATTAGGACTGAACAGTAACGGGAGAAATGATGAGGCTAATTATTTAAATTATCTCAGTATTGAGATCATGGATATCTGGGACAATTATTAAGTCAATTTAGGAACAGAACTGTTTTATTGTGTCTTATAATTTTAGCGTCAGTGCTTGTGGGTCTCAATTAGTCAATCAAAAAATTTATTAAAAAAGAAAAATAAGAACAAAAAAAGTAAATAAAAAGACAAAAACAATTAAAAATACTACAAAGAAAAATCAAATACAAAAAAGTAAAATTAAATAAATACAGACAACAAAGCCTTAATATAATAAATAATTATATATTAAATAATTAAAAAATTAAATAATTATATAATAATAAGAATATATTATAATAAATAATGTAAGTTAAAAAAAAAGAAAGAAACAGACAAAAAAAAGGCCAAAACAAATTTGAAAAGACAAACAAAATGGCATATAACCAAAAAGAAAAGATGAAAAAAAAAAAAAGTAAAAATAAAAAACTAAAATTAAAACAGATGAAGGAATAAATGAGCCACCACACTATGAACCATGTTTGCTTGGGGAACTTTATTTAAACATACATTTAACAATTTTGTAGCAGGTTAGTTGAAGTTGAAGCTAAAGCCACGCCCCCCAAAACATGGTGTATTGATTGACAGGTTACAAGACACGCCTCCTTGTTTACAGAGCCTGGGGCAGGACAGAATACAGAGTGGTGGGTTATTTTACCGAAACGTCATTAGAGAGACTTCATGTGACCTTCTACATGAATCCCGTTTCACCAGACGTGTATTAAATCGTCCTGACAGCGGTGTTCCACACGTTACACTCCCTGTAGGGCTCAGATCCATCACTTCCTGTTGCTGTGTCTGGCAGGCAGGAAGTGGCCGGGTCATTCCAGGTGGATGGCGGGCGATTGGTCGGAGGACGATGTGTCGTCATGGTTACGGGAGGAGGGGCTGGAGAGCCTCGTCGACAAGTTTAAGGCCAATAACATCGATGGGGCAGAACTGCTCTTGCTGACCAAGGAGACCCTCAGCTCAGAGCTTCATATAGGTGACACCACACACACACACACACACACACACACACACACACACTAGAGAGCATTCATACTATAGAGGAAAACACCTACCTGTATCCCCTTATACCCAGAGACATTTAGTAAAAATAATTTACACGTGTGTGGTGCAAACTTTTTGTCTTTCCCAGTCAAGGCTGCGTCTCAGACGGTGCACTAGACACTATAAAGTCTATACATGTCATTGAGGATTTAGTATTTGAACTTTGGAGCAAACTCTCACATCTAACTCATTTTGCATTTCGCTCCCTGGTACAGTGGTACCAGCAAAAAAAAAAAAACACCCCGTCCTGGATCCACCCACCTCGCTACATACATATGCTATGTGCGTAGTGTAATGAATGTAAGTTTGCGTGTAGTACACTGAGAGGAAGTGAAGACTCTTGTCTTCGTGAGTGAGATCGACGACTGTGTGGACGACTATGGCGGTTGTCTAATAAAAGGAGTTATTCGTTTAAGTTTAAAACAGTTGTCTAACACTGTAACCACTGAATTGACTTGTTTTTACGCTGTGACGTGTTGTGATTTGTTCAGAGTCACTGGGTTTGCGCGGTAAAATTCTGCAGAGGATCGAGGAGCTGAAGATGCTGCCGGTATCCGACGGCATTCCTGACGAGTTCCTCTGCCCCATCACACACGAGGTCATGAAGGACCCGGTGATGGCTGCAGGTCAGAGCTTAGTCTGATTTCTTTATATATAAAAAATATATATATATATATATATATATACACATTTACAATTCAGTTTATATGTTGAGTTTTTAAGTGAACATATTTTTAGTAAGTTTAGTTTTGTGTCTAGTGAATACAGAGGAATTTGTAAACACTAAATAATAACAATTTTACTAATTACACACTGGGGGAAAAAATCTAAAATAACTGACGCATGCTTTCTATTTTTGAATATGTTTACGGACGCAATATTTTATAATACATATTTTTTGTATTTGTTTCAATTTTATTTAGTTAGTGAGAATTTTACTGGCTATATGTTTTTTTTTAATATTATTTTTTTGGCTATACGTCATCTAACGAAAATGGCAACTTATTAAAAATAATTTTAAAATATTTATTTTTGTGGCTGGACACGAAACAAAAAAAAAAAAAAAAAGGTGATTTTAGTGGCTGTGTAATTTTTTCTGTGTGGTATGGTATACACACACACACACACACACACACACACTTCATGTGATGGCACCTGTGTGTGTGTATTTCCATAAATATCGCTTATATTGTTAAGTGTATTGAGATATAACGGATGACGGTGGAACATTGAAAAAGGTCACTGTGGTGTGTGTGTGTGTGTGTGTGTGTGTGCTGCAGACGGCTACTCGTACGAGCGGGAGGCCATCGAGAGCTGGATCAAGACGAAGAACCGCTCCAGCCCCATGACCAACCTGCCGCTGCAGACCACGATGCTCACCCCCAACCGTACGCTCAAAATGGCCATCTGCCGCTGGACCAGCAGCTAGTGATCCGAGGGGGACGCGCTTCTCCCCCCCACAACGCTTGTGATGAGTAATTAATGCTGTAACGGCTCTGAATCAGGTACGCTGGGAGCTTAAACAAAAAAAACCGCGGGCTAGCCGGGATCACTGAAAACCCCGCTCGAAGGTTAGCACATCATTCCGTCCTCGTCTAGACACCTGCTTCAAATGCCAAACTTCACACAAGTAAACGATTAATAACGTGCATTAGATCTGTATATATAGGTCTGTATATAGAGTCTCGCAATATAAATTTATATATCATCAATCAATTGATCCGTCTTGAAACAATTTGGACCTTTTCTAGTAAAACCACCTCCTGATTTTAAAACAATTTTCATCCATCATAAAAAAATAATAATAATAATCGATCATCCTGTTAAGGCTATCTGAAAAAAATGACTCGGAGTATTTTCAATGTGAAAATTTTAGTTATGTTACGCTTCATGTAATTAGTTTATCATCTCCATCAGAGCTCTTCTGGGAAAACATCACACTCCTTATGTACTACAAGAAGTGCTACGTCTCTTACACCCTGCGTAGTGAGCATGGATACATCACCGCGGTGGTTTATTCCTAGGAATGTCTAGCAAATATCAGTGATAGTAAGTCGTTATTGGGGTAAATATACAGTGTATGAATACAAATTTATACGCGCAGCAATATTCAGATGCATCACGATGAAATTTATCAGCTATGTAAAATATAATTGTTTAATTTAGATATTTTGTGCATTGATGCATTGAAAAAATCAGTTATTTCTCCCACCTCTGCTCATTTTTTCGCAAAATAACTTTGATTACTCAATTTTTAGTGTTATCTTTTTTTATTTTTATTTTTTTATTTGTGAACCATATTTTATTACTAGCTGTAAGATTTTACACTCTGATGTAGCTTTTGTGATTGGCTACCATGCCATGGCATTGCATGCATTTATATCACGCTATGCATTAAAAACACTGATTCATTGTGCTAACATTTACTTAAAATAATAACATTAAAATAATTATGGCTCTGCCCTAACAGCTACAGTGTGTTATCGTTGTTGAATGCTAGGGCAAAGCGACCAATCACAATGCTCGTAAAGCTACATCCATAATACCGGATTGGATTAGAGCTGTGTAACGCGTCTACAACCCCGGATCATGAATGTGAATTTGCGGTTTCATAGAGACGGGTTAATGAAGGGTTAAGACACTGCAGGCTTAATAAAATTATGCACAATTACATGGTTTAGGTTCTGGTTTTATTTTATGTCTCTCTGGACATTTCTGCAAACCGGCATTTTAAATTATGATTATTTATTTTTGATCCCTCCCTCTGTACTGCATGTACTCGTAACCCAAGATCACAGACGTTAACCAGTGCTTGAAGTGGGCCTTTATTGTCGCGTTATGCAGCAGAGTTGAAATACAATCAATCAATCAATAACAGTATTGTATATGGAACCGAACGCAAAATAATGCACATGTAAAATAATCTCTTAAACTTAATCTGTCTCGCTAAAACCTGAAACGGTTTGCTTCCTTTATAAACCACTGCTCATGGACAGCTGAGTGTAAAAGTTTGCGTCTCCGCACAGACTGTGGGTGGGGAAAAAAAAAAAAAAATCATTCATTTAGTCCGAAATTGTTTCCTGTTTGATATAAAGGGTGCAAGAGACATTATTTAAGCCACATGTAGTGCACTATTTAGAAAACAGGAAGCCATTTTGTTTGGATTGTTACATGATTAATATATAAAACATACATTATTTAATCATTTGGTACGTGTGATTGCTTATGAAGGGACATCTCCGAAACTTCATGCTAAAGCTTGTCGTCTTGTAATGCTGATGTTTGTCAGGGTGTGCAAACTTTTGCACTCAGCGCTACGTGAATCTGAAGTCTTCACAAAGCATTATTTCTCAAAAGATTCTGAATTATAATATATATATATATATATATAGCTGTGCAAAAATAACAATATAAAATATGTTTTAAACAATAAACTAAGCTGTAGAAGCCATAAATAAATTAATTGATATATTAGCAAGTACAGAGGATTATAAGGAAATGCACTGTACAGCGCACACACACACACACACACACACACACACACACGCGCGCCCCAGTCAGGAATAACAGTGCGCTAGGCGTCAGTACTGCAATAACAGGATCATTTGAGATATCACAGATGCTAAAACTTATCTTTTACTTACCATGTTTAGCGGGATGGTCTTTCAGCGGTTCCTGATTGGGGCTTTAAAGTGTTAACTGCCCTTAGAGAAGAGTTCTACAGTAAACCCTTTGCTTAAATGTAGAATAATTATTACAGTACACAACGTTCATCTTGTTAAGTTTCTATGTGTAGTTAGTCCTGAATAAAGCCATATTTCTACGCCGTGGAGGTAAAATGCTGCCCGGTAAGTTAGACGTAGAGGCTAAAAGCGAAGCCTGATTGATTAGTTACTAACTGGTGTACAGGGAGTTTGTTCTTTGCTTGGCGGTCTCCACGGTGACAGCCGCTACACGTTGGACTCGATGAAGGAGCGTTTGGGTTTGATGGAGCTGATGAGGATGGGGTTGTCCCGAGCCAGGTTGGCCTGCTTGTGCTGCTTCACTGAGTGCAGCTCTGCTGCGTGCGTGCCGTTATGGAAGGTTTCCTGGTAGGCCGCGCTTCCTGTTTTAGGGTACTGGAGGTCACAGGTCAGTCCCTGCACCAGTTCCTCCGTGCCATGACCCTGCCAGCTGTGACTGTGCATTGGTGGTGGTTGTGGTGGTTGCTGGTGGAAACGCGCCGTTTTGTCCGTGATGCCCATAAAAGGACGTGGTTTGTGCTCGTGTTGCCTTGCAGGCATGTCGGAGATGGCGGCGGCGTTTTCGTTGGCGACGGAGCCGCGGTTGCGGTCCGAGTGCATCCCGGTGAAAGCCAGGCTGCTGGAGGAGCTGGACACTCGCATGCTGCTGCTACGGCTGAACTCGGACCTGCACTCTGGAGCGCCCTCTGGCGCCAGGGGCATGGTGTCCAGGTGGCCCAGATGGCCAGTGCCTCCTTGGGTGTCTCTGAGCGGCTCCCTGGTGTGTAGGCAGGCCCTGTGGTGGCCGTGGTTCTCTCGGCCCTTCACGCTCTGAGCCTGTCTGGACGGGAGGCGCCTGTGAGCTGAAGGAGAAAATGACTGGGTGCCTGAGAGCACCAGGCCCAGAGAGTCGGGCAGAGTTCGGCTCTGCTGCCAGTTCTCCTTCCTCTTCTCCTCTTTACTAGTTCTCTCCTCATCTCCCTCCTCCACCTGCACCAGCTTTATCCCAAGGCTCTCTGAACCTTTGTGAGGCGCTCGAACCGACACGGCTTCCTCTTCCTCCTCATCGTCATTCTCTTCGTCGTCGTCGTCATCGTCGTCGTCATCCTCATCGTCGTGCTGTGAGGGATGAGCGTGCGATGACGCGTGTTTCCCACCCGGGCGCTGATGGCACTCTTCTTCCACACGGGCCAGCAGGCGTCTGATTTCTCTGTTACTGGGACACAGACGCGCCGCCTCGTAGAGATCAGACAGCGCTGCCGCAAACTGCCTGAGAGAGACACCGATTGGAGATAAGAACGGTTAGTATTATCAGAATACACACTGATCTGCATTGTTGGATTTTTACTCAGTTTGAGGACTGAAAACTGGACATGACATTCCAGTTGGTAAATAATGCATAGAAATAGAAATCATCCTGAATACATTAGTAATCTACTTAGCATTTATAGCTTGTACTCACTTATGCAGTAACATTATTAATGTAAATAAATGTTATGGGGCCTTGAGCAGCGATCTGCTGTCAAGTGATGCGTGGTAAAGCTTCTCACCTGCTGCTTCTCTTAGCTCGAGCACGAGCATAAAAAGCTTCGTATGACTTTGGCTTCAGCTCCAGAGCCTTAGTGGCAAATTCTTCTGCCATGCCAAAGTCCTGCAGAGAGAGCAGGAGAGGAAGAGAGAGGCGGAAAGGGAAAAAGAGAAAGCGATACAAGAGAGATACAAAGGTGAAGTAGTTTGTATCCCATTTAGTAAAATAGTGTATGTTAAGGTGTTAATCAAAAGCAAGATGGCAGGTTTTGCACTTCTTTTTCTGAATGTGATTTAAACAGACATCCTCTCATTTGTATGGCTATGCTTTGCCTTTATAAATTACACACACACACACACACACACACACACACACACACACACACACACACGCTGCAGCCCTGCTGGATGTGAAACATTCATGTCTACCCTGACTTTTTCTTCCTTCCACTACTTAAAGAAAAAATAATATTGCATTAGGAAGACATCAATAGTGAGCAGCTATTTAATAATAATAATTAAAATGCTGGAGCTTGTAGGTTTTCATTAAGTCTCTCTCTCTCTCTCTCCCCCTAAAACTCAGGTTCTGTATTGCAGTCTACTGATCCGCAGACGCTTATTGGGATTCTGTCCTTGAGTAGGAGGTCAAAATGATAGTAAGGAGCCACGACGGCTGCGGATAACGATGCTCTTTAAATGTTTAATGGCGAAATTTTGTATTAAAATGGCTGTTGTACCTTTCACGGCATCCTCGCCAGCAGGTTTCGTAGAAAGCCGGTGTGATTAAGCAAACACACACACGGTCTTCTCTTTGTCCCAGTTTACAGTACGCAATCATATTAGCAGCTGGAGGCAAATGTCTTTTTAATAGCGGACATGAGTAGAATAATTTATGGTAAAAGTATCTACAGAATCTGTAGCCAGTTGATAGTGTTCATTACTTGTCACATGGCATTTAGTGTATGTAGTACTTTGTGCGCGCACACACACACACACACACACACACAGGATAATACAGGGTCAGTAGTATGAGGCAGGGTGTGTGTGATAATTATATTTCCAATTTAGGAACGTGTCAATTCAACCAAAATTGCCTGGAGAATGTCAACAACTTCTCTTTCTGCTTATGAAAATTGAGGGCATCATGAATTTTACTAAGTACTGAGAACATTATAGCCCCAAACCTGGTTGCCTCTGCAAGGAGGTTACAAAAATCATTGGATTCAACAATATAATGATCCCAAACGTCCAAAAAAAACAAACGTTTTGTGATGTCTATCTGCATAAATCTAGGGATATAAAGGAGCTTGAAATTAGGAGGCATGGAGAAGGAGAAGTGTCTCCAACCTCGTGACATGAAAGACAGAGACACTGTGTATTTCTGTTCATTTTCCTGAAGGGTGCCAATAATTCTGGAGTTGACTCTTACGTGAGGATACCTGTAGACACCGATATGCGATAGAGACGAGTGCGACTCACGTTGGTTTTGCGGCGGCAGCGGGACAGGTTGAGGTAGAGCGAGACCCGGAGTTCTCGAAAGGCCTTCAGGTCTTCCCCAAACCCTTCCCTTGGGAACTTCCTCAGTGCATACTGGTACCTCTGAGCTGCTTCCTTCATCTTCCCTTTCTGAGGAAGAACGAGGATATTAGCGAGTGACTCAACAGAACACCTCCCTAAAA
This sequence comes from Pangasius larnaudii, assembly GCA_037576815.1. Classification (NCBI taxonomy): domain Eukaryota; kingdom Metazoa; phylum Chordata; class Actinopteri; order Siluriformes; family Pangasiidae; genus Pangasius; species Pangasius larnaudii. Next base: position 31,037,144 of record CM074917.1, read on the forward strand.
TCTACCGCTCAGGACTGACCTTATAGAGCAGGTTGCCTTCCTCCATCAGCTTCTGCAGCAGGATGATGAGGATGTCCGGTTTAGAAGTTGCCATGGCCCAGGCAGCGTTTCCTTCAGAGGTAACGGGGGGGAAAAATAAAAAAAAGAGAGAACCGGACATTAGCCAGCATGCCTCACCGCCTCCCTCTCTCTCCTTACTGTGAACGAGACTGGCCCGAGAGAGTTACCTAAAGCTTGTACCTGATCGATCATAGGGAGACGTGCGGTACCCTTTAGCAGCAGGTAAGTGAAGGCCAAAAAGAGAAAGAGAGAAGTGATGAGAGAGGAGTGAAGAACCACACACACAACACAGGACGAGATTCAACCCAAACAAGCCACACACACACAGTATAGTGTTCTGATTGGCAGCTTAAAAGTTTTTAAAGGTGCGGTTAACGATTTTAGCATACATTAACTCCTCCAGAGTTAAGCCAAAACACATCCTTCAATAAAGCTTAATGTATAAACGTATTCCTGTGGGAGGAAGCCTGAATGCCAGAGGTAGTGCTTTCTGGATCCACAGACATCTCTGTCCTGATTGTTTTTGGAAAGTTGTGGTCCACATCAATGTTTTCCCTCCATGTACAAAACCTGGTTTGCCACAGAAACCCTCTGAGCTGATATTTTATTTCATATAATGCCAGAACTTCCCCAAATATTACAAAAGTTCTGACTTTCACTGACTGCACCTTTAATCACAGAAAGAAAATCACTGACCGCACCTTAAATGCTGATTACACGTTTACAGAAAAACACTTCTTATTGCTGCACAGCAAATTTAATGCTAGATTAAAAGAAAACGTCTCATCTAAAAATGGAAATGGCTTTTTTTTTTTTTTTTTTTTTTTTTGACTGTTCTATAATATTTTTTTTTCAACAGAAGAGAAGAGGAAACGAGGTAAGACACATGGCATTAGTCAGAAAGCAGCCCAGCCTATACTTATCCTGCTATCTGATTATAGCTGTGTGGAGCAGTTGGCTAATGCTAATTTAGAAGTGGTTGTTTTTCAGTGGTCAGAGTGGTTCAGTGGTCAGTGAGTGGTAGGTTTGATTTCAGCAAACATATAAAAAAAAAAAAAAAAAAGCCAGAGTGCTAAGCTAACTAGAGCAGGACACACCATGTTTTTCTATCCATCTGGTCTCAAACGGAGAAGTCGGAGTTCAAGAGAACTTGAAACAGGGTAAGTACGTGGCGCAAACCTGGATACAAATCAGTCTGACGCATGAAAAGCGAAACAAGCGAAGCGTGGCACACAACAGTAATATGTGAATCATTTCTGTGATTTTGATCCAAAGAATTTCATAATCGTTTCTTATAGCGGTTTTACCAAAGTGACTCACAAATGCGAGTCACGTAGACGACCTCATACACATTCTGTTGTTTTTGTTTTTTATTTTGTGGCTTGGTCACAATTATATATTTACATCTGACACGAGTCAAGTCACAACCACGAGTCTGTACCACTGTAGTTATTTCTCTGGAAGATCAGTCAGAGTCTGATTAAAGCAAAAGCTGGGAATTTTTTTATTTTTTTTTTATTGCTGATCTGTTTGATTAAACCTGACAAACACACTTTGTAAAACTTGCAATCCACTATGTACTATGTATCTTTTTAAACTGTACATATGGGGGGGGAAAAAATGAATAAAGACTCTACTTGATTAATTTCTTTTAAGACGTAATAAGGACAAAAACACATACTGTACGCATCCTGTAAAAATGTGGAGAGGAAGAAAAAAAAAAGAAAAAAAACCTGGTGGAAATGACAGTTCATACATCACTGGCGCCCCACTTACAGAGTGGGCCAGTGGCTCAGCGGGCATGCGCAAACTCTAGCGAAAAAATATGGCCTCGTTTCCATTACATTTAGGACTCAGCAGAGGAACAGGGCGCTGTGCGGAAACGAGCGAAGGATGCGAGGGAGAAGAAGAGTGAACCGGCCACGTTCTGCATTCGGGTGATCTAAATTCAGTGCACGGGGTAAGCTCAGGGGAAAGGTGTGTGAATGCTTGTGTGGAGAGAGATTCTGGAGCACTACTCACCCAGCTTGGCCCCTTTTTTCAGCAGAGTGACGACGACTGAAGTGTTGCGGCTGCCGATGGCGCGGTCGAGGGGCCGCATGCCGCTGTAGTCCATGTGCTCAATCACAGCGCCGCGCTCCACCAGGTAGTGCACCTGCAGCAGCGGGGATACGGGTACACACTCAACATACCTCAGCACCACACTGCTTTAACATGTGGGTCAGAGATGAAAAAGGTCGGGAGTGTTATATAGTTATATAGTACAACAGTATTTTAATATTAAAATAAAAGAGATATATATCATTTTTAAATTGATGTTTGATTAACAGGAGAGAACAAAGCAGACCTGTGCTACTAACAACAAAATACAGTGTGTAACTAATTAGGTAAAAGTATACTGTATATATTTTTACATACATTTTTAGATATATTGAACACAGGGGGATTTTAGGTTTTGGATCATTTCCTGTTCCTGTAAAATGACGTTTAGGATGAATTTGTATTAATCATGTTGAAAATCTTTTTTTTTTCCTGAGTAATTTCCCTATTTTTTATTTTAATTCTAAAATGGGAAAAAATGAGACCCAGAAAACCAAAAGATAAAGTACAAAGAATAGAAAAACAAAGAGGCGGAAGGCAGTCATTTATAGAAAGAGGCTGAGTTAGAACAGATATTTTACTATTTAAACTCAATAAAGTCAAGTCTTGTTGCTATAAGTGTAAATTGTTTTCTTCATTTTATCCTAAAGGTGTACAAACTTTTGCACTTGATTGTATAGATAATAAACCTGTATTAAAGTCCACCACAACCAAACACACACACACACACACACACACACACACACACACACACACACACACACACTCTGACCATGTGATCTGAGGTTCAACCAATCATGACCCAGTGTGTGAAGTATGAGGTTTTTAAAAAATACTCACTATGTCAGCATCTCCATAAAAAGCAGCGAGGTCGAGAGGAGTGCGTCCGTTCTTATCCGTGTGATCGATCTGCGCTCCTCTCTCCACCAGCAGCTCCACCACGCTTTTCTGGCCCTTCAGACACGCCCAGCTCAGCGGCGTCAGGCCTTCCTTATCTACTGCTGTCATGCATGCTCCTGCATCACACACACACACACACACACGTTTGAAAAATCCCACACATGCCACCTCTGGGACCACCTCTCTTCACCTGAGGTCAGCGGACTCACCCTGTGAGAGAAGGAAGTCCACGGTGGTCATGTGACCCTCGCTGGCTGCGACCATCAGCAGAGAGCGGCCATGTTTGTCGGAGGCGTCCACCTCGGCACCGTGCTGCAGCAAAAGTTCCACCACCTGATGAGAGTGAACAGGAAACACAACCATGACTCACTTTGTTTCATGAAAGTTCTTTATTCTGAAAAATGTTTTCCATTATATGATTGAATGCACTATGTTAAGAGGAATAAAACTTTTCTCTGTGTGTGTGAGTGAATGAAATCTAGTGTAGTGTCTCAAACCTGTACATTTTATTGAGTGTAATATAGTGGAAATTGGAGCCTCTGATCGCATCTTTGAAGGGTGAAAGAATGAAACTAAGTGCACTCCTGTGTTAGTCTTGATGTCCCTAACACACGCTTGTGAGTGTGGTGATGATCTGAGAACATCAAATTCTTCCCAAAAAAAAAAAACGGTTAAGCGGTTAGCTTTTGTGTGTTGGTTTTTTTTTTTTTTTTTTTTTTGGCACAAAAATTAAACGTGCTCAGATTTTCAGCAAATTATTTTGGGGGTAAAAAAAAATTCACCATTCTCTGATTTTTGACCCAATTCATGCTGTGGATTAGTGAGTGCACTTCGTTTCGTCCTATTACACTCCAACACGGAGATCTGAGCACTACAGTGTGTTGGAACTGCCTAGTGAGAGCTAACTTGTGTTCTAGCAGCTACAAACAGTCGTTCCCTCACCATTCTCTCTTTTTTTCTCTATCAAAGTTAATAAAACAAAACAAAACAAAAAAAAAATGCAGCTTGTCGTTGTATGATTACAGGTTTTTTTAATCCCTTTATCTCTGGGAATAAGCTGTTACTATAGAAATGATAACGTATTTGAATGAGCGCATTAACATTAACACTTATAAAAAAAAAAAAAAAAAACCTTAGTTCTGCAAATAAAAAGCAATCTAAAAAAAAATGACCCCTTAAAGACGGTTCTGATAGAAATCCATCATGATGATGGGAGCTTTAACCCACGGATTAAGGACCCCACCTTTGTGTGTCCGTGTTTCACAGCAGTGTAAACGGGAGTCACGCCCCTGCGGTTTGGCTGCGTTATTGCCGCCCCCTGTTCCAGCAGGAACACACACTCGTCCAGCCTGCCCCGGCCAGCAGCGGCACTCAGAGCTGAAAACATAATGATGGACACAAGTCGAACTACTCTTATACAGGGGCTGATAACTCTATTAGAGTGATAATTCAGGATTATTTTTACACTGGTCATACGCCACCATCCACTTAATCACATCAACACACCTGTCTCTCCCCAGAGAGTGTCAAGGCCATCGATTTGCACACTGAGCTCGTTCTTATTCAGAGCCAGCAAGTTCTTCAGCACCTGAGGATTACAAAACTGAGTAATTATGTCAATATCATATAATACAGGGTTGTCCCATAAGTCCAGCATCATAAGGTTAATGCATATTTTTATGGACCATGATCTATCTGAGCAAGGAAGAACGAATCCAAATAAGCCTACTCATAGGAATTGAGAAAAATGGTGGAAATACTGAGCAAGTTCTGGACTCACGGGACACCCTGTACATGTCCTAAAACAGAAAGAAACCAAAATGCAGGCAGATCCATGGATGACTTTGAACATACTTTTATCTTAAAACTACAGAGCAAAGCACAAAGAACACTTAATCCAACCCTCTATATAAATATACACTATATAGCCAAACTTTTGTGGACACCTGACCATTACATATATGCTCTTTGAACATCCCATTCCATCCCAAAGGTGTTCAGTGGGGTTGAGGTCAGGGCTCTGTGCAGGACACTCGAGTTCTTCCACTCCAACCTTCA
>CM074917.1:31042361-31056113 GCA_037576815.1 Pangasius larnaudii
TCATGGAGCTCGCTTTGTGCACAGGGGCGTCGTCATGCTGGAACAGGTTTGGGCCTCTTAGTTCCAGTGAAGGGAAAATGTAATGCTGCAGCACACAGAGACGTTCTATACAATTGTGGGCTTCCAACTTTGTGGCAACAGTTTGGGGAAGAAACACATATGGGTGTGATGGTCAGGTGTCCACAAACTTTTGTGTCATAAGCAAAATTCCATCCAATATATTGTTATAACCGAAGCCCATCCCAATACATTAGGAAATAATCAAAACTCATGTTATAATCAAAATTTCCTCCAATACGCCGTCATAACATTAATGTCATAATTAAAACTCCTTCCAATACCTATATTTCATAACCAAAACATTGCATCATAACAAAAAAGCAAAATTCTAATTAATTATTATATGTTTTTATTCGGAGCTCTTTCTTACTATGTCATAACCAAAATCCTTCCCAATACATTACATCACCACCCACACTCTCCTAATACATTGTGTCATAGCCAAAACCATTCCAGATGTCATAAATGAAACACTTCCTAATGCACTGGGCTAAACAAAACTCCTTCCAATACACTGTGTCACAACCAAAACACTTCCAGATACATCGCACAGCACCACGTGTGAGGGATGAGTGACTTTCAGGGAAGGTGAGACATTAAAACAGCACCACTGCTGATCCGGATGGAAACAAACTCAAGAGCAGCACCGTCGAAGTTTTAATTTACCCCGGCTTCTGTATTTATTGGGAATTCACTGAAAAGGTTTTTCTCTTCCGTACGTTTGTGTGTGTGTGTGTGTGTGTGTGTGTGTGTGTGTGTGTATTACCTGTACATGTCCCATGCTGGAGGCGGCGATGAAGGCTTGCTGCACTACTCTGCTCTTGAGGCTTTGCTCGGGCTGTGTGGGGTCTGAGCTCCAGTCCTGCTCCAGCAGATACTGCAGAATTTCAGTGTGACCTCTCAGGGCAGCGTGAACCACTGCACACTGACTGCTCTTATCCACGTGATCCACCTGGTACGCAAGTTTAGTCAGAATTAAAAGTAAAAAAAAAAAAAATCCGGTATTTACTGATCTGGCACCTGTGTTTAATTCCTAATTTGGTGTGTGTTAAAAAAAAATGGCGTAAACAAAAGTATCAGTGATGTGAAGACATGATAAAAAACTGATCGTGCACGATATTTTCTCAACACCAGGACAAGCCACTCAGACAAGGAACAACACTAAAAGACGGCAGATTAAAGAAAAATCTAGAGCAACAGTAGTGCGCTGTAATACACTGCTTATTGTAATGCTTAGAGGAATACTACGTGCACTTTATTTCTGGGTCGCTGTACAGTCTTAAACTAGGACAGCCATTTCATCCTGACATGTTTGATTAATAATGGTGAATGAGAGCTGAATATTGAGTAGATGAGACATCCTGATTGACCTTTGCCCCCTTTCTGCAGAGTAGGTTAACCACGCCCAGGTGTCCGGCGGCCGCGGCGTAACACACAGGCGTCATGCCGTTCTCCGATACTCCATCCACTGGAGCCCCAAACTCTAGCAGGAGAGCCACCATCTCCAGATGACCCAAGTGAGACTGCACACACAGCACAGGCGCGCTGTTGATCACCTCGGTGCGGTAACACACACTCGCTCCACCCAGGATCAGCAGCCGAGACACCTGAGGGAACAAGGAGCGACAGGTGGAGTCGGGTTCTGGATCTGAATGTCCCGCCTCTTTTTGTGACTAAACTCTGGTTCGTATTGGTGCTTCACTAGTTAATAGTGATCGATTGGCAAACTGCGGTGCAGCAAAAACTAACTAAACTAGTCTTGTTTTATCAAGTGGCTTTTAAACAAACTTTCAAACACCCAGATAATGCATTCTTGACTTGGCCTCGACCCCAATAAAATCTCGGTCTTAACTCAATGTCAGCTAGTCCTGGCTTTGGACTCGACTACAGCCTTACACGGAGGTTATTTATTGACGTCACAGACTGAAACATACTCGCACACAAACCCCTCCAAATCATTTTATACAAAAGTGCTGACAAATATATATTGTTTCGGAATAAGCTATTCCAGAGGAGTTAACCAATTACAAATCAGAGCGGAAAATAATGTAGCTGAAATAAAACCCCGATCAAGGTATGAATCTACTGCTCTGAGAAACCATGAATTTTCAAGAAGTTAACTTAAATTAATTTCCTGGTAATGACGAGTAGCAAGAAAGAGCCCCAACAGAGAGCAAAAAAAAAAAAAAAAAAAACCCTGTCTCTGCAGCTAAACTCAGATGATTACACCTTGCCTGAAGTGTGCTGTGAGAAGGAGAGTAATAAAAAGCCTTCAACCAACACAAACACATCATAAGGTCCCTTTTAAGCATACCAATGGCATTTTCTGAATTCATTTAATGCTGGGATGCGAGTCATGGCCAAATGAAAGCAGGCAGCCTCTTTTGATTGCTCAGCTCGCCTGGTAATGGAAGCTTGATTAGGATGCGGGATGAAGCGAGATCTGTTGAAAGCAGTGGAAACAGAATCTCATTTGTTTATCTAAACACACCGCAGGAATTAATGAGTGGCTCTTCAGCTGTCAAGGACGTTGACGTGCAAAACAAAACGACACGGTTCATTAAAATGAGGAAGGAGAGAAGTCCAAGCTTAGGCAATTAACATATAATAGAATGAATTATAATAATAAATCTCATTACGTAAGCTAGGTTTTCAGTGGGAGTCAAAAGGCTTCCCCTCCGAGTGACTCTGACATTCACAGAGTAAAGGCTCTGCGTGTGTCGCACTCTGTAACTGCTCGCCTTCGGCGTGTGGCGAGAGGGAGTGAAGGACAAGGATGTGGATTTGCGCATGGCGGTGGTGTTAACTCACCTTGACGTTGGGTGTGTAGAGGTTTCTGAGGGAGGAAAGAGCAGCAGACAGGCTGTCTGTACTGTTACTGATCCACAGGGCCTGGAGGACGCTGGAGGACACGCCCGTCCTCTTACTAAGTCCCTGCGAGGAACAGAGCGTGTCACATCGCTAACACCCTCTAATAGGCGATAAATGAAAGATGTGCAAGATTATTAGGGAGAGTCGGGATCTCCAGTGTCATCACCGCTCTATTAGGTTATACATTTCTTTCTTTTTTTCTTTTTTAAATTATATCTTGATTTATTATTTCTATAGCCTATATCAGGAGTTTTCTATTGTCACTAGTACAATATAAAAATTAGTCCATTCTCATAAGGGCTGTCTGAAGAAATGACACTTGAATTTTCATAATATTTATACATTTAAAGACAAAAAAACAATTTATATGTTTAAGATAGTGTTTTTACGTGATACGTTTCCTAAACTGCCTAATGTAGGAAGAGGGCCCTAAAAAAAAATACATACACTGACCTCCGAAATGCGTTACGTTACTAAATAATTGTGAAATATTTAAATATTATTGAATTAATTTCGCACATTCATTACACGAGTCCAGCTTTTCTGTAGCAGAATCTCAAATCGTAAATCTCACAGTGCACAGTGTAGTCACTACATTCTGTTACACCCTATGTAGTGAGCATACATAGTGAACAGGAAGCCATTTTATGATTCATTCAAAATGTGTTAAAGATGGATGTCTGTCTTTCCTGATATGTGATAGACAGTGCAGCGCCACTGCTGATGTTCGCTCGGTCTAAAGAAATCTAAAACGATAGCCTCATTAGTTCTCCAACACGAAATTATTCAAAATATTAAAAGTTGATTGGAATTACGACATGCCAAAGAACGAGTGTGTGTGCTACCTTGAATATGTGTGCTTTGAGGATGTGGTGACCCAGCTCCATGGTCTGCTGCCTGTTCAGCTTCCCTTCTTGCCGAGAGAGCATGAAGGCCATCAGGGCGTGTCCGCTCCTGTGCGACAAATTAGCACAATGAGCCAAATCAAATAATATCCTATCACCACTACCGCCGCCGCCGCCGCAGCCGCCACCTCCTACATTACTACTGGCAGTGGAATATCCATTACTACCATCATTTCATTCTTTCTCTCTCCATCTCGCAACTTCTTACTGAAACTTTAAGATGACACGTGAAAAGCGGGTATTGTGCCATACTGACGTTATATATACTGACGCGCAGTACTGAATACGTTATCGGCACGCTGTCCGGTGCTGATGTGAACTGTGAATTAGACGAAAGGTCACGTACTGCACACACACACACACACACACACACACACACACACACCCCCACTTGTCTAATCCGATGTGAATTCTAGTCAAGTCTATTAATTTAGTGAGACGAGTAACACGAGACACCACTCTTTAAGGAAAAGAGCTTGTCCTCTCTGCCTTGAGAGTACTTGACTGATAATATTTTTTTCGAAACACGCCCCCATCAATTACTCCGTGTCACGGCGGCTCTGCTTGATTAAATGCTGATTAAAGCCGTCTAGACAGCTCCACGGCAGACGAATGTCACGAACTGTTTCTCGTTCACTCGCTTCTGGACACGACGCCTGTTTTCTCTAAAAGGTCGCGCATGGCTAGCGTCGTGTCGGGGGCTTTGGTAAAGTGTCCTCCGTGTTTGACCTGTGTGAAGTAGGCCATGCCGAGCTCGCTCCGCCCCCCCTGCACGACTGCAGCTCCATTAGGCCCACTCATGCACGGCCCGGCCTTTTCCGATAAATGAGGGCAGTGAGTAATGCGTACGAGGGTGTGCAACTCGCTGAAGAGCTGGAAAAATGAATGGCAGGATTTCAGTAAAGTAATTTTCACGCCCACGCTGGCATACACAGTGGGCACAACATGAGCAGGCTGAAGTGCTTCACGTGATGGATGGGAACACTGACCTTATCCTGGATATTTACTGTTAGCGTCCTTGCTGAACGTCTCACTCCCCACCAGCAGAGTCACTGGGACGATCCTGCCAACAACTGGCCTTTACCGGTCTCTACCAGTACCGATTTCATTGCTCTTAGGCTAATTTACCGGACATTCGGTCACACAGTGTGGCTCTGACAGCTACTTTTATGTTTACTTCTTGGTGGAAACGCCAAAATTAGTGATGTATAGCAATACAGTAAATAAATGATGAGCAGTAAATAAATGTAGGAACCATGAACACAGTTTCACTGCAATCAACCTTCTCTAAAAAAAAAATATCAGAAGGGTCTTGCATTTAATAGTTTCTGTTATGGCTAGGCAATATGACAATATAATATTAATATCGTGATAAACTGTGTCACAATACACTTTTTCGGAGTATTGTGATAATTTTGTATGAATTTTTTATTTGTCTACGACAAACACGATGCACATTTGCTTTCTCTACTGTCTGAATCTTTAAAATTATAAAATGCTAAATGTTTTTACACATTAATTTCTTTAATTTATTTTCATCATTAATTTATTTTTCATACATATTAAATAAAAGTAACGAATTTTTAAAGGTTTAGTTTTTAAATGTGGCACTTTTGTTTCGCTGCAGGTTCATTAGGAAGCCTGTATACTGTGATGCATGTTGTGTGTCGTAGAAATGTCGAAATATCGTGATATGATATATTTGGCATCTTGCCCAGCCCTAGTTTCTGTTGTGTATGTGCCGGTATACGGCGGTATTAACTCAACCCAACCCCCAAACCTGTGAATATAAATGTCAACAAATGCATTCTGATGACTACTGTTTTGTAAAAAATCTCCACATCGAACACTCTTTTAATCTTAAAGATGCAAAGATATCGTTGATGGAACCAACCGGAAGTAAATAAACATCACAATACTTTGAGACACACTAGGAATGAAAACGATCAATGTTACAGTTCATCACTTCTACGCTTTAGTGCATGAGAGGAAAGGAGAGGAAGCGACATCGCCGCTCACCTCGGATCACACAGGAAGTCGGTGCTCTCTCCGTCTGCCCTCCAGACCAGCCACTCCCTGAAGGATGGGTGGCAGAACATGCGCGTCCTGTCACGTCGGCCAATCAGAAAGCAGGAGAGTGTCTCCATGCGTTGCTGGAAGTCACTCCATTCGAGTGTGCCTTTCAGACTGCCGGCGTTGAGCGCGCGGAACAGCTGCTCATCAGTTAGCGGGTGCAGCGAGGCGAGCGCGACGTTCAGGACGGGCAGCGCGCGCTCGAAAGCCACCGCCGTCGGGAACCTGATGTTGCACTGGAGCAGGTAGAGTTCAGTCAGTGACACGGGCAGCACTTTGTAGCTGGAGCTCTTGATCACCAGGTGGCCCTTCTCCAGCAGGTCCAAGGTGAGCTTCAGGTACAGATAGGAGCCCTGACTGCGGCCCACCAGGTGCGAGCAGAACTTAGAGCTGGCTCCTGGCTCGGCCTTGCCGTTGACGGTGATGTTGCTGAGGATGGAGGCGCTGTGCTCCACGCGGTGCTGGACGTACGTGTGCAAGTCAGCAGAGATGGACTTGTCATGAATGTCGTCCAGAGAAATGATGGGGAAAGGTAGCAGGCTGGTGACGTCCTGCAGGAAATGTTTTATCAGCAGGAAGAAAGGAAAACAAGAGATCGGTTTGGGAGCATAGAATTACCTGCAAAACTTCATTTTTGTGCAACAAAACAAAGCATAAAACAAACAGAAAAAAATTATTTAAAAAAAAAAACAACAAAAAAAAAACAAAATTCAACAGAACGAATTTTCTCCATAGCTAATTTTAAAAGGGCAGCATGACAATTCAACATAATAATAAGCATGACAATGATAATAATAACAACAATAAGCATGACAACTTTTGTTACTTGTGATAATGAAACTGTCTTGTTTCCTGTAAGTTAAATGTCATTTTCATTTTGGTCAAAGGGTATGCAAACTTTTGCTTCATGTAAACCTGCAATTAGTTTGGGATTCTAACCCTCATGATGCTTCTCATAAGAGTTTGCAGGGACAGAACTAATGTCTGTTTGTTTAACACAGCTACAGCAACAGCTGTGAAAAAGTAACCCATTTATAAATATAAATAACAGTCCAAGAAAAGGACATAAAGTACCCCAGTTTACAAGCACGTGCTGTTGATAAGCCCTGAATCTCTCTCTCTCTCTCTCTCTCTCTCTCGTTCTCTCTCTCGTTCTCTCTCTCCTGCTCTGGACATCTGCACTGTTGTACCCAAGCCACTGACCCCTCATACATAAACGGGCTCCCAGCAGGCCACAGTCCAGCCTGTTAACATCGCCTCTGATCAGAACAGGCGCTCTGCTCTGCTCTGCTCTGCTCTCTGCTAAACAGCCACAGTGGCCTCAAACCACCAGACAGCAACAGCAGCTTTGGGGGAAAAAAAAAACATCTAAAGCTAAAGAACATCAACACGGTATTTCCTAAAGTATCACATGTGGTTAGAATATCATTTAATACTCGAGTAACTGTAAATGGATAAAAAACTATAACCTGTCATTCTTTCATTAATAAAAAATAAACTAATAGTTGACAATCTGGTGTAAAAGGAATAAAACACTTTCAGGACACGCTGTTATGGGAAAATAATCCACTTCGGGATGGTAACAAAGTCCAGGTCGCATCGCACCAACACATCGTTACTTATTTTACTATAACTGCAAGCCTCGTTGGGCTTCATTCCATATGATCGATTAGGTTCAAAGCTGCCGCATGCTGGCATTTTTAGACAAATTCTTACTATTTATACACTAAATTAACTTGGGACAACATCAGTGTGTTTTTTTTTTTTTTTGGAAGACTTTTTTGAAAGAAAATTTTGCATTGGAGGACAATAAAAACGTATATAAATTTGGATAATTAAAGCCACTTCTAAAAGAGGGACAGAAAGAATGGAAGAAAAGAAAAGGAGAAGAAAAAAGAAATGTATGCACACGTGCTGATCAACAAAAGAAAAAAAAGCAAAACACCATTTAACTGTAAAACAGGAATGAATAATTGGGAGCAAAATATTTGAAAATAGAGAAAAAAAACCCACAAAAAGAGTAAAACAATACAACGAAGAGAAAAATCTGTTTATGTTAATGGCAATACCAGCCTGAGTTTAAAACCCCCGAACGATCAGGAATCAGCCTCATTACAGTCATTCATCGAGAGCTGTTACGCACACAGAGAACAATGGCAGGTCAAAGGTCAACTCACCACCAGGTTGACCCTGACTGTGACGACCAGTTTGAGCCAGATGGGGAACTTGGAGATGATTTTGGTGATGAAGGAGGCGATCGTGTCTCCGTAGTCCGGCTTGTGGAACTCGGCCTCGTTCAGACCGTCCACCACGATGATGTAGTCGTCCTCTGCGATCTTCCTCTCTGCTCGGGTCATGTGGAGAGGATGAGGAGTGTGCAGCAGACGTTAATGCACTTTAGATTCACGTGAACAGATAATAGTTTGGTCCTATTTATATGGAACTTCTGGCACAATATTATGAACATTCTGTGTGTATGATACCTTACATTTTTAATCCAGTATAACTTTATAACAGTATAAACTCAATTAAACAAGTTGCATTTTAAAATAATAAGATTTAACTACATATATATTTTTTTTTTACATTACAATGCATTTCATTCCCAGTGCAGAAAATTCAGATTCAAACCTATGCAAAGCTACACCTGAAAAGCAACTTTCTTTTATTTATTTATTTAATATTTTTTGGGCTTTTTGCATGATTTTTTTTGGCCAATTCCCACCCACCAGCCTATCATACGATAGCTGCCTACTGGGGAGGGTGAAGGCTATCATATGCTTCCTCTGAAACACATGAAGCCAAAGAACCTCATCTTTTCGACATGCTGCTCATGCTGCATCACAGGGCAGCGTAACACACTCAGAGGAAAGCGCTATCTGCTCTCTTCCGCATACATGAGCTCACCGACACTCACGATTGGCTAGTGTAGCTGTGAGTGACAGGGGAGACAGAATATGCCCCTCCCACTCAGATAGCAAGGCGAGTTTGTCTCTCCTGGATTCCCGACCATGGATTGGCTGCAGCATCCATCGTCTCTGGAAGATTTTTTTCCGGTTTCTTCCCACCTCCCAAAAACATGCCTGTAGGTGGACTGGTGACTGTAAATTGCCGCTAGGTGTGAATGAGTGTGAGAATGTGTGCGTGTTAAAACGGGAATACACCCTGGCTGAGAGTCAGTGGTTCCTGGGATCAATGTCCAAACTTTTACAAAACACTGCCATACTTTTCCAGACCTAAATTTGTAATTAAGAGCATAAACTCTATAAAGTCTAGAGGTGCACAAATATTTTCCTCTTTAAATAAAAAAAGAAAATCACCGTTATATACAGTCTGCATTCCTCGAAGAGTGAGTGAGTGAGAGAGTGTGTGTGTGTGTGTGTGTGTGTGTGTCTGTGTTTAAGCCAGAGATCAGTTCTACATGTTACATTACGGAAGGTATGCATTAAGGTCTCTCACCCTTGCGGAGGAGGGTGAGGGGTTCGAGTACGCCCCTTCGGAAGGCTGCGACCGGATCCTGCACGCACGAGCGCAGGCTCAGCAGACTCTGTAACTGGTTCTCCCTCATCAGCATTTCTCTGTAGGCGCCGAGCCGGGGAGCGCGACACAGCAGCGCAGACACGCTGTGCACAAACTCCGGCACCAGGCACGTGTACGTGTTATCAGCCTGGCAGTAATGATATGCTACAACCTGTCAGGAGAACACAAGTAGATCGACGGATGAACGACACCTGATAGCTTTTTTATTTATTTTTTTTAACCCCCACTCCTGTATGAGCTCTTAATCCCCTGTAACTCAGAAACACACAGTCAGTCTGCAGAAGAGCGCCGGCCGGCAGATGGCTGATTAAAAAGGCGTGACTAGGACGTTCAGCTGAGATGAAGCCCAGATGCAGACAGCGAACATGTTCCACGCAGAAACGCACACACACACACACACACACACACACTCAACAGGAGCAAGGTGTCAGAAATGCATGGGAGGTGCTGCTTTTCAGTCACAATTATATTTTAGATATCAGATGCACCGGATTTTTTCTGTGAAGCAAATGGCAGAAATGCATGCAGTGTCATCACTAGTGCACAAGCTCAGTTCTCACGGGCTCAGTCTGAACTCCGCACAAATTACGGCTGTCAAAACTAATTCTACTGTTCAAAAAAAAAAAAAAAAAGATGCATTTTAAAATTCCACGATTGAGATGCGCATACATTATGCTAGTCACCTAACGTTTCCTTTATTTTCACTAATTAACCACTGGTGTTTTGTCGCAGCTCTAAATTAATAAATGGATTTATAATGTACAGTATTTTGATATATTTAAATATGCATCAATATAACTAAATTACATAGACAAATTCTGTGTAAATATGTGCCCCGAAGGTGATATATAACAAAATATCTCTGTCCTTTTGAACGTAAACATTTAGATTTTCAAATGCAACACACTTCAGGTACTTAAAAATTGCATGGTGGTGTGAAGAACCTCGACGCTCGAACTACAAACCATAAGAGCTGTATTTATTATATTTCTGTCAGACTATATTAATGAATTTCACTAGCAAACCAGCTTTTTATACATTTATATATTTATTGCATTAAACTCTTAAACATTAGCTGCTATATTTAGCCTAATTAACAACGATAGCTAATATTCCGATAACCTGTCATGTCTTTAGAGTATGATATTTCTTGTGCAATTTCCGGGAAGCCAAGATATCAGACTTGGGGAGCATACTGGCCTTACGGCAAACCCGTGCACTGCACGTGTACTTTAACTGATATCGATCAGTAAAATGTGTAAATGTGTGCATGTCAGACCTGTATATTTTACTGAGTGTAATATTTTGGAAATGAGAGGCTCGGATCTCAGCTCTGGAGCGTGACAGGACGAAACTGAGCGCACTCCTGTGTTAGTCTTGAACTCTCTAACGCAGAATGTTCATTTTTTTTGCGCAAGCTGACTTACCTTTTTTTTTTTTGAGCGAAAAAAATGTGACATTCTCCGATTTTAACCAAATTCACTTCATGCATCAGGGCAGTCAAGACTAACACAGGAGGTCAAGACTAACACAGGAGGTCAAGACTAACACAGGAGTGCACTCAGTTTCATCCTATCACACTCCAAAGCAGAGATATAGTATAGCATAGCGCAGTACGCTATTTTATCTAACAGTAGATAAAATAGGTATAGTTTAGTGAAGTAAAGTAGAGCATACCACTGCAAATAACACAGGTATAGTGTAGTATAGTATTGTATGGTAGATAAAATAGATATAATACGATATACTATAGTAGATAAAATAGCTATAGTATAGTAAAGTACAGCATAGTACAGTAAAGTAGATAAAATATCTATAGTATTAGTATAGTATAGTATGTTATAGCAGATAAAATAGCTAAAGTATAGTGCAGCTAAAGTATAGTATGTTATAGCAGAAAAAAGGTGTAGTTTTGTAAAGTACAGTATGGTATAGTGTAGTATAGTATGGAATAGTAGATAAAATAAAATAAATATAATATATTACACTGTAGAATAATAGGTAGAATAGAAATGTATTACTATATTAAAGCTAACTCGATAACACCGATAACAGGGCATATAAACAGAAATCTAAACCACTAAAGTTTTTCAGTGATACACTTTATGATATTGCCACCTCATTGTTTTCTTTGTATAAGAAATCAACACCGTTTATCATCTCTGGTTTGTGTGATACAAACACACAGGGCGTAGCACGACTGCTCGTTCACTGTGTCTGTAGCCGTATAAATTTACAGGCTCGTGTTTATGCCAATTCATTTAAACACTAAATATGTGACATGGCTGAACGTCCCTAATGCACATCAGGAGAAAAGGGAGAGGAAAAGAAGACACTTGTGTATTAAACCTTGCTGGCTAGGCGCTTGACGGCCTCCTCTCTGTGCCGGTGTGTGTCGGGGGTCGGAGGGCAGCTGCTGCTGCGGTGGGGGCTCTGAGACGGTGGGTTCAGCTGGCTGCCATGGCTAGAGATTTCGCTTCCTCTACCTCCACCTGCAACACACACACACACACACACACTCACATTACACTGACCAAAACGTACTTTTTGTAGCTAGTAAGTACTGTGGAGAGTGCGCCGGTGCCTCCTTACTCTTAGGCGACGCGCCGGGGCTGTTGGACGCGATCTGTCTCATCCGGCCACCGTGACAACTCAGAGCCACGAGTCTGGAGATGACCGCCGTCTTCCCGAAGCCCACGCTGCCCGCCACGACGGCGCCGCGTCCTGGCGCCACCTCTCTTTCGCCCATCAGGACCTCCTCCAGACGCTGGAACAACCACTCGCGGCCTACGAACGTGGTGTCTGTGCTGATAATGCTGGGAACCTCGAACAGCAAGGGTTTGAGCATGATGTCTACCGGCTTATACGGCGTGAACCGAGCTGTGAAGGGGTTAAATACAGAAAGTGATAGTTAGGATACAAAAATCACGTAATAATCAGGTTTCTTGAAAGTTGTTAGATTCAATTAAAAGTACAACAGGTAGCCATTTTACAGATTTCATAAAACCTTTTTTTAGAACTAAAGATTGATAAAGTGCACCAACACATTCTTTTAAGGAATAGAGCATCTTATTAGTTAAAAACAAAATTATAAGAGCCAATAAATTTCCCATGAGCGCACACAATGGTGAAACTGTCTAATGATGTCTATATGAATTTGATATATTTATGGTTTTGGTGGGCGGAGGTGTAAACAAGCGGGGTACCTTTGCTCTCCTGGTTGCGACCGCTGGTGTGTGCACCATGCCACGGGCCACGCAGGGACGAACGCATGGGGGCATTTCGCTGCTCGTCCAGATACGTCAACTCCTCCAGCTTAGTACTGCTGGTGGCTGGAGAGATAGAGAGAGAGAGAGAGAGAGAGAGAGAGAGAGAGAGGGAGAGAGATCCCATGGGAATGTTTTAGAGCAGTGTGATATGAAATATATTTTCTGCTTTAAATATATGAAATGTTTGTGATTTCATATGATTTAGAGCTGTTTTCGATGCAATATGATCTGCTGAAATACGATGTGATGCAGATTAATGTAGTATTGTTTGACTGTATTCAAGAGAAGTGGGAGGCCGTGTCTCCTTCACTGATTCAAGTCGAGTTGAAGTAGTGACGAAGCACAAAAGAATTTCTGAGAGCCTGAAACGTTCTTGGTGTCTCAGAACAGAAGGAGGATCTTAGTTACTTGGTGAGCTGCTGATCAGACAATGGGATGAGACAATAAACAGAAATCGTACCTTTCGCAAAGGAGGTGAATCAATTGCATCGTTTTGCAATGTTGGGCACGACACTTTAAAAATAGTGTTAGCCAACACAGACGTCATGGCGTTATGACAATATAATATCTATATTGGGAAAAAATGATGTATCGTACCCTTTTTGGGGTATCATTGCTGTCGTGATAACTTGTGTGATATCTTCGTGTCATGATAACTTTTTTAATAATTATAAACTACTACAGCTAATTGATTTAAAAAAAAAAAAAAAAAAAAGGATAACTGATGCTAACCATGATGGAAACCATCAGCTTCCTACTTGTAGTGACTGACAGACATATATGCCACGCCTCCTTCCCTGGGGCTTACAGGAATAGAGGCCTCAGTGAAGGAGGCGTGGCATCTGTGGCTGTCAGTTACTACAAGTAGGAACCTGTCAGTCCTCCCTCATTGCGACTAACAGGTAAAAAAAAAAGGCCACGCCCATTCAGTGGTACAGATGCCACGCCTCCTCCACTGAGACCGACAGGCACAGATGCCACGCCTCCTCCACTGAGACTGACAGACACAGATGCCACGCCTCCTCCACTGAGAC
>CM074917.1:31056123-31063623 GCA_037576815.1 Pangasius larnaudii
CACAGATGCCACGCCTCCTCCACTGAGACTGACAGACACAGATGCCACGCCTCCTCCACTGAGACCGACAGGCACAGATGCCACGCCTCCTCCACTGAGACTGACAGACACAGATGCCACGCCTCCTCCACTGAGACTGACAGACACAGATGCCACGCCTCCTCCACTGAGACCGACAGGCACAGATGCCACGCCTCCTCCACTGAGACCGACAGGCACAGATGCCACTTGGACTAATGGACCCAGAAGACACACCCCCTTCATTACGAGCGACACAGACAGCCTCCTTCAAGTCAAGTCAAGCGGAGTTTGTCATTTCAACCATATACAGCCAGTTAGTACACAGTGAAACGAAACAACGTTCCTCCAGGCCCGAGGTGCTACATAAGACAAACACAGAACAACACAGAACTGCAAGTGACTGCGTAAATTTATACATACTTTAACGTACTCAGGCTGACACGCAGAGGCCACGTCACGACACCTGCAGCCTCACAATTTCACCATCTACAATTTCAAACATGGTGCACAGAGGACGACACGTATCCCAAAGCATATTAACACACCCCAGTGAAGCATAAACCATACAATCACCAATCTATATTCATTCACTCCATTAGTCGCTCATTTATTTTGTTTTTCTAGCACATTCTGCTCAGCCGCATCCCCTCTATCCTCGCTGTAATCTCATCGGCCTGAATCGTGTAATCTCTGCAGATGGAGCGTCACGTTGCAATCATGGAGGAATGAGGAGGAGGTGGAGGGGAGGAGTGGAGTGAAAAAGGGGAGTGCTGCTGTCAGATGGCTGTTCACAGTTCTCTCAGAGACGTAGCCGACCTTCCTCTCTCCTGACGCAGCTTTTATGGGAACAGACGTCCTTATAGGCGAGTCTCTTCCCTTTTGACCATCTCGATTACTTCCAGACTTCTGACTACTTCAATTGGGAGAAACATATAAGATGATTGCCAGGCTGATGTTGAGAAAATAAATAAATAAATAAATAAATAAATAAACTGACATAACTGCCATAAATAATTTGTGCTTGTTGGCTCAAATAACACAAAAACAGATTTTTCAGGTTGTTCTTTACTACTACGCATGCACAAATCTTAGTATTTTATGTTTTTTTTCCCCTCAAAGATGTTCAGTACACTGACATTTTGAATTCCTTTTTATACATACGTCAAATTTAAACCAATTAAAAAAAAAAAAAAAAAAAAGTCATATTTACATGTGTGCGCATGAACCAGAATCATTTAGGAGAAAATCAGGACGCATTTGCTAATTTTTCCCCCATCCCTCATGTACTCCACCCTCTTCTCTTCCTGCCATCACGTCGCTGTAACGTTTTGCCAGCAGAAGGAAAAGTGCACATTTTCATGCCTTCTGACAGCAGCAGCAGAATCACTGAGGTGGTACGGTGAGTTTTCTCCTCAGGGACAAACACATGCTCACACAGAAGGAAGACGATCTTGTACTCTTGCAACACACACACACACACACACACACACCCCACATACACACACTTGGAGGGACAGCAAATCCCCAAAAAAGCCTCTGCTGTCCAATCACAAGAACTCTGAATAATCTGTCCTTTAAAGTAGCCCTGAACTAAAAATATGATTTGCACAGCTGATTCTGATCGTACAGACTGGTATTTGGGTCAAACTTGCTAACACAGCACTAAAATCACATTTTTTTAAAAACTAAAACCAAGACTTTCTCTGTACTTTTATATAAATTTGGAGCATTACAGAGCAGAGTGAGTGACGTCATTAAAGACACTTACTGGATCTCATTTATTAATCTTTTAGCACAGTTGGGTGTGAATGTTTTCTTGGCCAAAACGAACTCAGAATTCCTACAAGATTTACAAAAGTTTCGGTACCACTGATTTTTTTATTTTTTATTTTTTGTACTCGTTTTTGTTGAGTAAAAAAACAGCAATCAACCACATTCACAGCACAACTCATTTACATTTACACCCACAAAAGCTCACAGAGAGCCTGAAAACGACAAAATGACAACCAAGTGGTGAAAGAACACCTCCGAAGCACAGCATGCGCTAAATCATGGGTTCCAAAACTTGGACCCCAAGTGGACATTATGAATCTTCTGCAACCCCATCATAACTTATCGCTGGTTATGTGATCTGAAGTCAATCAATCGATTAGTCAGTCTCCTTATAGGTAAAACTCAGGATTGAAACATAGGATATAAGCAACATTCTTCTCAACTAAAGTGGTTTTTCATGAATACCACATTACTTGTTTAAATGCTGCACAGATAATGTAATGCTGTATCTGGAACAGGAAGTGATGCGATCGCACACTAACCTGCCACTGAGTTGGGCCTTGGCATGACCAGTGAGGTGCTTTGGTACGGGGCGAGTCCGTCTGAGGGTGGTGGGGCAGCCGTGGCAGTCCGGGGATGGGGCTGGGGTTCACTGGGTAGTGAGGAGTCTCCAACAGCGACAGGAGCTACAGGTGGAGGAGCGTGATGGCTGCTGTCTCTGATCGTCCCACCACCACCACAGCCGCCACCACCACTGCCTCCGCCGCCGCCACCACCACCGCCGCCGCCGCCGCCGCCGCCACCGCCGCCATCTTTTCCCCACTCCAGACTAGATCCACAACGTTCCTCGTTCTCACTGGAGCTGGTCACTGTGGCTAGAGGACAAGATTCAAGAAAAAGGACACAGAGCAGGACAAAGTCAGGTATAACACACAGATTAATTTACAACGTTTTATCATAATAGTCAGTGCTAAAGGTTTGATAATGGTGAGTTACTTGAGAGGCGATAAAACTCATAAAACTAATGACCGGTACATTACACAGTTATCTCTCGTCGTCCTTTTCTTAAGTGCGGCCAAATAAAAAGCACTATTCTGGGATTAAAAAAAAAAAAACAGTGCTCGTGTCCTACTTCAAAGCTGAGGCAGACCTGAAATAAAGACAAGGCCGTCCCAGTTTCACCAGAACACAACTCAGGGACAGCTCTGGGACATTACTGTTACCAGCAAGTGCTCTGGTGAAACTGTACACAAGTGTGTGTGTGTGTGTGTGTTAAAAAAAAAACAAGATGTCTTTTAAGCAATTATGCAGGTACAACCTGACAAAAACACACACACAGTGCAAGGACATGTGCATTAAACATGTAACGTTACCCGATATAAGAGTCCCACCTCATACCTCATGACCTATAGCTTCATGCTTCTTTATCATTATAGATTCATTTATTCATTATCGCAGCGGTTATCATATTTGGGACTGAATTTTTGGCTTTGCTGCACAACAAGAACGTAACTAGAGATGAAAGAAGGAAGAATAAACTGTACTCTGACAAAGAAAGGGGCTAAAATATACCTAATGTCCTTTCCCATGAACTTCTAACCTACACAAACTGGCAGAAAACAAGAGAATTTGTGTTTTCTTGACAAAGAAAAACCCAGACCACAGCTAGCTAGCGAACATAGCTACAAGGCAACATGACAGGAAGTATCCGCATCACTGCTGCTTGGTGAAGACGTACTGTATGTCGATATACTGGTATGAATGAGACACAAAAACGGCACTCTATCGTGTCAGTCATTGCCCTAGTTTTGTCCTCCAAATGGCAGCGATAATACAGCGTGACATCACACAAAAACGTTTAATCCATGTCACATGACCTCTGTCGGAAGAATCCCCAAGCATGTGCCTGATCATGATTGTTCAGGACAGCAGTTCGAAGCAGCTATAAGATCTTGCGTGTGCCCCGACTTTAAATGAAGACCGAAGGCATTTCTATTCTCCTGTTCTTTTGATTAAATCCTTGGGCTATACACTGCACTCAATTCCATTTCCCTTGTGCACTCCTTTTCACTTTTTTTTTTTTTTTTTAGATACAGTTGAGTAACGAGGTTTGTGTAACCTCGGGGAAAAAAGGAAGAAGTTGTATTTTGGGGCTGACACGCACCCTACGTATCTACGTTAACGCAAAAGCCAACTCCTGTCCAAAACTTTGCTAAAGAACGACCCTGTTGCGACGGTGTTCTCGTGTCACTCCGGTGGTTATAAAGCTCAGTACTCAAGAGGGCGATAAGGAGAGTTTAAAAAGCTTTTCGAACGTTTCCAGTAGCAGTACCAAATCACGAAAGTTCAGACCTGGTAGTATGGTCCTTTATAAATCAGAGAGCCATACAAGCATTGTGTGTTTATACAGAGGAAGCAGCTCTGCAAGAGGCTCATCGAACTGCTGCTCTGTCATGACAGTTGACGGAGAGAAACTAGCTTCTTTGCTGACTATAGCGCCCCCTGGCTGCTAAACTCAGAACTCAGCTTGCAGTTGCGTTGCTTTATACATTTTGTCGCGACACGTGTGAACGCTGCGACATGTGAAATCTACTTTGTGTAGCTTTAAGCGTTTGCTTTCGCATACATAAGCAGGGTACGTTTAGGCCCTCAGGCTCTACAAACGTTTCTTCTTCATTTCCACAAGCAAAGAACTATTTTCAAATCGTGTGCGTTAGAAAAATCATCAAATCACACCAGTTCAAAAAGTTCTTCAGATCTTCTAGGCTTCTTTTGGTTCTTATCAGACATCTTGCTGCACGACACATCCACATTTGATTTTTTCTTCTTGAAATCTTTGGTTTTGTGGCTATATTTTATGGTTTCAAACAATGCAATGCAATGAACTGGATACAGTGTAAAATTCTGTGTCCAGTTCTCTATCAGGGGAGTTCCCGTCCTCGCTGTTGCACCTTTTTTGAATATAAATTGTGAGAGAGAGATACGGAGAGATGTTCTTTTGCGCATCCATAAACCATGAGTTGTACATCCTTGTTATACAGAATTTTTTTTTAACTGACCCTTTATGTCCTGGATGATTTTATGATGTCCATGTAACAAAATAATACAGTTGCATTGCTTAAATAAAAATAAAAAAAAAAAGCTTGCTGTAATTTTTGGCACGATGGCATGTTTTCTTCGACAGACGTAGTGTAAAGGGCAGCAAGACAGGATCCTGTTAGAGCTGTTGTTTTTGATGCTCAGCCTGTAATCTCAGCGTGGGATAGAGGTGGTCTTACCAAGCATGACTCAGCCATCAGACAGACTTTAGAACTGTGTGTGTGTGTGTGTGTGTGTGTGTGTGTATATACACGTGTGATAGTCTTACCAATGATGCCGCTGTCCTTGCTCTCCAGTGTGGAGCTGGGTGTGGTGATGGTGGTGGTGGTGGTGCTCATGGTGGTGCTGCTCATGGTGGTGCTGCAGGGTCCGGAGCAACACGGAGGCGGTCTCTCCACTGACCCCGAGCTGAGCGCCAGGCTGGAACACGGGCTCTCGGTGCTGGGAGACGCTGTGCTGTCGGTCAGGGTGGAACACGGACTTGCACCCTGACTACTGACTGCACACTACGGAGAGAGGAAAAAAAAACAAACAATCGAGCTCAAATGCAAGCCAAGAGCCGTGCTTTCAGATAAATATTTCCCATTAGACAACACCTTCATCTAATTGGACAACATTAAAATTTCGCATATCTTACTGTTCACTCGTTTGATGAAGACCCTTCTACTGTTCTGAAAGACTATAAGCACTCGGAAGTGCTTCAGACGCTCATCAGAAGCAGTTCTGATGTAGCATAAACTTTGACTTCGCAGAAGCGGTTCTGACTGCGGGTGTAACAATCGGACGATTTAGATCAAACCGTCGCGTACAAAGGCAACGAACGAGATTAACTGACGCAACAATTATAAATCGATTACTGTGGGGAAAAGGACAGACAACTGGTGTGTAAAAACAAATTCATTTTTAAACTGACGTGTAAATAGGCTAGGAAGTGATTTAGCCGTAACCCTGATACTTTTAATAATCCTTCATCATTCGCGAAATCAACTGCAGACCCGCTCCAGATTCGGAACAAAGTTCACTGAATACCGATCGGAGGCTACGAAATCATAGCGTAGCAGATCCGGTGGAATCATTGCCTTATTAAGAATTAAAAATCATACTGAATCTTGTGAAAGCATGAGGTTTACACCCCTAGTTCTGATGTAGCATAAACCAGCCCTAACTGTATGTTCATGGAGATTAAATTAAGAAAAAAATATACTTTTGGGTAAAAGTTGAACATGGCAGGTTACTGTGGGTAAATAAATAAAGGCGAACTATTACAATTCATGAGAAAATGACTGTTTTGCTGCTTTGAGTTTTTCTTTGCTTAAGAGAAGCTTTGCTTCCTGTGGTTGAAGCGATTGTATAGTGTAGCAGTACCGCTAATGTCTTTCAGTGCCAGTCACGTCATAGGGTCAGTCTTTTTTTTTTTCTTTTTTTTTTTACATTTTCCGGCTCTTGCTCATTGCTCTTGCTCATTGTGTTGTGTTGATGCTTACTTTTACCTGAAGAGGTCAGGGCACAGAGGGACACGTTAGCATTCACACTACAAACCCAGATACAGTGCATCACTCAGAAACATCTGAACCATGTCCAAGTCCGCATTCGCACCTGCATTTAGCACCGTCCAGATGTGTTCGAACCACCTGAGAGAGCTGGCATCAACAGAGTTCACGACTCATAACACACCGTGATATTCATGGGAAGAAATGTGGGTGTGCTAAATAAGACACGTTCCCCTTGTTCTCAGCCGCAGAAGATCTAGCCCTAGATCCAGTTCTGTCCTCTCTGTGCCTATCTCTATATAGGTCAGAGTGATGGGTTTTGTGTGTGTGTGTGTGTGTGTGTGTGTGTGTGTGTGTGTGTGTGTGTATAATCAGTGTACTGGAGCTCTGGTCTCCTGAGAACAGCCGCCTGCCAGCAGTCCACTGATGAAGGACTCTCATCTCTCCACCCACTTCAACCGTGCACTCATACTGTGTACACAAACACACAATCACACACACACACACACACACACACACTCATCCCTCCCCAACAGCTAAATGCCCTTCGCCCAGTCAGATGGAGAGTGATGCACCTGCTCAGCAACGTTTCCTCCACCCGTTCCAACATCTTTCATCTTTATGAGGACAATCTGCGCTACTCTCTCGCACCGAAATCTTTCCTAGGTGGATGCAACTGGCTGCATCGCTGCATGGATTTTTGGCAGAGATGCCGCTTCTATCACGATGTGCTCATTAATAAACACTCTATACATCACCGCAGTGTATCAACAGATGATTCAGGACACAGTACTAGGTCCGAGCACAAACAGCAAACACGCGGTGCGATAATTAATAGGCAAATAGCAGCGTATTAAAAAAAAAAAAAAACCACGTCGGCGATATCGCTATCAGGATTTATGAATATCGAACTTGTGCATCAGGAATAACAAGAGCCAGCTGTCATTTTTAGAAAGAGAAGTTGTGCCCAGACAGGGCAGAGTCTTGAGTCCATGTGTATAAATAATCAGAATGTGGATATTCAGGGGAAAAAATTTTCAGCATGAAACAGAAGCCAAGAATAACCACTAGCTTTTTTTTTTTTTTTTTTTGGTTTTTCTTGGGCACACTGATCCCT
>CM074917.1:31068623-31099959 GCA_037576815.1 Pangasius larnaudii
AAATCTAGAATGCGATGTAGGGCTGAAAGCATACTCCGAAAACTTGTTCTTTCATTGGTGAGAAACTTGGCGATGGAAACAAAATTACACAAACATTTACCAGGTGAATTCACAAACAGCACAAATCACTCATGCATTAAGAACATGGAACATCTGCTAAATAAATGATTAGGTAACTACAGAAATAAGACGTTTAACAGATTTCCAGTGTCGCATCCCGTGTCTGAACACAGCATTTCTGTGACGCGACTGCTCTGTCCTTTGGCTCAGTTTAGGAACTTCTATCTAACCCGAGGATGTCGGAATCACTTTCTGCAGTCAGGTTGATTCAGAGTCCAAGCACTTTCTCATTGAAATCAAACCACACCTCCCTCAGGTGTTCTCAGACTGAGTGCTTATTCTGCTTTATGATGTTACACC
Organism: Pangasius larnaudii; assembly: GCA_037576815.1. NCBI lineage: Eukaryota > Metazoa > Chordata > Actinopteri > Siluriformes > Pangasiidae > Pangasius > Pangasius larnaudii. Next base: position 31,069,044 of record CM074917.1, read on the forward strand.
TTAATCACCACTGTGTATCTGGAGAAACAGACGTTTCTCTGCAAATATACTAGAAGAATTTCTCCAGCCTTTTCTGTTCTGTTTACCTTGACAAGAAACATCCTTGCTGTTATCTAGTGTGGGTGCTTGATAATAAAAACAACCTGATGATGGTTACCACACATACTTAAAGTGGCGTAATCAACAGATGCCTCGGATACAAGTTAAAAATAGAGACAATGCCAAGCTGCTGTTCTTCCCTTCCCTCCTCACTCGGAGAAACTTAATAAACGTGACATATCGGACCTAGCCTAGCAAACCTATCATCTAGAAAGAGAAACAATTCAGAAGGACCCAGACTCAGTCTCTGTATATTTACATACATTTTAACAGACGCTCCAGTCAATAAACCGCTTTCGGATCATTAATCCAGTTTCCATTTTCTTTGGCCGTCGTATATGAACCCACCAGGCCAGCGCCTGCTGGACCGATGCTGCGATTTTACAGTAACAGTAACTTTTCCCTCTGAATATGACAAGTAAATTACAGGCTTGTCAATCCCAGGGTTATTTTTTGCATCTAATGGTAGAAACATGCGCAGAGAGGCAGGAGGAACAATCGCTGAAACACTCGAGAGCAGTGAGGAATTTAATGAGGAATTTCAGTAGGCTTTAACGGCTGCGTGATGAAGGAACGCTGCTGCATAAATGATTATCACTCATTAGAACTGAATCATCAGGACAAAACACACACAGAGAGAGAGAGAGAGAGAGAGAGAGAGAGAGAGAGAGAGAGAGAGAGACAGTGGAAAAATGCCGGTCATTGCCCCGAGCAAAATGACACTGAAAGTTGCCATAGCAACAGATTAGTATGCATTATAGGAGTGAATATTTGGATTTTGAGATTTTAATCTCAGGGATTTTTTTGTTTTGTTTTGTTTTAGCAGAGATTTTCAAACCATTTTGTTATTCAGGTGACCAGAAGACTTGTCTAACAACTCCCTATTGACCTTCGCAATAGAAAAATTCTCATTTCACCTGACATTAAATGTAACGTGCTCCAAATTGTTTATATATTTCTCAGTGGAGCAAAACACTTTCACAAATCCTGTCACCTGCTGCACTACACACACACACAAACCAAGAACGTGGCCTAGATGTTGGTAAGAACTATTTTTACTAGGCATATTAATTATCTTATCTTGAACAGATGCTAGAGAATCGGTGTGTAGAAACAATGAATAAACGGAGAACACCCAGTACAGTACAACCAAAAGAAACTGTTCTATAAACACATTTTTTTCCTTTTGCTGAGCAAGATCTATTTCTATTGAGCAGACCCTACTGCAATTCGAGCAGAAATCCCCCACAAAATCTGCTCCTGCCCTGTTAAATAATGTAGCTAGCTAGCATTATTGATGATTGGGATTGATTTACACATTTGCTCACAGACTTCTGTGCAAGTTCGATTTTTTTTTCTGCATGGGAGCATCATCAGAAGTGCACGACCATGACCAGTGTTTATCAGGACAGGATAAAGACTGGCTACATGAAGTCATCACTCCTAGCAGAGATTCATGAACTTGCCTATAGTCCATAGTTTGTTGTCATACTACCAAGATAAATTAGGTTAGCTGACACTTTCAGCCTGGTTAACTGGACTTCCGGGCATTATAACAAGAGACTGTAGCGTTATCGTGGCTGATGGGCTAGCTAATGAATGTATGTTTTAAGCATTAGCCTTAAATATTAGTAGAGTATTAGCCAGTGCCCGAGTCTGATTCAAACTTCAGTTGGAAAGTTATGTGAAGTGACAGAGATGTGATGGATGGTGGTTGTAAGAGTAGGGGAGGTGGGGACTATTACAAAAACTTTGCAGGTGCATTAACCTGTCAATGCAGCCTAAAATTCCTACTGGTGTCCCTTATGAGTATGTTCATGTGCACGATATGGCGGTCAACATCATACACATTCATATCACGAAACACGATTGAATATACGATGCTACACTGATCTGATAGTCAGTATCTGATCACAATCCAAAAACATTACAAATAATAAAGAAAACCCTCCATTGAACTAAAAAAAATAAATGGTTTATCAAAGAAGTTGAATCATCCTGCCATGTCGAAGCCATTCATAACTGAACAAATCAGCAGCTATTTATAGTAAAAGAACATGAGAACAGAACAGCGAGGTCTGGCATTTGGGAGAAATGTTCCTGTGATCTAAATGTAATTTCGTTGAAACTGCAAAAAAAAAAAAAAGAGTCAAATCCAAAAACCATGGCATGCAGCAGTCCGATCACACTTTTTGATTGAAGCCAATAATAGAATCAGATGTTTTTCTCTGTTAAACAAGAATTTTTTAATCTCATTAAAAAAAAATCTATGATAGTGCTGGCACTAATCTCAGAGCTGCTGTTATAGGAAATCAATCATCTCCTGACCAATCAGAATCCAACAGCCCTGTGGTATCGATCAATCATCTCCACACGATCTTGATTATTCTTTCTTTCTTTTTTTTTTTTTTTTTGAAGTGTTATCAGTATTAGATTTGTGTATCCCTACTAAAATGTCCTTTAATCCAATGGCAGTGTTGAAAAAATGACTAATGACCTCACACAGCTTTTCCCCTCCACTCAGGAAACCTCATTTCAGCGAGGATGAGCTAAGATTCCAGGAATAAATATCTAACACACTTCCTGCTCAGGAACACTCAGAAATCCTGTAATCATTGCTCCTTGACCTGTAGAGGTCATTACGTTGCTCGAGAAGCCATCCTGAGTCTGGTTAAAGGGGTAAAAAAAAAAAAGAAAAGAAAAGAAATGACTGAATGGGGTTTCATCAGCCGTAGTGATTCTGCAGCTGAAATCCTCTCATAATTACTAATTACTCAAATAAATATGACAGGGAAAAAAAAAAAGGAGTGAGGTAGAGCACTCCATTTTCATTCGAGAAGCCCAAATCAGGTTGCTGCTGAATATTGAGAAATGACAGACGTACGGTACATGTTCACTTTATGAACGATGGTGTGTAATTTTATGAAAGGGCAGAGCACGGGCTGGACCGCCTGAAATAGAAAATCCGAAGCGCGAGTCCAAAAACAACATCACGGTTACAGATAGGATACATTTAAAGAGAACACCACATGTCTGAATGTGATTATGTGTGTGTGTGTGTGTGTGTGTGTCTTTAAGGAATTCTGAGGGTCAGTGGTTACAGGTGCGTGTGTGCGCGTGCGGGCGGGCACACGCACGCGCACACACACACACACATACACACACACACACACACACACACACACACACACAGAGAGAGAGAGAGACACCAGTAGGAATTTTAGGCTGCACTGACAGGTTAATGCGCTGGGTCCCTGGAGAGTTTTTATAATCAACCACAGATCTGTTGCACATTTTCCCTCATAACACATAAAAGTTTATGCACAAACAAATAATAGAAGAATGTATGAGAAAAAACAGAGAGAGAGAGAGAGAGAGAGAGAGAGAGAGACTTAGAAAGAGAAAGTGCATGCAGGACAGAGAAAAACAGAGAGAGAGAGAGAGAGAGAGAGAGAGAGAGAGAGAGATGGAGAGACAGCGAGAGAGAGAGAGAGAGAGAGAGATGGAGAGACAGCGAGAGAGAGAGACAGCGAGAGACAGCGAGAGAGAGAGAGAGAGAGAGAGAGAGAGAGACTTAGAAAAAGAAAGTGCATGCAGGACAGAGAAAAAGTGAGAGAGAAATAGAGAGAAAGATGGAGAGAGAGACAGAGAGAGAGAGAGAGACCGAGAGAAAAATTAAGAGATAGATAGAGACAGACAGAGAAAGAGAGACAGAGAGAGAGTGAGAAAGACAGACAGAGAGAGGGAGAGAGAGAGTGAGACAGACAGACAGACAGAGAGAGAGACAAAGAAAGAGAGAGAATTCTGGGAATTATGGAACAGTTTAATTAACTCCAAAAAAAGAAATCCATATTCCAATTCATGATCCAAACATCTGGACAGAACATTTTTGACACCTCTGTACTCAGGATGAGCCAAACCTCAACCAGATACATGTGACCTCCCAACTACACAACCTGGAATGCACAGTAATGGATCAACTGAACTATTTGGACTCCTCTGTATTATTAAATGAATTGACTGAAAAGACCAAATCCCAAAAAAAAAAAAAGTCTTGTGGCTCAGATGGAATATACAGTGAGATGTTGAAACATAGCAGCCCCAAACTGAGAGACGCCATTCTCAATTTATTCAGTTTGGTATTAAAATGCACTTTCCTGAGAATTTGAAAGAAAATTATCACCTCAATTTTTAAACAAAGTGACAAGTACAACGCAAACGATTACAGGGGCATGACAGTGAGCAGCAACCTCGGTAAATGATTCTGTAGTATTATAAACGCCAGATTAGTAAACTTCCTACGCCTGAGCCCAGCATTATTTAATATTTACATTAACGAACTGGCTACAAGCCTTGAGGAACCATCCTGCCCTGGACTGACCCTCGGGGGCAGAGAAATTAAACGTCTGCTATACACAGACGACCTGCTGCTGCTGTCACCAAACGAGGTGGGACTACACGAAAGCCTCCGACTGTTAGACACTGTTACAGTTACACTGTTACCAACTGGACCTTAACCATAAACATTACCTGCTTATACCTTACCAAAGTACCAAAGACAGGCAAAATTAAAACAAACAGAAAAAAAACAACACAGGAAGAAAGCATTCATGACTGACAAATCAAAAATCAAAGAACTAAACAAATGAATCTACTTCCAAAAAATTAAAACTGATAAAAAATTGGCAAAATACCTAATTAACATTAAAGTTTACCAACAACAAAAGCGTATCTTCTCTTAGCGTATCAATCTCAGAGTATTGTCTCAGTGAGCAGAGTCTGGCTGTGGAGACGGCCAGCACAGGCAGAGCCGACGGCCCAGAGAGGACAGACTGTGCTCACAGTGCACTGAAGGAGTGGCGGAGGATGAGCTGCACTTCCTCACTGAGTGAGACACACATACTTTACACTCATAGGAATTCTACCTGAGCTCCTTCAGATGATTAATCTAGACAAACTCTCCTATCTTTCGGGAGGGAAGACAGACGGCATTCAGCTGGCAGCTCAATGTGTGTCCTCCTGTCACTATATGTGGGAGAGAGGCTGACTTCATTAACACACTGTACAGTTCTACTGAAGCTGCTACACTCATTCACCGTCTCCACTTCTTTCCCGTTGTCCCTTTTTTGTCATTTGTTCTCTTTTCTTTTTTGTGTGTGTCTCTCCATATATGCTTTTTAATGTTGTAAATGTGAAGGTTTTTTTTAAATATACGAAATGTGTATTAATTCATGCTTTGGCAACATTGTGGTACAACACAATCGTGCCAATAAAGCTCATGTGAATTTCAGTTTGAAAGACACACGGACGGTCCACAGAATCCTCAAACTTATACTTTACGTTATACAATGACCTTTAAGGGTCAGAGTCAGAAGTTTTATTTCTTCCACTCGTCCATGTTACCTCAACTCTCCATCTCTCTCCTTTAATACGTTACAACATACGAATAAAATGTAACACTCAAAACATCAACATTCATACGACGCTCTTCATCTACATTTAAGCCGTTGCCATGGATACAATATTACTTGGTCTTAGGCTGCTTTCACACTTTGTGTTTTTTTCCCCCCTTAAATATGAAAAAATGACACACACACTGTAGTCATAACAACGCTCTTAGAAGTCCTAGCTAGTCTAGTATCGGCTAACTAACTAGCCTAGCTTGCTGTGTGCAAAACTTCTTAAATATTACCAATGAGATATTCCTCATGTCATAAATCTCCTTTCACTAACAAGACACTAACACGACTCATTGTTCACCGGCATTTTGTCGTCCATGTTTGTTTTCCTCGCTTGGCCCCACCCAAACTTGTGACCTGATTGGTCAGGAGGTGTAGAAGTGCGTAACATCACAAAAGTTGAACTTTTTCAACATTGGTGATGCTAAAAAAAAAAAGAAAAAAAAAAAAAAGAAAAACGCTGGTGGCAGCACTTTTTAAACCTGGCCGCATTCTGACCACAGCTGCTTCCTGTAGGATTTCATGTAAAATGTAACGTGCTGGGGGTCGAAAGAAAAAAAAAAACAGCAAGTGTTTTGTAATATTTTCTAACAAAGTGCCAAAAAAGGGTAGCATGATGGCTAAAAAAAAAAAAAAGCCTAAATCAGCACAAATTAGACCATTTTTTTGTAGGAAAAAACAAAACAAAACACAGATTTCACCATCCAATCAGTCGCTCTTACCATGACCTAATTTATCAAGATATTGATGTGACATCATCCTTTCGCTGATAATAAAAGTTTACGTGTGCAGAATGTTCAGCTTGTTAAAAAACAGAAAGAGGAAGTGCTCACCGGAGTTCTCCTCGCTCCTCAGGCACCAGCTGACCGCATCCACGGGAATACGGGAGCTCTCGGCATGCTTGGGCTTCCTGACAGAACCTGCAAACACACACACACACACACACAAGCAGAGAGCAGATGCAGAGAGAGGAGGAGAGATGATAGAAAGGTAGGAGGTACGGAAGAGAGGAAGCAGAGAGAGAGAGAGAGAGAGAGAGAGAGAGAGAGAGAGAGAGAGAGAGATATTGCTGAGTTAAATCTTTCCAGATGGGGTTTTAAAGTGGGTGATCTGAGTGTCTTTGGTGTGTGTGTGTGTGTGTGTGTGTGTGTGTGCGTGCGTCAGAACTTTCCTTCATGTTTGCAAGCAGCTCTGCTGTACTCCCAAACAGATTCAGTCCATGATCATGTGGCTGTAATTGATTTATCCACTTTAAATAGTTCCTCATGCTGGTACTGTCCTTCTCCCAATCCTTGTTTGTCTTTTTTTCTTTTTTTTTTATTCAGCTTGCACAGTTAGCCAACCCTATTCATCACCATGTGTGTGTGTGTGTGTGTGTGTGTGTGTGTGTGTGTGCCATTCTCTCTAAGTAAGTCTCATCTTGAAGCTTCAAAGCCAGAATGTCTTTGAAGCACACACACACACACACACAGACACACACACACACCTGTAAAAACAAGATAGCGCGAATCAGGAGCGAGGAATGCCAGCTCTGTATCACGACATGGGATAATTTTTTTTTTCCTGGACACAGGAGCTCACAGCAGCAGAAATGCATCAGTGTTTGTCTGACTATCTGATTTGTAAAGACAGTACGAACTCTACTTTACTCTACTTCAGCCCACAGCGTCCTCTCTTGTTCTCGACCTGTGAGCTGAGGCCCCGCGGTGGTCGGTCGTGGTACTGCCGCTTTTAATTACAATTAAGGTGAAGGAAAATCGTGTCTTGAAGTGCTGTTCTGGAAATACAGGGTCGTGTGTGGCGTACTTCGCAAAGTGTGTGTGGTTTGACCATCACTTCAAGGAAGGATCTAACACATCAGGAAGAGTGGTGTGAAATTCCAGATACTGCTGTCTCAAGAAGCAACACCACTTTTAACCCTCTAAAGGTCTCCTGCCATTTTCACCGTCATGCTTCCACACTTACACACACTTACACACAGTGAATAATATGCTCTAAGAGGAATAATACGCTGAGGGCTGGGGGGTATTAGACGTTCCAACATTGCTCAAAAGAAAAATCCTCGCAGATGGAAAGAAAAAAGTGAATCTTACCACAAACAATTGCTCTTTGCTTACAGCACAAACGATAAAACATGTTGGTTAATCAGATAAAGTATATAAATTCATAATATCATTTTTATATTACATTTTTTACATTGATTACATTAAAAAAAAAAAAAATCTGAAGTACACCTGACATTATATCCTGCTCTGTCTGTCGATACAGAAATGAAAAATTCTCTCCATTTCGTTTTCTACTGGCTCACAAGACCGAGGTTTCCAAATTCAGACGTGAAGGTTCACCTAGATAGATAAAGCTGATGCGGTGGAAAAAAGTAAGCTCGGAAGTGTGTTCTCGTTCCTCTTTTCCTGCAGGGAGACTTCAGTTCGCATTGCTGCTTTAACTGGAAAGGTAGAGATGCTTAGTTTTCACCTGTTGCCATAGCAACAAATCAAAACCTATGAATGCTTGGCTAAACTGTACATGTTTGTACATCTGCTCTATGAAAAGGAAGAAATTATATATATATCAGCCCAGGCATGCATATAATCTCTTGTCGAGGATGATGAGCCACACACAGCCATGGTACCCCCCACTCTGAATTTCCAAACCATGACCAACAGATGGCGCTGTACTCCTGCAGTAAAGTGCAGACTCGTTCCCACAGGCAGCCCTAATGTTAAACTCTTTGCCATGTACGACCATGTAAACAGCGAAGAGAAGGAATCGTAGTGTAGCGGCGTGTACCTGGAGACTTGGTGCTGGGTCTGAGAGGCAGCATGTAGGGCTGTCGGGGAGGGAGCATCGGAGAGGACGGGAGAGACAGGGACACTCCTCTGGACAAACCCAGCCTCAGGACGTCCTCGGTGGGGTACGGCTGCACCGGCAGGGGGCCGCTGCCTACGTTACCTGGAACCGTGAGACCCCCCTCCAGAGCCTTATGGTGGAACCTGGGGCTAAAGGTCTCACCACCTTGGAAGAAATAAAAGATAGAGAGGGGAAGCAAACAGTTAGCGTGACTAAATCACTGGTGTTTGTCTTTGTCCCATCACGCTTCAATGACAGAAGAGAGGAAGACGGAGGGAGGAGGTAACGGCGCAAAAAGCCTGATTTTGTGTCAGTTTAGCAAATGAATGCCTCTGTCAAGATGTGACACTAAAGATTTGTTCCTTAATAAGCAAAGAAATGTGAATCCTCACTCGTGTGGACACGTCATATCACGCTGTGATTGACGCAGACAACCGAGAACAGTGGTGTGGAAAGAAAAAAAAACACTTTCAGCTTTATTTATTTATATTATCTATTTAACACAAGTCATGAGTCAGAAACAAAGCAGTGCTTACTTGTATTTATTTGCATTGATTTTAAAAGGCATGACACTGTAGCAAGATGCTTAATCAAGGTAAGGTAAGATTGCATCATGGCCGAGTCACTTTTGTTACTGAGCGTGTGAACGTAAAAGGATTACGCGACCGAATATTCACGAGAATCCGTTGACACGGGCTTTAATGACAGTCTTTAATGACCCTAAGGCATTGTGGGGATTTTAATTGTGTGGTACAGAATGTCAGAAGAACAACGTTCACACAAAAACTCGCCCCCCTTCTCTCATCACAATCATCACAACTCCAATGTCCATCTGTCCTTTCTGGTGTTTTAGTTTCCGTGTGTGCGAAAGGTCCAGCTGGAGACCGCTCGGTTTCAGGCACTTCATCTTCAGCCTCATAAAAAAAATCTCATTACGGCCATCGTTACCAGTGGCACTTTTCTCTCCAGCCAGTTAAACCCGCAGTGAAAACAGACGGATGCACTGCCAGGGCAGACGCAGCTTGGCTTCATGTTTTTTGTTCCCCCTCAGGGGAAATCTGAGAACAACTTTTTATGATTCCAAGAGCCAAAAAAAAAAAAAAAGCAGCTCTTTCTGTGGTCCAGGGTCTAATGCTTTGAAACTGATTCTAAATACCTACTGCTTTTCATTAAACTGTGAAAAAAAATAACCAGCATGTGTGGGCCAGGAGTGTAGGCCACCTCTAAATGCTCAGACCTTCCAAACTTCACACACACACACACACACACACACACACACACACAGAAAAGAAATAGCACAGTGTGAACACGAGTGTGCGCGAGTTGTGAAAACACTTATCCCTTCTTACACTTCTAGAAGCTCATAAGTGTCAACAATTGTGTGAGATTAGAAAACTGACTTCGGCTTTGGAAACCGACGTTAAAGCACACACCAAATGGCTGTCAGTTTCAACTCCTACAGACGGAGACTCTTCGGCGCGCTCTCAGTGAAGCGTGTAGCGTTTAGAAGGAGGAGGAGGACGTGCTCATGATCACTTCAGAATGTACTGAGACTACGGCTTTTTGTAGGACGAACACATTGCTATTTATTATTTCATATATTAAATATCGGAAGAGTTGCGCGTAAACGTTTTCAGCCAAAATCAAACAAAAAATCCCTGCCAGATTCGCAAAAAAAAAAAGATTCATAAAAGTAACAAACGTGCTCAAGGCACGTACATTTAGTGCACATTTAGCCACGCCCACAAAACTCTATACAAGGCAAAGCTCACGGAGAGGCGAAAATGCACTAAATCTTCCAGTAATGCAGCTCAGCCACCGCAGAGCGTCAGCTACCATAAACACACACCATCTCCTCCTCCTTTTATAGTGTGCCTTTACTTTTGTCCTAATTGTACGGCCAGTATGAATTTGTTCGTCGTAATTTACGGATCTGTAAATTGGTGTGCATTTGAAATAAAGAAGTGATTTTTAACTTAACAGCGTAAATAAAATTGCATGAAGGATTATACGGATGTACGTAAGTAGCGAGTCTACTTGCGCGAATTTGCACAAACTCAGGAGCGAACGTAGGATACGAGCGTATTTACAAACAAACTGATTGAACGATTTACGAATAAATGTAATTGCAATACACGTCGTTAGATATTAGTATTGTGTAAATATCGTAAAGTATTGTGATATTCCTGCTAGTAGAAATGATCCCATTAGTACATTAGCAATGTGTCAGTGGTTTATGTTTTTTATGCCTGTGCTCATAATGCTGCAGTCAGTTCTATATTTCTACTCCACTCCACTCCCCCTGCTGCCTCATTCAGCCAAGATTAAATATTTATCCAGCTATAAATCATTCATACGTGGTGGAAATCAGGGTTTGGAGCCTCGCTGCAGCTAAATACGTGCTGACAAAATGAGAGAAAACATTCACAGTGACTCATTTTACCCCGGATTACTAGGGTGACTTCGCGTCGTCGCTCTGAACAAATATCAGATTCTGCTGGTGCCAACATTTTGTCCCATCCTGTTGCTGAAATTCACAAACTTCTCCCTCAGGCTCATGCACCACAGAAGGTCTGGGGGGTGTCAGGAATTTCCGAGACATGTACTACCCATGGTTTCTGATCATGAAAGCCTTCAAACAACATTAAAATAAAAAGCTCCAGTTTAGCTATGGGCAACCGAGCGAGACGCTAATGCTGGGCTTTTATCTTAGCTAATAAAGGAACAGATACGTGGGGTGATCCCCCTCTTACGATGGTGTTTATGTAGTAAAAAGAAACTCAAACATAAACTAGACATACTGATTAGAACTAAATCTAAACATCTGACAATATTCGGAAATACAAAGTTTGCGAAGCGAGACTCAAGCATTAACATAAGCTAAGCGAGGATTAACACACTTGGCGGCATGCTGTTATAGGAAAATAATCAACAACGGTGTGGTGTGATGCAGCGGAGTTTCTGTTCCCACCCTGAGGTTGATTCTTTTCGTATAACAGCATGTCTCGAAGTGTTTTTTTTCCCTCTTACACCACAGCAATTTGGTTATTACAATGTTTATTGATTAAAGAAAGTATGACACAATGTCACTTTTTATCCATTTACAGTTACGCTTAATGTCCGTGAAACAAGTTATTTTCTGTTCTCACTCCTGTTACAGCAGCTATAAAAAGTCCTTTCTTCTTCAGCCTCTCTTTCGATGTTAGTAAGACAACAAACAAACAAACAAACAAACAAAAAACATGCAGCTCGTCACGTTACCAAGAAGCTGCAAAGCGTAAACGACTCGGTCCTGAAGATGGCGGAAATGTTACTCACCGTTACAAAGCGCTGACACTGGAGACTCCTTCTGTTAATGTTAAATAAACGTCCCCTTACAGAAAACTTCACGGCATCAGCGATCACACACGTTTTTTTTAAAATCTGCTTATAAGCTGTTACTGTAGAAACGTCAGCATTTTATACCGAATGCATTACTATAAACCTGCACTACTGTCAGAGCTGCTGCTGCAGAAAATGAATCAACACCTTGTGACCAATCAGAATCCAGAATTCAATCGAGCTCATCACTGGACACTCAACTAATCTTGGATGTAGAACTTTTCATCTTTTGGACATCTAACAGGGTTAAATACTGATGTGAAAGTGTAAAATAACGATCGGAGTGTCTTTGTGTGCCGTTGTTTAATCCCAGATGAGGTCATCTTTTGTCGCTGCTTGGGGGGTGGGGTGGGGGGGGGACACTTCCTGTCGACTGCACAGGAAGCAGGAAGTCATCAAAGATAAAATATAAAAGGGTTGAAATGAAGCGTACCATGTTTGTCCACACCACACACACACACACACCACACTCCTCTCTCTCTCTGTTCTTAGGTTCCTTCCTTTTCCTTTAATTACAGCCACAGTGATTTATAGACGATAACCAGAAGGCAGCTGTGGCGAGCAAAAGTTTTCACACCCTTAGATGTTGTCGTGACATTACAGCGAGTTCTCTGCGTCTCTGCGTGTAACACAGTCGATTTCCCCAGAATGCAGCATACGAAGATATTTTAACACTCGTGGTGTGATACCATGCAGGAACATACCAACACGTATCGGGCGGAGGGGAGGGGAGGGGGGGGGGGGGTAGTTCAATTAAATGGAGATGTAAATACAAAGCAGACGAGCACATCTGGGACCTGCGCAACAAAAGAAAGCGTTTAACATCTTGGAGTTATTACGCCGATAAAATCCACCGTCCGCTGACATCCGGGCTCGCACCGCTCATTTAAACATCCGTCTACACTCGTTTTCATCAAGCCATAAATTTCCACAAGGCTCCTCAATTAGTCCATAACTGACTCATTAACTTGTTTTTTAATGCTACAGTGATTTACACTACAGGCATGTGTGGGGTTTTTTTTTGTCTAATTTATTTAATATAAGCAAGAAAATACCAACAGAGGGGAGTCATCTGCGAGCTCGTCCAATAAAAAGAGAACAATGAACAATGGAGAACACAAGAACCTCATTTCACTGCAGATTGACAATCAGGTATTAAAATCCTTGGGTCGTGCCGTTATAGGAAAATAATCAACAATTTGTTCGTGTGATAATGCTGAGTTACTGTTACCACCCTGACGTTGATTATTTTCCTCCAACAGCGCGTCCTGAACAGTTTTATTCCTCTTAAACCAACACAACATGCCACTCTAATACTTCTGAAAGGACGACAGGTCATACTTTTTATCCATTTATATATACATTTAATGCTGTGGAACGTCTGTAAACTCCACCGTCAGAAAACTTAATGTTACAGCTTTACCCCTGACACTGGAGACTCCTTCCGTATATGTTTTAAAAGAGACGGCTGCTTACAGAAAACTTCACCATTTCAACGATTACACACACTTTTTTTTTTCCCCCTCTACGTGGAGCGTCTGCCGTAGAAGTCCCTGTGAACGCGCCGTCACTATAGAAACGATAACGTATTAGAACGAGCGGAATAAACATTCCTGGAGTGTGTGGAGACGCAAAGAGAGCGAGGCTGCTGAGTCAGCGGGACGTGGGCACCATCACAGCTGAGACAACACTGCTAATGGATTTAAAAAAAAAAAAAAAAAAAACTAAACCTCCTTACTCAGAACATGACTAGAGTCAGAACGCAGAGGAGTCAGCCTGCTCCGACAGGCCCATCTCTCTCTCTCTCTCACACACACACACACACACACACACACACACACACACACTCCTTACCTTACCCCAGGGCTACACCGTATATCAGTCTGCGCCTCTCCAACATCAAACTAAATCCCCAGAAGTAACCTTTTACCAAGTCTCTGCTCCACAGCAGGAAGAATGCTAAAATCCAATACTCAATTACACAATACACAAAGTCGATTTTTCTGAAATGTCAATTCCAATGCACCAGAGAAAAGGAAGAAGGGAGGAGGGACAAGATGAGAAGTGTAAAAATCCATGTATATCACGTGAAGAGGATCGACGTCCTTTTGTTTTTTTGCACTTTACTCCTAGCAAAGCTATCCTGTAGCTCGGTGATGCAGTGCATACTTATGTTTATTTGTAAATAATAATAATAATAATAATAATCACCATACACAGTTAACCGTTTAAGGGGGGAAAAAATTATAAACTTATTGGTAGCTAAAATTAAAATTTAAAGTTAACATTTTTTTTATTCCTCCTCTTGACTGTCGTTTTTTTTTTTTTTTTTAGACATTCATTAAAAAGCATCACTGCACTCAGTTTTTCTTTCTTTCTTTTTTTTTTTTTTTAAAAACAACTCTTTCGCAGGCAGGTCGTCAGAGGTTTTATATATATATATATATCGTGATACATATCGTGTATCGTAAGTATCGTGACATGATATTTTGGTCATATCGCCCTTACCAAGTTTGTTTTAAGGAGAATTTTCACTAAAATGAAAGATAAAAAAAAAAAAAAAAAAACTGGTTTGATAATTTTATTTTAATGTCTAGAAAAAAAATATATAGTCAGGACCATAAGTATTTGGACAGTGACACAATTTTTGTAATTTTACCCCTCTACACCATCGCAATGGATTTGAAATGAAGCAATCGAGATGTGACTGAAGTGTAGATTTTCAGCTTTAATTCAAGGAGAGTAACAAAAATATTGAATTAATCATTTAGGAATTACAGCCATTTTTACAGAGTCTTGGACAATTGGACAAACTAATGATCATAAAAATTAGGATTATTTTTAATACTTGGATGCAAATCCTTTGCAGTCAATGACTGCCTGAAGTCTGGAACCCATGAACATCACCAAATGCTGAGTTTCCTCCCCTGAGATGCTTTCACCACCTTCAGCTGCTCCTGTTCCTTGTTTGTGGGTCTTTCTGCCTTCAGTTTTGTCTTCAGTAAGTGAAAAGCAGCTCAATTGGCCTGAGGTCAGGTGACTGACTCGGCCATTTCAGAACATTCCATTTCCAAGCCCTTGGTTTGCTTTTACCGCACGTTTTGGGTCATTATCCGTCTGTACTGTGAAGCGCTGTCCTATCAGTTTTGCAACATTTGACTGAACCTGAGCAGAAGTTATAGCTCTATACTCTTCAGAATTCATCCTGCTACTTCTATCAGCAGTCACATGATCACTAAACACCAGTGACCCAGTTCCATTGGCAGCCATACATGCCCATGCCATAACACTGTCTATGATGTGGTAGGCTTTGGATCATGAGTCCTTCCTTTCCTTCTCCACACTCTTCTCTTCTCATTATTCTGGTACAAGTGTTTGTTTTTTTTTTAAATAAAGTCTAATCTGGCCTTTCTGTTCTTGAGTGTTCCCAGTGGTTTGCATCTTGAGGTAAAACTGTGTGTATTTACATTCATGAAGGGGTTTCTTGATTATAGACTTTGACAATGATACGTCCATCTCCAAGAGTGTTCTTGACTTGGCTAGATGTTGTGAAGGGGTTTTTCTTCACCAAGGAAAGAATTCTGTGATCATCCCCTTTAGTTGTCTTCTGTGGTCTTCCAGGCCTTTTGGTGTTCCTGAACTCACCAGTGTATTCCTTCTTGTTAAGAATGTACCAAATTTGTTGATTTGGCCAATCCTCAACTTTCTGCTCTCTCTCTCTCTGATAGGTCTGTTTTGAGCCTGTGAAAATGGAGGAACTCTGTTTAAAAAAAAAAAAAAGGCTATAATTCCTAAACGATTGTTAAACCCCTTGAATTAAAGCTAAAGTCTACACTTCAATCACATCTTGATTGCCTCATTTCAAATCCATTGTGGTGGTGTGCAGAAGCAAAATTACCAAAACTGTGTCACCGTCCAAATACTTGTGGAAATCACTGTATATGACTTAAAAGTCAGAGATTTTTTTTATTTAAAACAATTGTAATAAATTTCAATAATAATAAAAAAAAAAAAATGACACTGTAAAAATTTAAAGAATGTTTCCTCTTCAAATCAGCAGCTTTCAGTGTGTAGTAAATGTTATAAAAAAATAAATTAAAAAAACACAAAAAACAACAAACAAACAAAAAACATACCCGATAAATGTGTCAGAAAAGCGTATTGTGAATAAATTTATCATGATCAATATTATATGATCAGATCGGACAGCCCTAGCACTGTGAGCTCTTTTGTGCAAAACATCACGTGCAAAGGTGTGTGTGTGTGTGTGTGTGTGTGTGTGTGTGTGTGTGTGTGTGTGTGAGAACGTGGGAGCAGATGAATGAGAGAGAAAGTGAACAGCGAGTGACTCACTGAGTGAAAAGTCTATAAAACTGAGTGCAGTTCTTGCAGCTCTGCGCGTGGTTACGTAATCCATCGTGTGTTTAAGGGAATCTAGGAGCTAATAACCCCGCGGCGTTGCGGTGTCTGCCGCTGAGGTGCCAAGTTTCCGCTCGTTCCTCTCAGCTTGGCTCGGGGCTGCAGAAACGCCGTCACGAGGAACACAGGAGGCTTTGTGAGTGTAGTAAACACCACAGGAGATGCAGTTGGCAGTAAATCAGTAAGCATCATGTCAAAAATCACACAAACTCACTGCTCATTGCTTAATGCTTTATCCAGGGGGCTATGATGAGATAATATCGGTCCACAGCTAATAATAATAATAATAATAATAATAATAATAAAAGCTAGTGATATATTCATACTGTGTAGACATTCAGAGAGGATAAAGCAGTTTGAATGACTGCATTACAGATTTTCTTGTTCAACGTATATAAGGAAGAAAATGTCTAGTCACCTAGTCACTCTCTCACCTATACCAAAATACCAACACGTTGGACGTGTTACACGTGTTAAATAAAGTGTCTTGCGCAGATATTTTGCTACAGTGACGCGAGAGCTCGACAAAGTCGTCGTTAGGATTCCTCCATGTCTAACCGCACCACACGTCAAACGAACGCGTCTCTTAATCTGGAAGCAGGATCGACAGGGACATCCAGGTGGAGAGAAATGTCAGTACCTTTAGAAATCTAACTTGGTACAAGTCTTCCTCTGCCAGTGAATTTTTGTCTTGTTTTGCGCAAAAATCGTGTTATATTCATAGCTAATGGTCGTATCCTATATTTGTTTGATTGTCAGTCACCGTGGTTTCGTTGGTAGCACCACAATAGTGTAATATGGCCACAGAAACAACATAAACAAAGCTAGCCCAACTGTGACAAGATGTCTTCCTGCGAAAAAGGAGATGTTTTCCCCATTTTGACCACAAATGTATTCCTGCTGAACATAAAAAGTTAGAAGGGAAATGAGTGTTTTTAAAAACGCGCAACATCATGACTTTTGTTGTCTATTTGACGGGCTCAAGTAGAATGACGAGAACACAGATGTCGTTCTATTTTGAGTAAATCGAATACATCACACATCTTACGGAAAACGAATGACTTCCGGGTGCTTTGTTGTGTTGCGGCAACACAATGAAACCTTTCCGAGCAGCAAGACACGTTTACAATAAAGAAACAACATTTCTACGACTGATCTCTGCCTCTAAAATTCTCATATGATGCAGTTTTGAAAGGAAATCGATTGGTAAGTTGTATTTCTGAGACCCTGCTACAGTTCTCCTGAAGATTGTGGCTCTCTTGTGCTTCTGTCACAGCATGCAGCCTCCATTTTGGGTTTTCTTTCTTCGCGTGCAACTTTAAACCTTTAACGACGTACAATTTATTTTTTATTACATTTAATACTTTTTTTTGGAAAACCTGGCGATCTTAAATGTACACTTCTTTTCTTCCCAACACCCTGACGTATAAGAAATAAAATAACAATTCGTGCAAATTTATTTAAGAAATAAAATCTGCTATTGTTAATCCATCATTTTTACCCAGTACTGCGTACGCAAAGCTGTTTAACATGTGGGTTATGTGCGGTTTGTTTGGCGGCTCTCGCACTTTGGCGTGACACATTTAAAGTAGTCGAGTGAGTAATGCTAAGCACAGAGAGGCTGAAAGAGGTTAATTGGAGCGTCTCCATTATAGAGGAGAGTCTCTGGGGAGACGAATCCGGGCCAGACTGCACCGTTACACGGTCAGCTGTGGAAGATACGACGTCACGTGTACAGAGTGAGATAACGAGCACAAAGCGTGGAGTTTTGTGATCCTTGTGTTCATATCGGAAGTGTGTTTGCACGGTCTAGATACCGAGAAAAGAAAAAAAAAAGTTAAAAAGTACAGCACAATCGACTTACTAGCATTAGCGCTTCTTCAGCCAATCGGATTATAGTCGCTCAGAGGTGTTTCCCCGAGCCACATGCAGCAGAGATTTACTGCCGACGTGAACGATGGACGTATTTACCAGCGTTACGCAGGCTGGCCCGAGGCTGTTCGAGAAGTAAAAAAAACCTGAAATCCGAGGCATGATCCGGTGCGAAATCTACACAAGCACAGGACTCATAAGCTTCACCCACAGGATCTTAAAATGGCCTCTTATTCACTACATATGCTCACTACATAGCGTGTCATAATGGCATTGCGCACTGTATGCCCACTACACCACTTATTTCAGATTTATCCACAGAAAAATACTGACTCCTTGTCTGAAAGTCTGCACTCGCTCTATTTTTAACTAAAAGTATTGGCACCCGTAGCTTTGCTCGCCAGGGTCACGACAACGTGCTGTGTAACGTGTCTCTCCGTAAACAATTTAATGTAATATGTTAAAATAACATAAATCAAAATAAGCTACATTTTAAGAGTGGAATTTTACTCTTCAATGTCCAAAGAAAGAGAACCTTCTAATTTTCACAGGTAGCATTGTAGGATGGAGACAGGATGGAGGGGCTTGACTGGGACAGAGGTTTTCCACCTTTCTGTAGCCAAGGTCCCCTTTAACTGTAAGTTAAATCCTGCAGATATCCTCAGTAAGGATTTATTTGTGTGAACTTTATTTCAATTCTTAAATTAATATTTTTTTGCTGCCAGAGAGCTTTCTGTTCCTGAAATTTCCACTGACTGAACACAGGTCCGAGTTGACTTTGGTGCTTGGACCCTTAAATAGAATAATGGAATAATGATGGATAATGTGGGTTGTGATTTCCAGCACTGTAACCAAAAAAAAAAAAAAAAAGAATTCACCATTTTGAGAACCAATGGATTAGGGTACGGATACTTCTCAGTCAGATTCCTTCCTCTCCTGAAAGTGTGTGTGTGTGTGTGTGTGTGTGTGTGTAGATTTGTAGACTACAGAGCTGTAAAACGAACTCTTTCTTCACTACAAAACAGCAGGAACAGTCCAGTGCATTACCTCACACACATGTTGAGCATTACTCTTTGCTGTCTGTGGATAGAAAAACGAGGTCTCCGTTCTTACCTGCATCCTTCTTCCTCCCCCTTCCTCCTCGCTCCTGTACATTCCTCTGTCCTGCCTTACGCATGATGAAATCCTCTTTTTCTCCACCTGTTTTTTTTTATGTCCTCACTCTACTCCTGTGGAAAAAAAAAAAAGCAAAGCCATTTAATCAGGACGGATGCAACCAGGAAATCCAGAAATTTTGTTTTAATTCGATAAACCCGAGGTTTGTTTAGCCGCTGATGGCAATTTCCTGGTGTCCTTCTACGTTTCCTGGACACTTTGTTTTTTTCTGGCCTTCAGGAAGAAGGTTTGTCCATAAACAGCATTAGGATATGTGTGACGTGACATGCCATTAAAAATGGAAAGCCTCCTCTCTTACACAGCAAAACAACAATAAAGAGGTTTGTCTTTGTTTGTGTTTGTAAAGCAGGCAATAATTTTTCTTCTAGCCTTAGATTCGACTGCCAGAAATAATAGCATTTCCTGAAATAATCGCATAAATGCATTTTTATTAGAGCTTTCTCTACTTTGTAAAAAAATAAATAAAAAAAAAAAGACAAGCTAAAAACCTAACAGTGACTTGATTCAAAGGTGAAAATTGAGTGCAAAAGTTTAACAAACAAAAACAAATTCCTTCATTATCATGTGCCAGAAATGGAAAAGTGTTTAAAATGAATAGAAAAATCAAGAAAACAAAATGAAACCAGTTAAAAAAAAATGTGTATCACCAATGTGTATCTCTATACCTGATTTAATCCATAAGAAAAAAACAATACATTAACAACGGGGTGGTGTGTTTTATTCCTCTTATACTACAGCAATTTGCCAATGTTTACAATTTCTTTTAGTTCATTAAGGAACAACACTTATTTAGAAAGTCGTACTATTAATTAGGGCTGCAAAATACTTCGAAATTATCAACATATCGCTAACGTGAATATTGTGATATGCATATCGCAAGGGCTTGTGATAACTGAATGATTTTAATACTTCAAAGAAGTTGACGTAAATAGCAGAGAATGCTCTCTTTTCCTCAAGAGAGCATGAAACGTGTATGTTGGTTATGCCATTTTCAGTTTCTTAAATATGTAAACATATATAAATAATTTAAATTGATTTTACACACTTATGGCATTATCGTACAGCATATCGCATTATTTACCGAGTTACTGAATGTCGCATCTTTCTTCAATATGGTGTAGCCCTGCTATTTATCCGTTTATAGCTACACTTATTGTTGCTGAACGTCTGCTAAACAAGTTAACTACTGCTATTACTCGCATCATCACAGCTATAAACAGTCGTTTCGTCTCTTTTTTTCCCTCTCTCGAAGTTGAAATGACAAAAAAAAAACCACACACACACACACAGCAGCTTGTCATTTATACATTAAATAATTAATTAATGCAGATCGCCCGTCAATGTACAAGTCAATGTTGCAAGTTGTTACTACAGAAACATTTAGGACAAGTGCAATAATTTAACCCTGTGAACTATTAAAACCTGTGTTAACTTAATCAACACCTTCTGACCAATCAGAATGGAGAATTCAAGCGCTCTTCCTCCCACTTCTATTGTATCCCCTGAACAGATTTTGTATCCTGTCAGTGGGGATGCAAACTTTCGCAAAAACTCCATGCACTGAGTGAGTGTCTGTGCGATTTTTGATTGAAAAGTGCCAACAACGTCTAGTGAATTCTTCAATATGAACAATCAGAGGAAATGCCACAGTGTCTACCATGATGTGGGTGGGCCTGAAATTGCTGGATAAGCCCCGCCCACCATCTGTCCGGTTCCTGACTGAATGTCACAAGCCGATGATTCGTGTCTGAAGAGCTGATCCATGAACCGATCGCCATCTTTAAGCCTACAGACCGATTGATATGATGATACGCAAGTTATATCGGGGTGGAGAGCTTATTCAAAGAAGCCTGTATTAATCGTTTCTACACCAATAAATACCGACTTCCTGTTTAAGATTTTCTCAATTTATTCTTACAAAACAGTTATTTAGCTCTCAAACCTCCTTCGGTCCTGGTTTACGGCATTTGGGTAGAAAACACCCTGAATAGCGTGGAGGATAGCTCGTGGGAAAATAAGTCCAGCGTTATTAAAATTGCACGGTGCAGACCAGCGGCTTGGGGTTTAAAGCGCTCGTAATGAACACTCTGGTCCAGACGAAGGTCTGTGGTCTCCGCAGATTTCCTCGTCGCACAGCCACTGAACTGCAGCCGCCAGCGATGTGGACGGACTGAGGACGACTAAGTAAGCAGTAGACTTTTACAGTCGTTAGGAATCACACCCGAATAAGGAGCTTTTTGTAAACTACAAGCCAGGGATCAAACCTAGTGGTCAAGTAAGGAATAAACCACTTCAGGGTGTGCTGTTACAGGAAACTAATCATCAACACCAGACCCCTATACCAGCATGTCCAACAAAACGTTTCGCTCCTCTTACACCACAGCAATCTGCCAACGCCAACATTTTCCTTTTACTTACTAAAGAATTATCATATTTATCCATTTATTGTTGCTGCATTTAATCAAAATCTGTTATAGCGGCTATAACAGATGTTCCCTCTCTTCTGAAATTAAAAAAAAAACAACAAAAAAACAGCTCGTCACGTTACAGAAAAACCACAAAGCAGAAACTCCTCTGTCCCGAAGATGACAGCAAACTTAAGGTTACAGCTTCACCTCTGACACTGGAGACTCCTTCCATGAATGTTACACACACATTATCCTCACAGGAAACTTTCAGTATCAACGATTACGAACGTTTTTTTTTTTTTTTTAAATCCGTTCATGTTAAGCACCCATTGTGTACAAGTCCTCACATAAGCTGTTGCTATAGAAACGGTAACGATATTAGATGCAATATGTGATCTTTATTCAAATTTGGGGTGGGTGATAGGGCACCTATCTACGATTCTACGATACGTGTGTACTCATATGGAGAAACTGCCAGCAAAACTGTAGTGTTGCATTTAAAACTAAACCTTTAAAAATTAGTTTGATGGTAATTTATTGCCTATAAAATAAATCAACACCGAAAAAAGAAGATGGGAAAAAATGAAATTTTTTTAAGCATTTTACAATTTTAAAGATTCATACAGTAAAAAAAAAAAAAAAAAAAAAGGTTACCAAATCAGCTGCATGTGCTTTAAAAATATTATTATTAAAATAGCAAAAGTGGTTAAAATATCCATCTGTATTAATATCCTAATAAGTTCATAGAAAGCCATCATTTTATTGGTGGATTTGAGAGACTCCTGATTTCTGGATGATGGGAAAAACACCAGGATGAAGTCGGTCACCGCTACATGCCACAAATTTCCACCAGCATCTCGTTTATACTGGTGTACCACCCACCAGTAAGCCCAGCGACAGGCCCAGGCTGTAAAGAGCTGGGAAACATCTGAGGAGCCTCCATGTGCGCTAAATGGATAAATTAGAGCGCAACGACGTGTGTCCTACACCCATGCACTGCCCACAGTCTTTGGGGGAAAAAGAAAAAAAAAAAAAAACCTTTCTGGGATCGATTAGTTGCCACCTGGCCGAGCGGCAAAACCTAATCCGTTCCAGCTTCGCACGAGGCTAGCCGGGTCCGATACTAATTGCTCGGATTTGAAAGAGAGACCACATCCTACTGCTCAGAGACGTGGGCTCTGGAACGGATCATGAAGGAGACTTCAGAGAGAATGAGGACATCCACGGTCGTGCCGGTTCTGCATCCGCTACCGCTTCCCGAGCGCTGGATTCACACGTGCGCTGCAGGAGGAAGTGGGGTCACAAACAGCAAATCGTCTCCTCATACACAACTGCCGTATGACGCGAGATAACTAGAACCATGTGCCTGGTTCCCATTACACACATGAAAGGGTTAACCCTTTACTGCACACGTGATAAAGAAGGAGAAGGCTGAGGAAACCACACAATAAAAAACCCTTTACTATAAGTCATGGCTTGAGCGTTCTTCAAGCGTTCTTCAAGCGTTCTTCAAGCGCTCATTTCAAAGTATCTCACTCGTACGTCTACACACGAGGTCATCTTTATTTAGTTTGGAAGGTTTATTTACTAGACAGGGACCCTGCAGAACTTGGTGTGGAGCCCAGGATAAATCTCCAGCATGTGGGGTTTTGCAGCACATCGCCGCATATGAACCCCATTTTGCTGAATCGACCTGTAAGGATTTGTACATTTGTAGTTTAACTGAACCAATTTTCCGGTACTTTCATGGCAGAATGCCTTTTTCTGTTTGGATTTGGTGGAAAGTAACCCACTTTACAGCATCGCTCTTTCATTCGACTTACCTCAACTAGGAATTGCGATGTTTTCGACCTCCGTGTGTTCGAGCTACGAAGTGAGGGGGGGAAAAAAAAGAAAAACATGGACGCCTTCACGTTCGTCTTTTGTTAGCAGCTGACTGTGATGAGTGAATGAGTCAGTGTTCTACATTTAACAAGTGAATATGTCTGTATGTTGATTGCGCTAAAGCTAACATTTGTAACTACAGTATAACTCGTTCCAAGGTAAGAAGTGCTCCTGTATTTATTGTTCATGCGGTGAGCGGCCATTTTGATTTGACGTCACTTGCTGAACTCGGGGTTGAGGAAACCTTCCTGAGGAGAAATTCCAGGTTGAGGGGGCATTTTCTTTGGTTTTTCCCAGTTGCAAGTTGGAAATTTTATTGGGAGCAGTTGCATAATGTTGGTTCCTAAACATGCTGAAACAGACAGCTGGCTAATCAACAGTTTCTAAATGCATTTGGCACAATTTTAAAAAAAATAAATCATTCCATATTCAGCCCTTTCTACAATCATTGTCTCATTCTTTTTTAAATTTTCTTTATTTCTAGCCAATGGAAAATGAATTGGAAACCTGCCATAAGGTGTAATGAAGGAATTTCACACCTTGAAGACATAAATTTAGAAATCGAGCTCCGTTACAAACCCTGAAGTCGACACGTGAGGTTTTCATGGGCCAGGAAATCATTCAGAGATACGTACAAAAAAAACAAAAAAGACATACTACGAAAGTGTTTTGGGAACAAGAGTCATTAACTGGAGAATGATCCTTTGAGAGCCTTTTGACATTTTAGAACAAAATTGAGAGGTAATCACATTAACGCAGTTACATCGTTAGCCCAATAAAGCTGCGTCGATGTAAATTCGATAAGAACCTCAACACAATACGGGGACAAATTAATGTATTCCTGCATTCGCGGCCTCTAAATGGTTTATTTAGCATGATCAGTGACGATCAAAGACATGAGGCCGAGAAGCAGCACTGATTTTTCTGAGAGTCTAAAAACAGCGTGCATGCAGTAAGCATCCGATAACAAATTACAGACTAGAGAAAACAGCATTAAGACTTTAATTTAGTGTATTCACCAGCAGAGCCAAAAAAACAAAAAAAAAACAAGCGACTGGAAAACTCTGGTCTGACCACCGCTGGCCCTCAACTTTTAATAACTGCTTAAATTGTAGTTTCTGTAAAATTATACGTTTCCGGAGGTCTTTGGCTAAATCTGAGCTTCATTTGAGCAAAAAGATGTTTAATGAAATGGCACACGGCAGAAAACAGAAAACGAGAAACGACGATGGAAGTGAATAGTGCTGTATCTCTACAGGAAATGGAGGGAAATGTACATTTCTGAGAAGAACTTTTATGACACGTGACAGAAGAAAGCGGCATTAGGATGTAATAAACCCGCTCATTACAGCGTCAGTAACAAAGCAACATCATCACAGGCCAAACCAGGAACAGGCAGAGAACCAGACAAGAGGAAGAAAACAAAAGGAAATCATAAACACGACAAGAAGAAAATGTGTAATTTAAGAACATATAAAGTGTGTATCTAATGCAATGAGTGATGTTTTGATCATAAACATGCGACATGGCAAAAATCTCACATCATGATACTCGAAGACGATACTCGATACACATCACGATACCGATACCTTGGTGTTTTAAGGTTGTGACTGTTCTTGGGGGAAAAGTAATCAACGTTATCAACAAGTCGTGTACATTAGGGGCAGGTGATATGACATTGCACGATACTTAACAGCAAGATATGCATCATGATATATTAAGTCTTGCTAACAGCACTATCTGCCCTCTTCTGCATACATGAGCTCACAGACTTCCATGATTGGCTCAGTGAAGAAAGGGGGGGGGGACAGAGGAAGGGGGGGGGGGATGGGAGAGAGAGAGAGAGAGAGAGAGAGAGAGAGAGAGAGTGAGAGCTGGACGGCTGTGGCATCATTGGGATTCGAACTTTCGATTCGATCTCTGGTAGATACGGTAAAAAATCTGTAAAAAAGTTTTATTTAATGTCTACAAAAATAAATTATTTAATACTGAAAATGCAGTTAATGTGTTTAACTCTTTAAAAAATGTTATAAAAAGACACTGTGATACTTTTGACACCTTTGGAGAGTGTAACATGATGTAATTTATTATAATATTGATAGTGTATTGTCATATTGCTAAACCGTAATGCTGTACAGCTTTATTTTAAAACTTTTCCCACATAGTGTACATAAAAAAAGGACAAAAAAAAAACCCCAAAACAAATAACAGCAGTGACACATTTCTGTAATGTCTAACAAGATTAAAGACACTTGTAGAGGATCTTGGATCCTCCTTTACATTTTTAAGTTCCTTTATATTCTTAGGTTTATGCGCGTGGACGCTTTTAATTCAGACCAACAGGGTTATCATTTACTTGCCTGTTCTCTTAAAGGGTGCCAATAGTTCTGCATGCTGACTGTATGACCATACACAGATGGGATGACGTCAAAAAATTAAACCAGACACCGGTTGGCGAATGTTCCAGTCCGGAAAGAAGAAAAGATAACACAGAACACGGGACGCTCTGGAACAAGGACCGGAACGGTTTGAAGGAAAAAGCTGGTGTGTTGGTGGCGCTGTTCCATTGAGCGGAAAAAAAAAAACCAGGACAGAGATTTTTAAATAGGTTTCATGGCTGCGACCTTAGGGAAAATGACCCTGTTTCCTTATACAGAAAACGTGTCCTAAATATCTCCAGAACATCAGCTGAGTATGAAACCTGACACGCAACTGATCTTGAACAAGTTCCCGAACATCTCCGGGTCCTTCGGCACGGCACGGCACGGCACGGCACGGCCGGGATTCTCTCTGGAACGATTCTGCAATCACTCACAAAAGTGACGGAAATTAATTATCATTCTTTAATTAATTTCCATGTTCTGTGGTTATGCGATATAAAGGCTAAGAGCAGAACTAATGCTAATTTCAGTGTCTGACAATATAACTTTGTAAAAATTTCATCCTAAGCTACTAATCATGCCGAGACCATGAGGGCGTGTCGAAACACACACAAGTCCTGCTGTGATTAAAAAAAAAAAAAAAAAAAAAAAGGAAGAGTGTAATTTAGATTAATTGCAGGGCTGGGCCTTGCTGTGCCTCAACCCATTAAGTGATTAGCGCCTGGATGGAAAACTAACATTACGATGACAAGTCGTGGGTCGTAATGAAGACTGTTTGTTACTGAAATACACCTTTTTTTCCCAAGTTTTATTCCTCTAATAAATAAAACTCTAGATAGTTTCCACTCGCTTTGTTTACATCCAGGACTCTAGGGATGTCCGCCATTTTGTGGCTCAACTGATAGAAAGATTTCGAGTCAAAGTCTTGTGTAACAGTTGACTTTTTTGTTGTTGCTAATCTGTTCCAAAGTCATCTGAACAAACTTTGTTTGAGCCACAAAATGGCGACTGCGCTATGAATCATGGGAGACGTGATGTCACTTGAAGTCTATCTGTTACTACAAGGGACTTCATTCTGTGGAGGTCACAACACTGCTGTGTTCGAGGGCTCGAGGATTTTAATTCTCTGCCTCCAACCAGTAAAGACTTCAGAAAACGCCTCCTCAACTTAAAAATTTCAACTCGTGAACTTGGAGTAGTCTTCTCAACTACCGGCTCCTTCGCCGTTTACAGAGTGACTTCAAACCAACATGGCCGCTCCCACTGTGAACAGTGTAAAGTCCCCCTTCTCTACTTTTAAACGAGTTTATACTGTAGCAGTGTTGGCTTCAGTTTATATACAGACACAGTATATAGTTACATCTATAATATAATAACACATAATAACATAATAAATCGCTGATTTTGAGAAGGTACTCATCAATATAAAGAAGGTAATCGCTCATATAATTAACTTTAGCTGGCTAGTTTGTTGCTAACGCTGCTCGGTGCTGTTGATATGCTGCAATTTCCGACTAAAATGTTCAGTATAGTAGAAGAGACCCAGTAGCCACTCAGGCCTGTAACTGTAAAAGTGCATTTAAAGTAGCTTTTTATGAACTTTACGTCCTCTGACAGAGCAAACAAAAGACAGTCCACGTCAAACATGCCAAGGTGGGAAATGACATCAGTACAACTCTCAAATAATCACTTACGAGGCACCATGAACACAGCATATATTTCTGCTAAAAAAAAAAAAAGGAAAGAAAAAGAGCTTCTACTGTAGAGAAAGACACACCCCAAGGGGCGGGGCATACACACTCTACAGCGCATTTAATTGGTCGAACACAAGACTAGTACAGGATGAGTCATGAAATCATTTCTCTGAAGTGACAAACTATAAAATATCACCTAAACTTCATGGTGATGTCTAGAACATGAAGGAAAAGATACATAAAGTTCTAAAAACACAGTTCTGAGGAAACCAGGCATCTGCTAGAAATAATCAAACATATAAAACACTCAAAAATATTGCTTTATATAGTGAATATACAGAAAACTGGTATCAAAAAAGGACACATCTGCTGTGAGTGACTGTTAATAAAGGACGTTTTAGTTAAAAAAAAAAAAAAAAAAAAGTCACGGGTCGTAATGAAGACTGTTTGTTACTGAAATACACCTTTTTTCCCCCCAAGTTTTCTTTTCTGAATAAATAAAACTCTAGGTAGTTTTCACTTGCTTTGTTTACATCCGCCATTTTGTGGCTCAACAGTGCAACAGTTGACTTTTTTTTTTTGTCGTAGCAAACGCAGCATATATTTCTGCTAAAAACAAAAAAAAGAAGAAGAGCTGCTACTGTAGAGAAAGACACACCCCAAGGGGCGGGGCATATACACTCTACAACACATTTAATTGGTCGAACACAAGACTAGTACAGGATGAGTCATGAAATCATTTTTATAGGGACAAACTATAAAATATCACCCAAACTTCATGGTGATGTCTAGAACATGAAGGAACAGGTACAAAAAAGCTGTAAAAACACAGTTCTGAGGAAACCAGGCATCTATTAGATATAATCAAACATATAAAACTCAGTAAATACCGCTTTATATAGTGAATATACAGAAAACTCGTATCAGGAAACGACACATCTGCTGTGAGTGACCGTTAATAACGGACATTTTAGTTTAAAAAAAAAAACATACTACTCATTTATATTAAAAAGCGCACGCGCTTCCAACAGGACAGAAACAACTCCGTCACGTAGTTACATTGTTTTAAAGCTTTAAGTTTGAAAAAAATAACCTAAATGTTTTCTAAAAAAAAAAAAAAAAAAAAAAAAAAAGGAAATAAAGTCGAGAAACACTTACAGGATGTGTGTTATTCTGTTCAAACTCCAACTTGTGTCCTCGCGCACTCACTGAACACTGAACCTCTCTCTCTCCCTCTCTCTCTCTCTCTCTCTGCGCGCGCCTCCGCTGAGGTCATTCAGCTGGAGCGCTGCTGATTACGGACACACACCCGCACGTGCACGGTGGAGCAGAAGAAGGCGGAAGTACCCTTACGTGTAAAGAAGATACGTCACCTGCGCCGCCATCTTAGAAGGGGCAACTTTCTACATGGGCTCTATTGACTTGAATTTGGTTTTAGGGTTTTCTCGAAATATGCCAAACACACTGTGCGGCATTCGGATCTAAGATGCCCTGCCACGTCGAAAGAATAGTACAAAGAATCACTTTTGACAGGTGAAAGTTCTGACAATGTGTGTGTGTGTGTGTGTGTGTTATCACTTTATGAATGACTTTATGCAACAGGTTTATAGGGTTAGAGGCGAATTTACAGTTCAGTATTGTTTAGTGTTTACTATATTAGCTTATGGTATTAATATTTGGCACTATGTGTGTATGCTG
The DNA here is from genome assembly GCA_037576815.1 of Pangasius larnaudii. Classification (NCBI taxonomy): domain Eukaryota; kingdom Metazoa; phylum Chordata; class Actinopteri; order Siluriformes; family Pangasiidae; genus Pangasius; species Pangasius larnaudii. The sequence goes on from CM074917.1 coordinate 31,098,365, forward strand.
AGCAGGATACGCTATACACTATTCCCTGATTTATTATGTTTTTGCTCTCAAGCGCCTCTCTGTGGATATTATTGGAAGTGCAACAAATTCATCTCCTTAAACAAATGACCATTTTGGACCATGGGTGCCATTAAGGGGTGGAAGGTGAACTCAAGGGGGCTCAAAGAGACTCTAGGAAACCAAAATTATTCAGGAAAAACAAAAGTAGTCCAGGATGGAGGGACCTGTCATTCAGATTATCATTCACTCTGATGGACTTCCTATCACCTGGGTCCCAGTATTCCGGGGACAGACAGTGTCATTCAGGGTTGGTGACTTCAGGGCAAAAGACCTAACACAGGTCCAACTATGGCTGTGTCAAAAATCAGAAAAGAACATATTTTTATTATTAAGGCAGCACAACATGTTGCATCTACATCTTTTGTTGTTGCTCTGCCCCCTGGTCTCTAGTGAAACCTAGAAGCCTGGTCTAATGCACCAGATCCAATTAATCAGCTAATTAACAAGCACTTACTGAGTTGCTGTGGCTATGTTTGGACAGGGAAAGCATTAAAACGGGAGGGGAAGGAGAATGGTTAGGAGCCACAAGCATGCATGATGTCATGATTGCTCCCCTCATGGGTTATAGTTTGCACACCATCAGGCGTATCCGACATATCGAAAGATAGATAGATAGATAGATAGAAAGATAGATATCATATATTGTAAACCAGAAAAAATGGGGGATGCAAACTTTTGCATATAGCTCTTATTTATATTTTATAAGACATGTTATTTTGAATATAAGCCCATACTAAATGGACAGGTAGGTAGATGGATGGATGGAATGTTTGGTAGATGTATGGTTAAAGGATGGGTGGATGGATGGATGGATGGATAGTTGGGTGGATGGATCTGACTTAGCAAAGTAAAAAAAACATACATCACACATGTGAACACAGAAAACATGGGGGTACAAACATTTGCACTCAGGTATAAGCCATGTTTTGAGCTTTGGCTCATTTTTTTGAAACAGTCTAAACATTTTCTATACTGTAAGTGCAACAGTCACAGCTGTTTTATGGGACATCACAACTCTCTTGCATACCTGCAAAATGTAGCAACTCCCCCAAAACATCTAATGCATGCTTCAAAACCTAGTTATTGTGTCAGTAAATTGGCCAAAATGAGATTTTTTTGTCATCGTGTGAGCTGTACTGGTCGAAATGTTGAGATGTTTTGTCACCATGGCGGTCAACCCTGGAAATGTCCGTTATATACAAAGTTCATTTTTGTTCTACTTTTGTGTTGACACTGACTGCTTACTGTACTATACAAAGTTTACTGGGAAAAGTCAACACTGTAGTACAGAGAAAGAGAATATGTGCGTTTGTACGTACACAGTACATTTATTTTTGTAGTATGTAGTGTGTTACAAACAGAAAATTCACATTTGCATGTCCATTTGTACACGTCTTCTTTATTTCTCTTCCACGAGCATGTAGCTGCTGTTCAGGGTTGTGATGTTCATCCATGTTCAGAAATGCTAGAGATGGTGCTGTGGGTGAGCTCCATATACATACATACATACACACACACACACACACACACACACA
>CM074917.1:31100059-31116151 GCA_037576815.1 Pangasius larnaudii
TGTGTAAAGCTGCTTTGAGACAATGACATTGTAAAAAGCGCTATACAAATAAAATTGAATTGAATTGAATTGAATTTGGTGGATGGATGTGTTAGATAGATAGATAGATAGATAGATAGATAGATAGATAGATAGATGTATGGATTGATCATTTGGTGGATGGATGTGTTAGTTAGTTAGTTAGATAGATAGATAGATAGATAGATAGATAGATAGATAGATAGATAGATAGATAGATAGATGGATTGATCATTTGGTGGATGGATGTGTTAGTTAGTTAGATAGATAGATAGATAGATAGATAGATAGATAGATAGATAGATAGATAGATAGATAGATGGATCATTTGGTGGATGGATGTGTGGATGGGTGGATGGATGGATTACTTCATCAGGGATTATAAAGAAACACACATCACACATACAAAAACAAATGTTCCTCTTTATTTGCCATAGTGTTATAATACATGTTGTCTCCATAAAGTCTCTAATTCGTGGTACTGCTCTACATAGCTATGTCACATGACACGGTGTTGTGCTGCTTTGCACACATCACACATTTTACAGTAAACCGACAGATCCGTACACGAGTCCGTGGCACACACTACTCTGAACAGTAAATACATCAACGAGACTGGACAAGGGGACATTTTGTTACCATTGCACAGTACGTTATTATTAAGAGTTTTTCTCTTCCACAGATTTGAGATCTTCAGCAAAATTGCACCGGACATATAATTTAACTACACCATTTAAACTGGTTTTAATGACGTGTTCATTCTTTCAACATGCCATTTAAAAAAAAAACAAACCATGAATGTACAATGTAGAACAAAACTTTGTGTGGTTTGTTCCTTTGAAGGTGTAGCATATATGTGAAATGTAGACTTACTCATAAAAATGCGATAATTTAAAATATGATAATTTAAAAAATGATAAATATGATAAATATGACTGTTTTATATCCTTCTTTGGCTCACATACAATATATATGACTCATTTTCTTTTTCAGTCTCAGATTAAAGTACTTTAAGTTTCATTTAAGTTACTGTGATGGCACACACACACACACACGCTCACACACACACACACACACTGCTCACACACGCTATTCATCATTGTAGGTTATTTCAATCTCAGACACACACACACACACACACACATACACACACTGCTCACACACGCTAGTCATCATTGTAGGTTATTTCAATCTCAGACACACAAACACACACACACACTGCTCACACACGCTAGTCATCATTGTAGGTTATTTCAATCTCAGACACACACACACACACACACACACACACACACACTGGCACAGTCCCTTAGATGAAAATGAACCTGTCACTTCCACTTCACCTTCAACATCCAACTTTGTAGGGATAAATTCTGCATCAAAATCTTCTCACAATGACCAGATAGATGTACCACACATACACACACACGCGCACACACACACACACACACACACACACATACACACACACACACATACACACTCGTGCCTACACCCATGAGTCTGGAGATGCGGGGTAGGTCTGAGCGCGGTAGGAAGGCCTGCGTGTGGTGGAGTAAAAGTCCACGTAGTTGGTGTTGCGCTTGAGCGCCTGCCTCTCACTCACAACAGGGTAGTGAAGCGGCTCGTCCAGGTACGGGTCGTCGTAACCCATCGGAGACCCCAAATACATCCCATATGTGTCGTAGGACCTTTGAGACGGCTCGTCGGAGTAGTACAGCTGGCCGAGCTGCTGGAAGACCACACATAAAGGTACGATGTCAGCTGGCACACATTCAAAGAAATGCCACTGTAGCACGCTGTATGGTTTTACAATCACCATTAACAACCCGTCCTCATAAACCAGTGGCGGTTACTATATTGCGTACATTGACAAGACAGTAAATAATGATTGAGCTGCACAAAGGGTAGCGTTTTGAAACCTCATCTCTATCTACAGCATCTCTTCAGTGTATGTGAAGGTACCATGGGGGACAAACTCAACACGTTTCCCTCTGACCATAATCTACATTTTAGTTATTTTATATAATTATCTAATCATTTATTTACCACCGGCTTCCTGTTCTCCGTGCTTGGGTGATCTTTGTGATTTCTATTAGCACTTGGCAAAGTTTTTTTTTTTTTTTTTTAACCTTTTTCCTTTCCAGTGAATGAATGATTTTTATGAGGATGTTTTCTCAGCCAACATTTCTTTTGCATTTTGGATAGTTTATTATGCCCAAACCAAATAGGAAACAAGCCAAAAGTATCCATTTTCACTCCGGTTCGGACTCAGGAAACGGAATAATAGAGCAGTTGTTGAATCACATCAGTAAACATTTATGAGAAACACGTGTGTAATAGGCCCACCTGTGACCTGTGAGGTTCCTCGTGGGAAGGAGAGGGGTAGGAGCTTATGAAATAGGCAGAATGTTTTCCTGACCCTAAAATACAAGGAATAAATTACAAGAACACGAACAAACAGCATCAAGGTGTTATCAAAAAAAAAAAAAAAAGTATCACTCAGGGTTTGATTATAAGTAATAACGCTCAACCATAGCGGTGCTACCATCACCATGCTTCACTACTGCGATGCTGTGAAGTAGTATGCTCATCTTTCATTTTTTAGTCATTTTTGTTAAGTGTTTAAAGTAAGAACCTTCTTCATAATGAACTACAAATGCATTCCTCAAGTAAAACATCCCAGACACCTTGTCCTATACAAACTATAAAAAAACTTTAATGACGATGGGTCAGAAGCGAAATCTAGAATTATGACATTCAGCTCTGGAGTTGCAAAGATTAATGCCAGTGTTAAAAACAAGACCTTCTAACACCGTCACATTTAACACATTCACTGGTGAAAATTCATATTTTGTAAGGCAAAATGTGTGCACGTTACATGTTGGCGACTCCTCAAGCTTACCTGTGTACAGAGTTTTGTTTCTGTTGGCGTCTCCGTAATAGTTATGAAGTTGCATAGAAGACTGAGCCCTCCTCTTACTCAACCGATGCTCTCTTATTCCCAACATAGCCGGGGAGGAAGTGGCGCTACCACCTAACGTCACAATAAACAACGTTAAATAAAGAAACTCACAAAAAAATTTGTCTCTGTCTCATCAATTAGAACTATTTTTTTAGCTGCTGGCTCACCTGACTGGATGACAGGTGACATCTGTAAGTTGCTCGTAGGAAGCGTGGGTTGCGATCGGTACCGGTCTCTCTCCAGAGTCGACACTGGAGTAATGAAATGGTTTTGGTTCCACCCATCCTGATAAGGCCGAGAACACAGGCAAACATTATAGAACTAAGCTAAGAAGCAGTCTCGGGGGGGCGGGGGGGGGGGGGGAGCTATCCCTGTGGAAGGGACATTTTACCCTTTTATAGATGTTGCGCAGATCTCTGTACTGCCACAGCGTGTTCAGAACCTGCGCTGCAGCTTTCACCACCTTCATGGAATATCTGAAGGACAAAGAGAGAGAATCGTGACAACTAGTTCATTTAAACAAAATTCAGACTATCAGTGTCACTACCAGGGTTCGCCTGGAGGGGACGCCGTGTTCAGGTTTAAAAAAGGACAAAAAATCACCAAGAAATCATATTGTTTTTTTTATTTCATGCATAATTGAATGACTGGCACCACGACCAGGGTGTGTTCCTGTCTCAGAGTTCCCAGGATCCACTGCAACCCTGAGCAGGATAAAGCACTTACTGAAGACGAAGGAATAAATAAATAAATCATTTAAGCTAGCAGAAGATTATTCATTTCTAAGCCAGTGGCATTTAGAACATCCCAACTCGTGTGACAGTTGATCACCTATAACACAAATACATATCCTAATTGATCCAGATCAGGCTTTTCTGGTTATGTCTAGATTTTTTAAGAAATAAGAAATATTCACCTCCCCTGCCTGATACGGTCAAGTAAAGGAAAAGATGGACCTTGCCAGTATACTGATATCATTTTATAATTAACCATTATTAATATCATACAAAATTTCACAATTTTTAACTTGTGATAATAAAGGAACATCGGTGCAATCCAAGACACTTATTTGGCCTTATTAGTATAAAATCCATTTCTTTATTTAGCCCGAAGGGTGTGAAAACTTTTGGACTCCACTGTAAAGGCTGTGCAGTTGATGGCCATCCAGCAAAACTCAGCCAGCCTACTCTATTCATTCAATTTTCTGTATATATATATTATATATTATATATATTTATTTAATTGTCGCTCTGCTATCTGAAGCGGTCCCCCAGTGGCGCTCTCACCTCTCCCCTCGGCCTCGGCTGATGCTGACGAGCTTGTCGATGCCGCCCACCTGGGCGAGTGCGCGGGCGTTCTCCATGTTTCTGCTGGTGACCTCATGAAGGGCACAGCACACCGCCGCCACTGTCTCATCGGACAGCAGCGAGGGTCCATGACCCGGGAGGCGAGTCACCAGATCCGGCATGGCGTACTTCCCTGAACAACAGATGGTAACATGGCTTCTCTTATCACAGCTAAAAAAACCTAAACATGTTACTAACAAAACTACTAACACGACTGTGTCCTCCATATTTGCTTTCTCTCTCTTGCCAACCATCCTTGCCAATTAAATAGCTGGAAGTTAAAAAAGAAAGTTGACATCACTTGCATCAGCTAAAACACCAGGCTAGCTGACCAACTGCACATTTAATCACATCTGTTTAGGTTTGAGTAACTGACCAATCAGCTCTTTGTTCCTGGCATCCAGAGCCATGTTGCGCAGCGCCGTAGCCACGGAGCACACCACCCTGTCGTTATCCATCCTCAACAACTCAACCAGAATGGGCAAACCCTTCTCCTTACGCACTGCCGCTCGGATATAGGCTGCAAACTGATGACACGTTTACATACCAAAAAGGAAAAAAAAAAAAGCGAGAGAGAAAGAGAGCAAACTTCAGACAAGCATGACATAATGCTCTAAATCCAAATAACAAATCTCAAGCAAGTTTAACTGAGCTCAGGAATAAAAAATAAATCATAATGAATCAAAGTCCAATGACAGAAAACAGGACAAAAGTAGAGAAGGAAAAGAAGTTAAACGTTACGGGAAGGTTATATTGGTAAAGAGATAAAAAAAAAAAAAAAAAAAGATTAGGAATAAAAACGAGATTATCTATTTATCACATTATTATTGTTATTTCTTCCTATGGTTCCACCACAAGCATATAATGCGCAAACTTATATAGAGAAATATTTATTAGAGAGGAAATCCTAGTTTAATAATAGTAAACAGTGTATTTTAAAAAGAAATCTGACTTTTGTAGACCTGGATTTTCACCACAATCTGATTAGTTTAAGCATGAAACAAATTCAAACACATGTCTACAGTATCCTACCCTCCACCATTTCAAGAAATCTGATACCTAATAATCAGGTTATTCAGTGCATGTATACCATTAATCTGATACCTTTTTACCTTACTGCATATTATAACAGCAGTGTGAGTTATTAGTAACCATAACAACAACAAAATAAATATTAATCAGAAGGAAATCTGATTACGGACTGGATCATGTAGACTTGAATTTTAATCAGATTACTGCATGAAAGACAGCAAGAAATGGACGTTCAAGCACAATTTTCTTCCGTAACAAGCATCTTACAGGATCTTACCCTCCAGGTCCCAGCTGAGAGATTTTGTAAGGACCCAGCTGCCCCTTCCAGCGTGGCCGGGTTCGAGCTCTCGGCCAGCAGGGTGAGGTAAGGCTTCACAACCGATGGGTGCCAAAGCATCTCTGCCCCCTTCGGACTCCCAGAGAATCCTGGGATAGGTCCAACGCCATCCCACTGCAGACGAATTGAAATTAAAACCTCAGGAATTCCACTATGGCTCGGAATGACCTCTACATTCTACGTTTGGATCAAAATAATGCATTTGAAACGGCTACTAAAGGTGGAACAATCCTGAATCAGATTTGTAGTAAACCTCCAATGAAAGCAACAGATTTTATTTTCTTGGCTCAATTGTTTTTAAAAATTGTTTTTAACAACTGAGTTGTATTACACAGATTATGCTGACCCGGAACAAGAAGATTATACGTCCAAAGTGATTCGTTTCTTTATTTGTAGTTACTCAGTTATTCAGTAGGCTCAGTAGGCTAACGGTCACTAGCGTTTCGTTTTTTTTGTTCAACGACCAGGAAAGGAACAAACCTATTGACTTTCACAAAATAAAAGTTAGTATCTGCTGTGTATATTTAAACAAAGTGCGCTTTAAAGTGATGTATCTCGATGCTGTAACTATAGCACTTGCTACTCGTTATGAATCCCACCACCTGCTGCACTACACACATCGGCTCTTACTTGGCAGATGAATTACGGATATAAGGTTAATCCTAAAGCCATGATACAACTTTCCTGCTTATTACACACACAACATGTCACCTGCGCAGTTATAAAAAAAAAAAGGCGCTAGCAAGACCCAAATGCGACGTGAAGAGGAAACACCACAGCTCAGCCAAATTTGGTTAGTGATGTTTTTGGGGACGTTTTGTTGAGGACACAAACATGACATGCTACAATAGAAAGTTATGATGAGAATTATGGCTATGGCTATTATGGGAACTTATATACTCACTTGTGCCTGTATTAATGGATTTAACTAGCTAACTAGCTCACCATACTTTATTACATCAAACTAGCTACCACTTCTATCCTCATCATGGGACTGGGCACCATACTGGAGCTTCCGCTTGCCTGTTAGGCTAGTTAATGAATTCATTCTCTGCCCACGCATAGTCTGTATTCCATTACTGTAGCTCGTATTGCTAAAAAATAATACACTAAACTTAAAGATATACTGAACACTGAGGTGAGCTTGCCTGCTGATCCTGCCAGGACCTCTTCTTCTTCTTCTTCCTCAAGCCCCAGCAGATGAAGTCCATTTGCTTGCTGGACGGATCGTTGCCCAGGAGTGTGTCCAGTTCCTGGGTGCCCATCAGCCGAGAGGGTGGCATCTCCAGCTCGAGACGATACGACAGGTTCCTAAGCGTGCAAACGCAGTTTTCCACAATCTGGAAAAACACGAACAGGCGAGCTCAAAGAAAAGCTTATTACAGAGCGGCAGAACCAGCAAAGCGTTCTTATGGTCGGTGCGTTAATTAAAAAAAATCCCACAGAGGTGTGGAGAGAAGCTTGTGGTGTCATATTCTGCACTTTTATGGCACCTGAAGCAGGACAGGGTACAAAGAAACTAATCATAGGATACAACCCTTCCTGTCATCTGAATGCTAATTAGCTAGATTGGTAGCTCGCTCACCTTGCTGTCGAAGTCTGAGGTGTTGACACAAGTTTTGATGATGTAGAGCAGGGAATCGATCAGACCCTCACAGCAGCGCATCTGCCTGCGGGCCTCTTCACCGGCCGAGCTCAGGTTTCTGTCAAAACACACACACACACACACACACACACATACACACACACAAAAACATATTATTTCTGATTTCACATATTAATCAACTGGACTTACAAACAGAACACTACCCTACATTATTACATGTATTATTAGATTTCAAGAAATCTGATATCTATATTTTAGCCTAATAATCAGATTATCTAGTGCATATATACCATTAATCTGATTTCTACATGTACTGTAACACTTTAGACTTGCTATGGTATGCTCTTATTTCGCAACAATTTCCAAATAAATATTAACCACAAAGGAAATCTAAGTATTAAACAACAATAACTCACAAGTTTAAAGAAATCTGATTATAGGCCGACTCCCATAGACTTGGATTCTCACCATAATCAGATTACTTTAAATGTTCTTTAAATGCATTTTCTTCCGTAATGTGATGTAGCAGCGTATTTGGGTAAGAACAGTGTAAGGCGTGGTGGTTTTATCCATCAGGATAAGATTGGCTTGTGAAAACAAAATGGAGTCCGATCTACATGTAGACTGATGTCAGATGTAGACGACTTCTCAGGTCCTGCGACACCACCATGGCACGTAAGTGCATCGTAAAAGACACTTGTAACAGAGAATTCTTTTGAATTTAAAGTCAGAAACGATCAAAATAAGAGAGAACGCAGTTTAAGATCATGTTTTCTGTTACATTTCTCATGAGCTAATATCCACAGTAAAGATGTCACACATATTTCATAGCAGTTAGCTTGTACAGTATTTACATGGCATTTGTTTTCTTTAAATGTTGGCATGGCGTACATGGGCTCCTTTATTCCCTCTAAAAGCACAGCTAGTTGATTATTATTATTATTATTATCATTGCTTATTAATATGATTAATTGTATGTAGCTCCTTTACGTTGCAACGAAATCTTAAACTGATGCAGCATTCCAGTGTACTCGGAAATTGGAAAATTCAAGTTAATCTTCCAGAGTTCTGATCTAAAAGAGCTTGCTTCGGCTCGACACGGAAAAACACGGATGACCAGATCAAGGTCATATCTGTATATCTCTGAATTTTATATTTTAAACATATAAATAAGATCTGCATGAATTATTTCTGTGTGATTAGTGGAAAAAAAAAAAAGACGTATAATGTAGGTCGACTGCCTTTGCTCATAAAATTTACTCGTCACAATATTGTTGGTTTTTTTTTCAGTAAAACTGGGCTTAAAACAACGGAATTACATCACAAATCTAAAACACATCACATATCAAGTAAACACAGGTTTTATCAAGGAGAAAACGGAGAAATCGGTTTACTGTGACTGCATTGTTGTGACTTCGGGTGTGTTTATGTCAGAGAATTCCCAACTGGGACTGGGAATTCCGAGTTGAACGACCGTTCCATTGCATTTTCCTGTTCCGGAGGTTGGGAGTTCCGAGTACTAAGGGTTGCTGCATGATTTACTTAAAATTATAGCCGACGGTAAACTAAAATGAATACAGAATCTAAAATGCAAGAAGGCTTTGGATAAAATCAGACCACATGCTTGCTTTTCGTGGGATACCTGAGGCATCCGGTTGTGTTCCTCAGCACCACGGAGGAGTGCAGTTTGAGCTTGTGGTCCTCTCTCTGGGGGGCGGCGCCCCAGCCCGAGTGAGGGATAATCACCGTGTTGGTGAGAGGGCCGAGAGCGTCGCGCACGATCGTCATCTTCACAGCGTCGCATGACGATAAGTTCCACAACACGCCTGCACACAAGCAAAGCAATCAGAAACGACACGCAGGAAGAAATCATCCGCAAGACGTTGGCTTTATATCATTAACTCATGAGCAAACGCACTCACCAGTCACAAGCTCCCGTACGTCAGATTCCGCGGTTTTCCTCAGCAGGCGGAGCAGGGCCGGGATTCCTCCGGCGTTCCTCACACACACCTTGTTGTCGTCGGTGGCTTTGCCGAACACCAGGTTCCTGAGAGCGCCGCATGCACTGCGCTGCACCTCCAGAACTTTGTGATCCAGTAGATCAACCAAATGCTGGATCCCTCCGAGCCGGCACACCTGTATATATACGGTTTAATTTATGTGTGCTGTTAATTCCAGAATTATTGGCACCCCTTAAGAGAATGGACATGTGATTATATGATTATGATTATAATGATTATATAAAAAATATACATATTTAACACACACTGACTCAAAATGACTACTTACTCTAACAAATATTTGGAAAAATGTATATATATATATATATATATGTAAATCAAATTCAATTCAATGAAATATTTTTCAGTTTGAAATCTGTCATCGTGTTAGCTTTATTTTATTTTGTAAACTCACTGTTGCTTATATTCATTAAAGGTGACAGTAGCCTACATGTGTGTGTGCATTTGTTGAATGTGTGTGTGTGTGTGTGTGTGTGTGTGTGTGTGTACCTCAGTCTTAATGCGGTTGTCTCCGTAGCATAGGTGCTGAATGTAGGCTGCAGCGTTGGCCTGCACTGAGGGGAAGTGATGCTGCAGCATGTGGATGACCTCCGGCAACTCAGGATCTCTCCACGCAAACTCCCTACACACACACACACACACACACGCACACACACACACACACACACACATTTGCATCTTATAAGTAAGGAATAAAACAAGCTGTTATATGCAGAGAATCAGTAACAGAGTGGTGAAGAGTAGTTACTGTTGCTACTCCTAATATAGCACATCCTGAAGCGTTTTATTCCTGTTATACCACAGCAATCTGGCATGATTACAATTTTTATTTATTAAAGAATGACTCTGTACTTTTTATCCATTTATAGTGACATTTAATATTGTGGAATGTCTGCTCCCGTTAAGACAAAAAAACAAAAACAAAAACAAAAAAACGCAGCTTGTCATATTACCAAGAAACCACAAGTGTAAGCTCCTCTATCCTGAAGATGTCAGAAGACTTAAAGCAACACCTTTACCTCTGACTGTTACAAAGCACTGACACTGGAGACTCCTTCCATAAATGGTAAATAATCATAATAATAATCATAGTAACAAAATCAAAATAATCAATCTAAGCCTTATAGAAAACTTCACCATATCAACTATGATTAAAAAAAATTGTTTATGTGAAGCGACCACCATGAAAGTCCTTGTAAAAGAGCCGCAACTATAGAAACCATAACGAATTATAATGAGCGCGTTAATCAGATTCGAGAATTCACCAGCACTGTGGTGTGAATTTTATCTTATATCACGATAAATGTAACTACAAACTGTTAAAAATGACATAAATGTCATGAATGTCTACTTTAGTGTTTCATTGGATTACCGAGGATCCTTGTGAATGCTGTCTATCGACGGAGATCGCGTGGCGCTGATGTTGTTGTTGATGCCGACCGCGTGCCTGCTGTAGTTGGACTCCGCCGATCGGTAAAGGGTGGAGTGATAGGTGTCGGTGTGTGAGGGCACGGAGTACGCCCCCCTCTGGTAGCGCAGGGTACTACACTGACTAGTGGTCCTCGGCAGAGTCCCCAACCCTGATACAGGAGAGACACAGGAGTGAACGGACATGTAGCACATCTACAGATAGTTTCATTTATTTATACGTAACACGCCATCCTGGAGTTTTACTACCAGCAGCTGTCACTTTTATTACTGAATATCACAATAAGGTATTGATTTAAACCCCGCCTCTTTATACCATTACGCCTCTCTTCGCCCAGTCACCGTCTGAGTTTATAGTCACAAAAATTTCACACAAATATTTTCTTTGTCTTACACCCACATGGGCAACCTCTTTTTATTTATTTATTTATTTATTTATTTATTTATTTATTTTACCCAGGTTATTATCATAAAAATAAGGCCAAAATGTGAGGTTAATAATCCTAAATGTTCACACACACTTGCAGTATTTTTGCATGAATTTTTTTTTAAATCTTGTTTCATGATTTATTTAATGTCTAAATATTTTTAAAAAAATTATTACTGAAAAGGAGAAAAAAAAAACTGTAAATTTTTTTTTACAATGTCAGTTAATGTACAAAATTTCAGCACCAAATAAGCTGCTTCCGGTTATTAATTCTGAGATATCCGTATCTCAGAAAAGCGTACTGTGTCATATTTTATCACAATATTAATATTATATCGTTATATCACTCAGGAACGGTCTCTATCTGTAAATATTTCATCAGCTTAAAAAAATGCTGTTATCTAGTCTTGCTGAATTGAATGTAAAAGAGGTTGTATTACATGTTTTAGGTTAATGTTTATATCTTGGAACTAAAAACAAAACTGGAACTAAATGTAATGATCAGATGATCAGATTTGTAATATAGTCTCAGTCAATATACTACAGCTACTTAAACCTTAAACACCAAAAAAACAGAAATAAACATTAATTTCTAGCAGAATTAGCATCTCCTTACTTAGCTACTAAACATAGCTAGACATCTTATAAAGTGCTTTATAAATAAAATGTATTATTATTATTATTATCTTATTAGCAGCTACATATATATAGCTTGGCCAATATTTCCTCTCTAGCTGTAGCTATTTGACTTTAGTAGCTAGCTAACCGAAGTTCATCAAGGTAGCTTGTTGTTTAGCTTTATAAAGTTTTGTAGCTAATTCGTCATCAAGTGTTAGCCTTCACGCTCCCAGACGTGGCATCTTAGCTAAAAAGTAAAGCCTTTCATAAATCCTTTCCAATCAGCACACAAACTTTAAACACATGACAAAACAGAGCGAGACAAAATGGCTGATTATGTGACGTACATTCTTTAATCCAGTCCCACAAACGTTAACAGTTTATTTCAGTTTAGTTCGTGCAGTGCAGTGCAGTGCAGCGTACCCGTGTTCCTGGACAGGCCGCTCTGAGAGCCGTGGGTCGGGCTCTGGTACAGCGGGTTCTGGAAGGTTCTGTCGTCGTAGACGGAGGCTCCGTGGTGGTCTGGAGATCGGGTTTCCTGGCCCAGCTGGCTGTGTTGGCTATAGGAGCTCTGCAGGCCTACGTCGGGTCACGAGATTTACAATCAGACAAACATTTTTAAGTACAAACAGTGTTTTCAAGAAAGGTTTTGTGCCATTTATTAGCACTACACTCTCTGTGTCACCGTCCCTTTTATATAATAACTGCCTTAATTAATCCAACTGACTAAATAACTTTATTCCTAACATTCAGTTTTTAGTTTCAGTAATTAAACAAATCAGTATAATGTCAAATTAAATTTCAGGCACACTAAAATCTGCCACCATTACCTCGGAATTATCCGAGGAAAAAATAAACACATCTGTGTAACAATTTTGATGAAGGCCGTATCTATGATAAACTATGAACACATACATATGATGTTATAATGCCTTCATAAGGCAGAATATACATATTGTTATAATTATTTTTGAAACTACATTATACTAATGCATATCTTTATGTGAAATTATTATTATTATTATTATTATTATTATTATTATTATTATTATTATTATCAGCAGCAGCAGCCGTAGTAGTAATCATAGTAGTATTAATAATTCAATAAAAATTATTAAATAATTATCATAATAAAGAATTCTAATATGTAGTACTATTCATATTATAATTATTATTTAATTACTAATTATTAGTAGTAATTTAATAACAATTATATTAAATAATACAAAAAATAATGTTTTATTGTATTTATTATATTTTTTGTAAAATTATTATTATTATTATTATTAGTAGTAGTAGTAGTAGTTGTATTCATTTTATTATTTTTCTATATTTATTGCACCATTACGTCTTGCATACTGCATGGCTGTCACATTTTTGTGCAACTGCACTGCTCCAACCCTTTCTCAGCTACATCAATCGAAACAGAAAGAGTCCTACATGCTGATATAAATAGGTCAGTGGAGCAGATCTCAGGTATCTCACACTCTCACACGGTGCACTTATCATCATCGTGTAGATGCACAGGAGAATGTGAGTTTAGGATTTAGTGGTTATCCTGTACAGCAGGAAATCAGGGTTTGGTGTCACAGCATGAGTTACTACACACATTCAGACCCACACATACACACACCCACACATACACACACACACACATACCTACCCCCACACACACTCACGCACTACCAAAGAGATATAAATATCCCAGGATGACTAATAATATGTGACGGCATTACCATATGTCTGGAGGAGCGAGGGTTTTTTTTCGGCCGGTGTACCAAATAAGACATCTTTGCGGTGTTTACCATTACAGAACATCATCATCATCATCATCATCATCATCATCATTTTATTCTACAATTTACTTTAAGTTAAGAGTTTATACTTTTCTAATTTAACTTAAGATCATGAAGCAGTACATCACTGTTTACTAGAGCATTTATTTATCCGTTTAACTGCACTGTTACCGGAGTAAAGATTTTCAGTACTTTCACCACCTCTGCTCACCTGTAAGACTGTCTGGTCTGGAAAGGACGATCCTCTCGAAGAAATCATACGCCCGTGCCCCGAACGAGGAATGTGTGTTGTCGTACGCTTGTGCGTCATGTTTTCCAAGCGTCCCGTAGTGCTGCGGCTGTGCCGTCATGCCAGAGCGCAGCAGAGTCGGGGAGCTCATGTCGTCCCTGTGGTGCCCAGGATAAGCAGACTGGAGCGGGTCGGAGGACGGAGGGAGCATGGTGCCAGGGAAGATGCTGGGCAGTGGGCGGGGCTCAGAGATGATGGGCGAACCATAGGGGCTTCCCAAGGTAGGGCGAGATTGGGGCGGGGAGGGGGCGTAGACGGGAGAGGAGGCACGAGAGGGCACTGAACTGACACGCCTCATTACACGGCCACCTGACATCTGCAAACACACAACACAAACGCTAATCTGTGAGTCTGATCAGTGTGTGTGTGTGTGTGTGTGAAAAAACAAATAAATCTTATTATACTGTGTATAAAAGATCTAGCTGAATAGGTCATTAGGGTTGTGTAAAGTATTTATGTATTTAAGTCAGCAAAAAATATGTTGTGAAAATCGTACATTGTTTTCTATACTGAATAATAAATTGCTTGACAGCAAAAAAAAAACATGCACGCGATTATCGAGTCTATTACACATTTTATAACCTGTCCTAATTTACATACTGGACCCTGATTGGCTTTTATGTTTTATGATGCAATAAAATAAGATTTAAAAGCAAACAGAAAGTCATTAGACTCCACTTGTGCCATTTTCTTGATTCTCACCTGCGCTAGCGCCTGTCCCTCCGCCCTGGACCCCATGGCCAGGCTCGGACTGAAACTAGGGGCGGAGCTTGTCGACTGGGAACGTCCCTCTGACCGCCTGGGGGTCACTAGGTTGCTATAGTAACCACTCACTTCCTGATAGCCGCTGTCAGAATACGAGTTCATCTGCGTTGAGCTGCGCGAGTTTGCCGCTGACCCTGACAGAAGGACGATAGTGTAGGGCGTAGCAGACACAGAGAAAAAAAGATACAGAAGAAGAGCAAAAAAATGAAGAGAAAAGAATAGAGAATAACAGAATGAAGCAAATATTCAGTGAGTGATTTTTTTTTTTATCCAGGCTGCAGAAGCAGAAAATCTTTGAAAATATGCACAGTAGGGTCCAAAAGTCTGATTCCACTGTGAATAACTATTTTTATCTGATCAGGTTTTAGAAGCCAATACAATTTGTGATGCACAAACTATATTTCTCAGACAGGATTATTTCATTCCTTATTAACATAAGTCAAAAAAGGCTTTTATTATTCACCGAAAGCAGCAGCAATTATAGAAGATTGTCTCAGTCATTATCACTTTTTTTGTCATTATGGCTTATAAAACAGTGTGTGTGGGAGAATAAGTGTGTTATGCTTTAAAGAAAACACAGAAGTAGCAAAATAATGCTAATTATCTGCTAGCTGATTAGGTACAACAGAGGTATACCTAATAAATTGTCATTTTAGTGTACAGTATGTTTAATTTTCAACTGAGGAATTCCCATAAGATAAGATAATAAGATAAGATAAACTTTATTAATTAATAAATAGATTTTGCCTCAGTTTTAAAAAAAACCTGTATGAAATGTGAAGTGAATAAACTGTATATTCATTTTCGTTTGTCTGTTTTTGATATTCTAATGCATGCACTGATGAACCCTCACTTTCATGCAAGGAGATTTGCTCCAGTTCAGGTGAATAGGGTGACCTTTGACCTCTAATCCCGAAGGTAGGTGAAGGGCAGTCGTCTGAGGCGTGGAGCTTGGACAATCCTGCCGCCGAGGAGTCTGGGGAAGGAAAGGTTAGATTTTCAGGTTAAACAATCTATACACTTTATGTACAAACACAGTAGTACAGTATAATACATGCATACTATAATTAAACATATACTGCACTATACTCTACATCTAATATCTACTGCACTGTACTCTATATCTACTGCGCTATACTCTACATCTACTGCACTATACTCTACATCTACTGCACTATACTCTACATTTACTGAGCTATACTCTACATCTACTGAGCTGTACTCTACATCTAATATCTACTGCGCTATACTCTACATCTACTGAGCTGTACTCTACATCTAATATCTACTGAGCTATACTCTACATGTACTGAGCTGTACTCTACATCTACTGTGCTATATTCTACATCTACTATCTAGTGCGCTATACTCTACACAGACTGCACTATACTCTACATCTACTATCTACTGCGCTATACTCTACACAGACTGCACTATACTCTAC
>CM074917.1:31124173-31134861 GCA_037576815.1 Pangasius larnaudii
AGCGCTGTAATAAACACACATCCTGACAATATAAACCTGTCTAAAACGCACGAGCTGCATAAAAGCCTGCCACCCACCACGCTAGCTTTAACAAAACTAAAATCCATTTACAAGTCGTTAAATCCTTCATAAACCACAGTGCTGGAGAGGAGAGGAGAGAAAGGGAGAGGAGAGGAGAGGAGAGGAGAGGAGAAGGGGAGAGGAGGGGAGAAGAGAAGAGAAGAGAAGAGAGAAGGGGAGAAGAGAGGAGAGAAGGGGAGAGGAGAGTAGAGGAAAGGAAAGGAGAGAAGGGGAGAGGAGAGGAGAAGAGAGAAGGGGAGAGGAGAGAGAGGAATGGAGAGAAGGGGAGAGGAGAGGAGAAGAGAGAAAGGGAGAGGAGAGAGAGGACTGGAGAGAAGGGGAGAGAAGAAGAGAAGAGAGAAGGGGAGAGGAGAGAGAGGAATGGAGAGAAGGGGAGAGTAGAAGAGGAGAGAGGAGAGGAGAAGAGAGGAGAGGAGAGAAGGGGACAGAAGAGGAGAAGAGAGGAGAGAAATGGAAAGAAGAAGAAAACAGAAGATCAAGAGAAGAGAAACAAAGGGAAAAAGATAAGGAAAGGAGAAAAAGAAGGAAGGAGAGAAGAGAAGAAAAGAGAAGAGAGGAGAAGAGAAGAGAAGAGAAGAGTGAGAAGATAGAAAGAGAGGGATGAAAAGATGGGATAAAAGAGAAGAAAAGAGGAAAGACAAAGGTAGGAGGGAAAGAGGAAAGATGAGAAGGGTCGGGGGACAGGAAAAGACAGAAGAGATAGGAAAGGAAACTGGAGAAGAGAAGAGAAAATTATGAAATGAGAGAGGAGAGAAAAGACAAAAGGACACGTGAAAAGAGGTGATGAGAGGAGAGAAAAGAAAGGAAAAGAAGACGGAACAGGAGCGGGTTGGAAGAAAGGGAGAGAGGGAAGATGAGAGAGAAAAGAAGAGGAGTGGAAATGAAGGACAAAAGGATGCATGAAAAGAGGAAAGATGGGCGGGTAGGAGGAGATGAAAAGACTGAAGGGATAGGAAAGGAAACCGGACAGGAAAGATGAAAGAGGATAGGAACACGAAGGAGAAGAGAAGAGAAGAGAGTCAGGTACAATAGATGAGGCAGTAAAAGGTGAGAGGACAAAAAAGAGGGAGGAGGAAATAAAGAGGGAAGAGGAGAGAAGAGGAGAAAAAGAAAGAAACAAAGAAGGAGTGAACTTTATGAAGGTCATGTGACGGCGTGTGCCAGCTCTCCCCTCAGGCCTCTCTCAGTCTGTTCTTCTTCTTCTCAGTGCCGTTATTTAATGAAGAAGAACTCGACTCTCACCACGAACACAAACTCTCCCTCTGTCTGACCTCTCACACACTTACACAGCGCAAACGTGCAAAAGTTTACCCCCCCCCCAACCCCCCCAAGGGTCCTGCGTGGGAAAAAAATACACCGCTCAAATACAGTACAATCTATCCTCCTATCTTCAGAAGGAAGGATGAAATAAAGGCAAAAGAAGCTGCTTTCCCACTAAGAAAACACAAATCTTTTATTACAGACGTCAGTATGAATAAACGAATCCCGTCTAAACAGGGGCTACGCTAGAAACACACAAACCGCATTGTGCGCCTGCATCGTGATAAACCAGATTAAATTGCGATGGAGAAGGACACAAGACTGAAGGGTGAATGCAGCCGCTGCCACGGAAGAGGATCTGGTTACAGAAAATCGTTGAAAGGTTCAGTGTTCAGGCAGCTCTGACGCAGCTTTCTGTACGTTATATACAGGAAATGTAGATTTTTAGGACGCAGTTACATCCTATTGCATTTAAGAGCAATAACTTTAGAAAATGTAGAACTGTATTTTTTATCGAAAAAAAAAAAAAAAATCAACACACAAAACCATGCAGTATGTGTGCATATTTACATCGTGATACACATTTCGGCCTAGGTATCGTCAGGCTTTATAACTTCTTTGTTATCGTTTCTATAGTAACAACTTACATATGTTGATATGTTGAAGGAGATGTTTATGTAACATTTATGGAAGGAGTCTCCAGTGTCAGAGGTAAAGCTGTAACTTTGATCATTTTCAGGACAGACGAGTTTTACGCTTTGCCGTTTCCCGGTAACGTGACAAGCTGCGCTTTTCTTGTCTTATTAACTTCAAGCGAGAGAAAAAAAGAGAGCCTGGTGAGGAAATGACTATTTATAGCTGCTACAACGTAAGCGATAACAGGAACTAGCCTGTCTCACGGACGTTCCACAACATTAGACGTAACTGCAAATGGATAAAAGTATGACGTAACATTCTTTGATAGAGAAATAAATAAGAGGAATAAAACACTTCATTATGTGGTGGTGGCAGTAACCCTGCTTCATCACACCACCCTGTCGTTGATTATTTTCCTAGAACAGCACGACACGGGTGTTACATTCTTATTATGTCTTTTTGTGGTTACTCGATTTAGAAAATTCGTCACAGAAATCACACCTTGTTGTGTTGCATTTCCGAGATGTGAGAACGCTGATGTAGATGTTTACAACGTTTCACTCAAACCATGGCGAACTGCACATATTACTCACATAATCCTGTGAAAAACGTGAAATGTGTGGGTTTTTTTTTTTTTTTTTTTTTTCATAAGGACATGAGTGCATGTGTGCGTCAGTCTCTTTCTCACCAGCAATTAAAAGTCACAAGTAATTTATCAATTCTAAAAAAAGAGCTTTAATGCATTTTGGTGCAGAAATAAACCCCTAGAACTCAGATTCGGTTTTGATCCCCAGCTGTGCCATCTGCTGTCTGCGGTCCAAACTCGCCAAGGATGGAACTGGATATGTTTTAATTGGATGGGGAGAATGGCAGACGCAAGCGTTCCTTCTGCTGTGGGCCGAACGCTCCAATCTGCCATCTACAAACTCGAGCCTGACAAACTCTGTGTGTAAAGTTACCATGGCAAAGACCCATCTGCACAGAGGTGTGTGCTTGGTGTTTGCCGTAGCCTTCGCAGATGGTGGCGTTGGTGTTGTCATGCAACACGGGAGGGAGAATGACAGTAATGTAAGGAATGTAAGTAATGTTTTTTTCTCTCCACATGCTTTGCATAATAGATATCGCCCTGACCTACGACCGTGCAAATAAGACACGTTTATGCAAATACGACACTTTGGTCAATGCAAGTGCATTTAATATAATGCTACTAAGTGCAGAGCTTGTGAATAAGGTATGTTTGCATGTTTTGTTGCTTAAAATACAAACAAATGTCGTGTAACACTGAACACGGCGGCTGTATGACGCAAGTCCGTCCCCTCCTGTGAGAAAAAAACAATCATCTTATTGGTTCAGATTAGTGTTGCACTGATACTGATACATGTATTCCATCTGATACCGTGCTCACTTACTTGGAAACAATTTGGAAATGTTACGACAGCAATCTGGACGTATTAATTCACGATTATTAATGATAACAAACGGACCACAAACTGTGCTCGGTGAACATAGACATATCAAGACTATAAACTACAGCTTATTCATACAATACACGTAACCTGATTAAACCTCTCGAAACCTCCTGTGCCGTGAATAAAAGAGCGCAGAGTGTGCAGAGTAACAGTCCTGAATCAGGGCGCTTCAGTTCAGTTCAGCGAGCACTGAGCACTGACACACGTGAACTTCCTTCACACTTTGCCTGCGAGTGAAGGTGAAATTCACGGCAATTCGCGCTCGTTTTTAACGGCTACGCTCGCTGATGATGCTGCGTATTAAAGACACTGTTTAAACCTCATAACAACTTTAACAAGGAATTCATCGCTAGCAGAACACGACAGCAATCAACATAAACACAGCTGAATAAAATGTTCCGTTATGCCTTGATCGATTAATACTAAATACGTAATCGTTTAAGTTTCAATATTGGTATCGACGAGTAACAAAAAAAAAACGGCATCAATGCATCCCTGGTGAAGATGTTCACCAGAAAACGCCTAAACCACTTTATTTACACCACTTTTTACAAATCTTTGCCGTGATTTCTAATCTGGGTGCAAAATATCTCCTTGCTGATCCATTTCTGCTTTATGTGTCTCATCCAGTTCAAGTAGACAGGGACCTGGTCTTGTAGGACTGAAAAACACTGCCCAGGATCGTCTCCAAGATGGCCGCCGAGTGGACACACTATACTAGAAGAACTTTGGTGTTCTTATGTCACGTCGTTTTTAAATAAAATTCTTCAGCTACTTCAACAACTGCCGAGCAAAACCTTAAAGCAGAGTACTAGCATCCCATGAGGCAGTTGTTCAGACGAGGAGCAGCCTCAAGGCTAATCACGCTAGCTCCTTGTCCGAGAAACTACATTCATTCCGATGGAATTTGAAGCATCGCAGACATCAGGTTCAATTTTGGTGAACTTTTGGAATAGCACAAATGCTCAGGCTGTGCTGATATGTGCTCCTCCATACTGCAGCACTGCAAATCCAAAATAAAGGAAGTGCTAATTTTAGCGATGTACATGCATGACATTTTATATAATGCTTTCCAACCTGACTATAAATAGCTCCCAATACGGAGAGGCGGGTTTGCAGTCAGTCAAGAGGATGGATTCAATTTTTAAAAAAAAAAGATACAACATTTTGTTTAGTGCTGTTTTTAAGTGTTTTTGCTCTGCTTCTACTAAGATTTTTCTGTCGCAGACAAAACCACAAAAATCGTAAAAGAAATCTTTGGCAATGAGATTGAGTTTAGTGCCATTGCGACCAAAGACAGAGAATGCAAAAGCCATCTAAAAGCCGTCTAAAAAGCCACCTCCAGTAGGAGGACGGCGAGTAGGAGGACGTCCTGGCTGTGGTAATGGCGATGGCGAGACATAAACAAAACATTGCTAATGGACAGAAAAAAAACCTCCATATTAAGCTCACTCTGAAGAATGTTCGTGTCTATGTTAACGTTTTCTGCGTGAACAATTTCTGGATTGATGACGTAAGCAGGACGTGGTTATTTTCTTTAATCACAGGGCTTTCGTTACAGGATCGTCATCGTCACACGTCTCGTTATTGCACATCCTGCTAAAGAATCTGGACGAGATTTTGTTCAGATCTCGTACGTTGGGACAAATGGCACTCTTAAAGTCTTCAAGTGAGCAGGAGCTTTCTGCATGAAGGTCAGTCTGGCTTCCAGAGCCATCCTCCTCCAGGTGAAGAGCGCCGGCCTGCAGGAGCAGCGATGGGACCAGAGAGCTGCAGGATGCATCCCGAGCTGCAGGATGTGGTCAGTGCCAATCATCCATGCATCCGATTCAGGATCAATCCTAATAAGGATCAGGTGCTTCCTCTCCGGTTTCAATCCACAGACATGTGTCCGTGATGTGAGATTAGCAAGAGGATGATGGATGATGGTGGATGGAGATGTGGATGTGGATGTGAGATTCACCTGCCTGAACCCGAGCTGGACCGAACCAGCACCTTGGTGCCACGGTGAGCACATGAGTGAAGCATCTTTGTGGTGGAAAACAAATAATAAAATGATTCAGCCACGTCCATGGAGAGAGAGTGAGAGAGAGAGAGACAGAGAGAGAGAGAGAGAGAGAGAGAGGAAGGATGCGCGGCGCGTCGTCGTGATTGAAATGGGAAATAAGTGACGGCGCAAAGAGAGAGAAAGCGCGTCGGTGCAGCATTTTTTTTTTTTTTTTGTTGCAGGAATTCACCCAATTTCCATCCACTGCAATTTCTCACGAGCCGCATTGACATCCCAGTGAGTGGAGGCTGAGATGGACACATGGCTTCTGCTCAGAAAATAAGACTAACCCCAGGCTCTTACCTCCTCAGTGCACACTATCCGCGATGCGTCCGATCCAGGATGCGCGATATGTTTCCATTGCTGCTCGGGGCAGATCTGATGCTAAATGGAGGCCGTGTTGGGGTTTAACGCGCTCCGTCCTGCGCGCTTTCCACCGGTAGGAGCTGCTCCGCCGCGTGACGTAGGCGCTCCGAGAAGATGCTCGTTGTGGAAGGCCATAAGAGCCAACACTCTTTGTGGAAGGTGTGAAAACATTATGGAAGGACAAAACGTCCCAAAAGAATGAACACCACCTATATGCATGTATTCATCTTCAGTCAGTGCTCTGTTCCTGGTCGGGGTCCCTGTGGATCTGTCGCAAACACTGGACGTGGGGCAGGTGGGATGGGGTGCCAATACATAACAGTGCATCACACACACACACACACACACACACACACACACACACACACACACACCTAGGGGCAATTTAAAGTAGCCAATCCACCCACTGGCATGGGTGCAAACTGGAGAACCTGGAAGAAACCCACACACACACACACACACACACACACACAGTAACCCAAGCTCAGGATCATACTGCAGACTCTGGGGATGCTACCACCACCACCACCACCACCACCCTGCACCCCCCTGCCATATGAGTTCTTGCTCTTTAATAAATTAAAAAAAAAAAATAGGTAGTGTTGGCAAATTGCTGTTGTATAAGAGGAATAAAACACTTCCGGAGAAAGTCCTGTGCTCCAATAAGATGTTTCTTCAAGTGTCTTTTTCCCCAGGAGCATCACTACAGAGAAGGGGATTATGGGTAAGCATTAGGCATTAGACTGAATATCTACGATACAAAACACTGGCCAGACGAATTCTTCTTCTCTGAGGTGTATCGGGATATTTCCTTTTGATATTCACTATAAGCTCCAGCTCGTCTTACACACTAGGTGGCAGCACCAGAGATAGCAGCACACGGAGCACGAGGTTTGTGCGTGGGAACTTAACCGCCTCGAAGCGTGCTTACTTAATAGTCCAAAATGTTGGGCTGATCAGACGGAAGCGTTACGGCACGTGTCAAAAACAAGGCCTTGGACAAGAATTCACAGGATACACAGCAGATCTGTAACATAGCCATCCGAAGGTAGTTACCGCAAACCACCGTATATGTGCACACTCTGGTTTCAAAATCAACATCTGTGTGCTGCGCTTGATGCAAGTCACACTCACGTCTAAAGACAGTTCAGAAGCACGCCGTGTGTTGTGCTGGCATTTCCGTAACCAGAAATGAATGAGGTAATATACAACGGAAAAGCACAATTGTTTTTCTCATCTGTACATTTAAATTGGTCAGTGTGACATGCTTGTGCATTTAAGATGGACATCAGACAGCAGTAGACACTAACAGAACTTCAGGCGTATTTATGGTCCTCTAAGTCAACTAGCCAGCCCTCTTCACTATGAAATATTATGAAAGTACTATTGCAAATATAAGTCTTTAATCTGACTGCAAACCTGACGCTGTAATGAAAAACAAAGCATCCGGAAGGTGCTGATGTGCAGTGAGATAGGAGACGGTGGGGTGGATAGAGAGAGAGAGAGAGAGAGAGAGAGAGAGAGAGAGAGATAAAGTTGAGCCACAGCCACTCTTATCTTCTGTGGACATGTACTACAGCTCAGATGTAATTATATTTTATTTATATACAGTAACAGAACAACAATAGTTTCAGGTCATTTATAGAAGTGTTGAGATGAGAGTTAAACATGACTATTAGGTGAAAGTTTGAATCTGAGATTCAAGTCCTTATAGTTGTTTATTAATATTCCATAATCATTTTTAAAAGATTTTACGATTGCCTTTTAACTTACCCCAATTTGCTGATAATTCGTAAAGCACTTTGAGCTGCTTTTCAATTCAGGAAATGTGCTATATGAAGAAAAATGTCATCGCTTTCTTCTTTCCTCCCATTCTCTCCCTAATTTAGTCCTGGCTAAGACCTCATCCCAGGGCAGCGTAACACACTCAGAGGAAAGCGCTATCTGCCCTCTTCCACATACACGAGCTCACAGCAGCTCACGATTGGCTAGTGTCGCTGTGATTGACAGGAGAGAGTGAGTGTATGCCCCTCCCACCCATGGAGCATGGCCATTTTTGCTGTCTTGGACTCCTGGTCATGGATGTCTGTGGCATTGTCTGGATTTAAACTCGAGCTACATCATCATTTATTCAGCAAAATCAATTTCCCGAACTCTTTTTCTGCACCTTTCGACTTTTCCACCTCGGCCACTTTTCCGCGTTCAAATTTCAGGCTTTTTATTTCGGGTTTTCAGTTGGATGGACAAACCCGATACTGTTCCCTGTGTGGAGCACAGCATGCTAAACCTGACAATAGTGGTAAGTTATAATACCGCAAGTGTTAATGGACATGCATCGACTAATTATTTCACCTTGAGTGTAGCCATTACGTGCACACATTTCCTAATCACCCACTTAACTTAGAATCGCTTATAATTTCCCCGTCTTTAATCACCCTGTGTTTAATCACACGCTATATAATCGCTCAGCTGCTTTTATGTTAATGAGATGGGCATACGAAGAAAAAGACGCCAGAGCAACCTGGTTTCCATGCACATGCATCTTTTATTCATCTATCGATCATCAACATTGAATGTAAACATTATTTAATGAGACAGAAAAATGTTATGGAGTTAAAACTCTGTACTCTGCACATCTACTGCACCTGAATCTAAGAAAAAAAAAACAAAAAAAAAAAACAACAACAACATTTTTTTTTTTATTTACCGTAACGTCGAAAAACAATGTCAAACAACATAGCAACACATTCACGATCACAAGCTCCCTGAAACCCTTTAGAAAGCTCTCGACGCAAACAGGCTTCGTCTTGTAGTGTAGTCGTGACAGTGACGAGGACTTGGCACACGTCTGCAGATATGTGGCGGATAAACGTCTGGTCTTTCTGTGGCTGCAGCTTGGCAATATGAGTAGGTCAGGGGTTTCTTTTCAGCTGAACCAAAAAAAAAGAAGTAAATAAATAACTTGGCATATTGCAAGTGAGTACAATGTGTAAAAAAATTAAAAAGCTTCTGTGTTTTGGACCAAAGCTGCGTCGGTACCTAGAAGGCTTCACGTTGTGCTGCGAGTTTCGAGTGATTCTTATTAAGGTTTACAAATAGCACTTAGTTTTAAATGTAATTTCAAGGATCACAAGCACCATTAGATATGTAAGCGTGACACGAGCGATTTGAAAAGAGAACGACGACTAAAGGAAATTTGCATAAATAGGGTGAAGAACGGAAGAAGGATGGTGGGCTGGAAACTTGCACGGCCCCAAGGGAAGCTTCCGTGTCATTTCTACGCTTTTACTCCGACTCCTCCTCCGGGGCGACGGTGCTCACCTGCTCTGACATCATACCTGAAACACACACACACACACACACACACACACACACAGTAACATTCATGAGTTATACGACTATACGATTCTGAATTCTCAGATCTGATTGGTCAGAAGCTGTTGATTGACAGCAGCACAGCTGAAAATCACAGGTTTATATGAATGAACTGGCTAATTTACGCTCCACATAAACGACCTGACAAACTGTTGATAAAGACACAGCGATGAATGTAACTATAAACAGACAAAAACCACGATGTGTGGTTCTTTAATTGATATAAATTTGCTAATGCTGGAACATCGCTGTGGCGTAGGAGGAATAAAACCCTTCGTTACGTGCTGTCCGTTGATTATTTCCCTACAACAGCATGTCCTGCAGTGTTTGTGGTGATGCATCTAGAGTCTTTATTTTTTTTTAATCTAGATTGCTTGTAGCTAAAATATGTACAGCTGCGACTGATGGGAAATTATTTCTCATGGTGATATCAGTTGAAAAAAAAAAATTAAAGGTGGTATCAGTGATTATCAAGTCATTACAATTTTGTAATAAAGTTCTCCTCACATTCTGACAGCTTCAATAAAATACTGGCTCAGGTGTTTCTGCAAATTATTTAAAGATGGCAATTATTTTGCATGCAATTTCCAAATCTCGTAGGGCGCCAATACTTTTGCCATATATGTTTATTTGGTTAAAATTGAACATTTTTTTTTACTTCAGTGAGTTTAATGTTTATTTTCTTCAGCACTATTGCGTTAAAGGGTGTCAATACTTCTTCACCTCTCCCTCTACAGTACAGAAGATGCGCGGCGTGTGAAGTGCGGCGTGTGATGCGCGGCGTGTGATGCGCGGCGTGTGAAACGTCGTCAGCGTGGCCGCGAGTTCAGCTGTAATCAGGAGCTGCCAGTAAACGAGTGGTTCTTCTGAGTAAGCGCATCGCTCTCAGACGGTTTCTATTTTTAGTCCCGGTGTGTTTCTTAATGTTGCTATTGACTGATCCGCCTCCGCAGTTCACAAGAAAAGCAAGACGAGTATGACCCGAGAGCTCGCGCAGGAAAACTCTCGCTATGACACAACTGCTGAGCAAAACACCACTCAGAACAACTCACACACCTCACAGCACTGCCTGAAATCAGTCTGATCGGCTTCTGGCTGGAGTGTGAGGAGGCTCAACCGCAACACACTGGCCTCGAGCGTTCGGCTGAAATTTCCTATAAGGCCAGCTGAGTTACCAGAGGATAAATATTAATGTAATATTGTGTAAATGTTGAGCAAATATCGGTAAATATCAGCTAAATGCTGAATAAATATTGGTTAAATATTAGTCTAATTGAAGGTAAATATTATCTAAGTATTAAGTAAATATGGGGTAAGTATTAAGTAAATATGGGGTAAATATTGAGTAAATATGGGGTAAATATTGAGTAAATATGGGGTAAATATTGACTAATTATGGGGTAAATATTGCATAAATATGGGGTAAATATTGACTAATTATGGGGTAAATATTG
>CM074917.1:31154721-31157221 GCA_037576815.1 Pangasius larnaudii
GTAGAAGAAGGGAAACAAGTGGAAAGGAATTAGCGTAGCTGCTGTTCATAATATTAGCAAGCACTAAATCATAATGTATACATTAAGTGCATATCTGGCTAAAGATATATGTCTTTAATCTACGCTTGAACTGGGAGACTGTGTCTGAGCCCCGAACACGGTCAGGAAGGCTATTCCAAAGTTTAGGAGCTAAATACGAAAACGCTCTAACCCCTTTTGTAGACTTCTGGGAACTACCGGAATGTCACAACATCACTCGTAACTATAGACGGATAAAAAGTATATTGCCTTTTTAATTCTTTATTAAATAACAAATTGCAATTGTTGGCAAATTGCTATTGGATAAGATGAATAAAGCTATTCAGGGCATGCTGTTATTGGAAAATAATCAACTTCTGGGTGATAACTGTCACTCTATTTCATCACACCACCCCACACCTCCTTACTTATTTTATTGCTAGAAATTAAGAACAGTATTGGACACAGGATACAGACTTGTGGGACTCCTGTATTTAAAACAACACTGGATGATGGAATGAAAATAAACAAAAAAGAAAAAAAAGCTCCAACTTCAGCTTGTTAAGGACAATGTCCTCAAGACGCCTCAGAACTCAACACTTTTTAAAACCTTTAAACAGCCTCAAGACTGCATTTGGAAGAGGTTTACATTTAATACTTATTCACGATTGTGATATGTTCAACGATAAGCACACTGTTGAAGCTTTTTGTTTACTTGATTATTTTCTGTATGCAAGATGTACAAATTAGCCAATTTTCGTAAAAAATGAATAAAGTTATCAGCAGTCGGTTGTAAGATCACTTGATCTGGACCCGCAGCGTTGGACGTGTTAGTAACTCTGAACGTATTTCAATTTTATAATTTTGTTTTGGATACACTGCAAAAAAAAAACAAACAAAAAAAAAAAACATCCTAGCAGGTGATAATATCTTGAATATCATCAGAAGTATGTAGTATGTCCAATTATAAATTTAGAATAAACAAATTATAAGATTATTAATCTTATTTCTTGACATTTCTTTTCTAATTCCAAGCTTTAAACTGTCTTCTTCTTTCTAGGAATAAATGCTTTATGCATATGCTAATCATATGTTTGCTTCAGTTTAATGTTATAACAGGAAATATTAGATACATTTGACTATATTCACAATATTTTCACGTGCTAAGATGTCAGGGTATAAATGCTGAACGCTAGACCAAATCCTAGGCAGGAAAATGGCTTTTAAACCATGTAGATCTTAACGATCCACAAATCAAATGTTTAACAGCAAATATGTGCGAGGGAAAGAGATATTTCATACGCATCCCTCTGATTTCCACGTCCGTGCACCGTATCCACGTACTATTTTGTACGACGCTGTTACTAATCATTCCTCGTTTTCTTTCTAGCTGCTACCAAAGATGCTGCAGCTACGGAACAGGAAGAAGGCGCACAAAGCGGCGAGGGGTCTCCGCAGAGCGAGCCGGAAAAGCCGGAGGAGCAGGAGGACCAGGATCAGGCAGCAGCTGGAGCAGATGAAGAGAAAAAAGTGAGTGAAGAGGCGGGAGAAGAGAAGATCGAGGAAAAAATGGATGGAGAGGCCGAAGAGGGGCGGAACGAAGAAAAAGAGAGTGAAGAGGGAGGAGAAGGGCAGAAAGACGAGTCCGGTCCTCCAGCCAACAAATACTACACTGTGAGCTACAGAAAGATTAAGAAAGGGTTCGCCAAGCAGAGGATCAGCGCATTCGAAGCCTTGGGTGTGTAGTTCCTGGGCTAACACAGTTTGCAAAACATAGTATAGATATATACACAGACAGACAGACAGACACACACACACACACACACACACACACACATGCATAGTGTATATTCAATTAATTCAATTTTACAGCTTTACAGAAATCCAGATGTGGATTTAGAGCCACATTTTTCCTGGATTTCTGTAAGGAGACGTTTAACATTTATGGAAGGAGTCTCCAGTGTCAGTGCTCTTCCAACACAGGAACTCTTCAGGACAGAGGGGTTTACTCTTTGTGGTTTTGTAACATGACAAGCTTGTTAAAACTTCTGCAGCTACATTTCTAAAAAAAAATATGCATATCCACGCGTTACGTTTTTGAAGCCATTTTTTAAAACATCTTGCTGCCATGTTTATTTAAGTTTTTTGCAGTCACATCCATGCTCAAGTGTTCGTGGCCACACTTGGTAAACTTTTTACAGCCAGTTTTGTGAAGCGACATGTAGCCATACTTGTGCACACACACACACACACTGCCCAGGGAGCAGTTGGGGGTTCAGTGCCTTGCTCAAGGGTCTCACCTTAGTCGTGTTATTGAGAGCGCTGGTCATTCACTAACCCCACCTACAAGCCCTGCCGGACCTGAGCCCTGAACCCACGACCTTCAGGTTCACCTTCGGGTTACGAATCTGACGCTCTAACCATTAGGCCACGACTGTCCCGGCATTAAACGTTTCTTAAAATGTTTGCAGCCAGGTTTGTT
>CM074917.1:31162221-31167254 GCA_037576815.1 Pangasius larnaudii
CTCAGACATTCAACTGCTTGAAAGTGACAAACTTATAAATATGCAACTTCCCATAATGTTTTATGAGGACGTGAAGGGGCGTTAGGGGTGTGGCCATGAAATGACTGACATGAGGCCAATCCGAATACAAACAATCATTCCGGTCCGGAAGGCAGGTTTCCAGACTGGGATTTTTTCAGATACGTAATACACTTAAGCAGTTCAAGCTAAATTTTCCAAAAATATTAGAACAATTTAAAATAATTAAATAATAAAAGACGTGTATGAGGAATAACAATGCTCGTAAGGACTCTAATTACTCCAATTTTTAATCCAGTTAATTAATCCAATTTTATTGCTATAAAAGCAAAAGTGAGCATGAGAGGGTTAAACCACTGAATCAGAAATATCTGATAAAAAAAAAAAAAAAAAAACCTCCTGCGTTGGAGACAAACAGCGGAAGCGTGTCTCATCGTCAGTTCGTGTGTTTGTATGCTGTTAGGCCGGCCCACTGCGTCCGATCTGAACGGGGCGCATTCACCGCTGCGTCGTCACTGTTCTGCCTTCACCCACAATGCCGGCTTTGTGCTGAGACACGGAGAGATGCTGTGGAAAATATTTGTGAGATAGAGAGAGAGAGAGAAAGAGAGAGAGAGAGAAGAATGGCAATCAAAGTGTTTATTTCACACAGGACTCGATTCGGTTGGTGGTAGGGGTGAGGGTGTTTTTGCTGCTTTTGTGCTGAGGCATGGGGTGGGAATGATGTGTGTGGGGGGAATTTTACTGCTGTCCCACGCAAGTCTGCGCATTCTGTGTGTGGCGTGAGGTTTTAGGGTGAGCATTGGTCGTCACTCTGAACAGGCCTTTTGCTCAGGCTAAAAAAATGTCCTTTTATATTATGCTGCAGTCGAGGCTGTAACTTGTAATTCCTGACAACTGACTAGCAAAAAGTCAAGTTTAGCAAATCAAAATGGCTGCTCATATACTGTTTTTAAATCTGAGTTCAGCAAGTGACGTCAAATCAAAATGGCTGCTCACGTACTGTCTCCAACCCTGAGTTCAGCAAGTGACGTCAAATCAAAATGGCTGCTCACGTACTGTCTCCACCTCTGAGTTCAGCAAGTGACGTCAAATCAAAATGGCTGCTCACGTACTGTCTCCACCTCTGAGTTCAGTAAGTGACGTCAAATCAAAATGGCTGCTCACATACTGTCTTTAAATCTGAATTCATCAAGTGATGTCAAGTCAAAATGGCTGGTCACATCATGTGTTCATCTCCAAGTTCAGCAAGAGACATCAAATCAAAATGGCTGCTCACATACTGTCTTCAGCTCCAAGTTCAGGAAGTGAGGTCAAATCAAAATGGCTTATACTGTATACTTGCTGTAGATCAATCAACATACAGACACACTGAGATGCAGTTGGCTATACTGTTTTGAGGAGGAAAATATTCGTCACTCGTCCCAGCTACCTTGTCGCTAACATGGAGGTGTCCATGTCTCTACCCCCGACCACCCCCCCCCCCCCCACACACACACATTGTAGCTCAAACACATGGAGGTTGAAAATGGCTGAGTTAAGTCGAAAGCAGCATTACGCGTATACACACTCATGAGCGATGAGTGATGTCTTTGTTCCTAGCCTGGAACCTTACCATTTTTTTTAATACAGGTAAGAACAGGAAGCAGAACAGACCCAGCCCTTGGAAAAGAAACGGGTCATAAGGTTTCCCCCAACGAGACGTTTTGATTGACAGCGATTTATTGTGATGCGACGAGCCGCTGCTCCCCGGCTAATACTCAATCTTATCAGCACACCCGAGGCCAGTGAAAGAGGTCCCCCTGTGCGACAATGCGCAGAAATAGTGATGTGCTCACCTCGGCCACGGCCACAATGGCACACATCTGGAGCAGTTGTGATTATTCCGGTGGCTCGATGGCCACATCCGTCTGCTCAGGCCGAAGAAGTGGGGGGGGATGGGGCACACGAGAGGGGAAGGGGCTGAGTTTATGCAGAGAGGAGCGCTGGACTCCCACAGGACTCCATTTTAATTTCTAATTCATTAATCTCTCCTGTGCAGACGTCCTGGGCTGCAGGAAGAGGGGTCTCATAAGAGTCTGGTCCACCCAGGGTCATCATCGGGGACAAGGCAATGATGCGAGTGCGTTAATGAGCTCTGTGTTAATGACCAACACGGCCACAGATATACACCAAACAACAATTTGATTCATTATTTGTGTATTCATCATAGGTACAGTGGGCTTTCATAACATATTCAGCATTGCATAACACTTTTATAAAGCAACACTGAAGGATTAATAAACTCATGTCAAAACTCATTTGGTTACATCAGAGCTCTTATTTTGTTCGCAATAAAATAATAAAATACAGGAGAGAAAAGGACTCTTAATTATCATTATGACGTTTTTATACTTCCTGTATACTTAGTATAGGTGTATGTCATTTATTTGAGGAATAAAACACTCCAGGTTGTGTTGTTAGAGGAAAATAATCAACGATGGACTGGTTTATGAAGAGGAGTTACTGTTACCACCCCAGAATTGATTATTTTTCTGCAACATCATGTCCTGAAATGGATTGTTCCCCTTACACCACGACGATACATCTGTATTTATTAAAGAACGTCACATCATACCTTTGATCTGTTTATAGTTACATGTTACAGAGAAACCGCAAAATGTAAACTCCTCAAAGCTCCTTAAGCTTTACCTCTGACTGTTACAAAGCGCTAAAACTGGAGACTCCTTCCATAAATGTAGACGGTATACATTAGTGCATCATAAACGTGTTATAACAGCAAGTCTGATTAAAGCATATGGGCTTCTGAAATATGTGAAGCTGCAGAAGCTCGACATTAGGATGACGCATGCTAGTTTTTAATGCCAATTCTCCATTCTTCCAAAGAGAGAAAGAGCACAGGTGGATTCCTACAGGAAAACATCCTCAAGCTTCATAAACATGCCATTAACAAGGACCAAACCAGTAACTGATAAAACAAAGATAAAAATATAATTATCACCCCGAATGATAATCAAGTGCTTCTTCTTCTTCTTCTTCTTCTTCTTCTTCTTCTTCTTCTTCTTCTTCTCTCTTTCATGTAAAATGACAAGTTTTGACATCTTCATCTGTAGCTTTATAAAAGCTACGCAGTGCTTATGAATGTGTTATGAAGCCTTAACGGAGCCTCTGTTGAATCTGAGATTGTTGATTTGAGGATATAGCGACGTGCTCGTGCTGTGTTGCTGTTATTGGGGTTGTAGAATATAATGTTCTGCGGGTCTGAGGGCAGAGAGTTCTCAAGGCAAAAACACAGAGAGACCACTGTTTATAGGGACTTTCACACACACACACACACACACACACACACACACACACACACACACACACACACACACACACACAGGAAATCGGTTCTGCTATGAAAAATGAGATCGGACATTCAGTATGACTAAGTAAGGAATAAAACACAGTGAATGAGGTTTATGATCGTACTTGTCTCACTTTTTTTTATCCATTTAAAGTTACATTTAATCTAGTTAGTTCCTGTTATCACTTACGTTGGAGCAGCTATAAGCAGTCGTTCTCACACCAGCCTCTCTTTTTCCTCGCTCCTGAAGTTTATAAGAAGAAAGCAACTCCTTAAACTAAAAGTTGCAGTTTTACCTCTGACTGTTACAAAGCGCTGACACTGGAGACTCCTTCCATAAAATGTTACACAAACGTCTCGTTACAGAAAACCTTTTTCGGCTCTGTTTATGTGGAGCATCCGCCGTACAAGTCCCTGTGAATAAGCTGTTACCATAGAAGCGATAATGTAATAGAACGAGTGCATTAATTTAAAAAAAAAAAAATTAAACCTGTGATTTGTGTATGAGCTGCTGTTATAGAATATTGAATCAACACAATCTGACCAATCAGAACAGAGAATTCAACAGCACTGACGTATATGAGATGAATGAATAATTTCTAAACGCTGCACTTCCTAAACAAGCCTACAGGGGGCAGAATCACATCACAGCCTTTCCTCAAACCTCCACGACCCCCCCCAAAAAAAAGCCTTTTCACACTCTTTTTTTCTTCTTCAATCCTCACAGCCTCACGTTCCGGCATTTCATGTTGAAGCATCTGTTAAATACACTTCTCACGAATTTCATTCCACCGCACTCTCTTCCCTACAGCGTGATTTAGTCCTGAGTCTGGTTCAGGAGGACGTGAAGAAGAACGAGTGATGTGGGAGAAAGCTGACTGTAACACCGTCCCACTGTTCCTTCTGCATTATTCTACTCACGCTCTTCAATTCATTTACAGTACACTGGGAATAGACCGATTACTGTCTCTTACGCCACAGTGCTGTCGAATTCTGACTTTTGATCCATCAGAAGGTGTTGATTAATTTCCTCTAACAGCGCCTCTGACTTAAATTAACGTGCCCAGTTTAATACCTTATCGTTTCTATAGTAACAGCTCATTCACAGGGACTCATACCGCTGACGCTCCACATAAAGCATATGGTGAAGTAACGAGATGCGTGCTTAACGTTTATGGAAGGAGTCTCCAGTGTCGGCTCTGTGTAAGAGCCAGAGGTACACTTTTGTGGTTTCTATGGTAACACGCAAGCTGCGTGTTTTTTTTTTTTTGTCTTATTAACTTCAAGAGAAAGGAAAAAAAGAGGCTGATGAGTGACCGACTCTTTATAGCTGCTATAATGTAACTTGTGTTTTGTAGACGTTCTACAACATCTCGAGGATGTGCTGTTAAAGGAAAGTCATCAACAACGGCGAGGTGTGATGTAGCAGAGTTACCGTCACCACCCTGAAGCGGATTGTTTTCCTATACCAGCATGTCCAGAGGTGTTTTAAATATCTTATATATCTTGCTACAATAATCAGTCTTTTCCTCGTGGTCCGCCATTTTGTTGTATAGTGAGCCAGAAGAATCAAGAATCAAATTTTGCTTTATATATATATATGATCTTGTGGCTTCTTTTTGAAAGCAAGTCAACTTAAAATAAAATGAACCTAAAGGCACAGTGC
>CM074917.1:31167354-31177613 GCA_037576815.1 Pangasius larnaudii
TATATATATATATGATCTTGTGGCTTCTTTTTGAAAGCAAGTCAACTTAAAATAAAATGAACCTAAAGGCACAGTGCCGTATCATAGATATTTCAATTAGAATGAGGTGGAATGTACTTTAGCAGCCATATTTGTTTTTTTATATGCATAATTATATGCAGAAACCTTACCTGAGTATACGTGCAGACGGAAGCTTATCCCTAGCTGTGTACTACTCAGTAAAAGGCAAAACGTTTGTCCTGCTTTCTTTAGCGTAAAGGCATCAGCATGTGAAGACCAGGACCCTGTTGATTTTGTGTTTATCAGCGTGCGCTGAGGGTGTTTACAGTATTTGCACACATCCTGATTCTTCTCTCCATCCTACATATTAGTGGCATTTAAACACTCACACATTCAGGGCATTAAAATGTCCTCTGTCCTCCACCCAGCGCCTCGGGGAACGTCCTCAGCCCAGATCTCTCATTTCTCACTGTTTGACTGCCATTTATTAAAATATCCTTCCTTAGGATAGTTTAATAAATATCAGTGTGTGATGATCTCATGTGGCTCGAAAACAAACTTCACAAAAGTGAAGAATGATAAAACTAAGTTTGGTGCGAGTGTAATGTTTTTTCCGTGTGCGTGTGTGTGTGTGTGTACTGGTACTGTTATGGGAAAATAATCAACGACAGGGTGTTGTGATGGAGCTGAGTTAGCGTTACCACTCTGTAGTTGATTATTATATTGACAGCAGTGTTTTATTCCTTTTACACCACAATGATCACTGTTTCTCATTTGCTAAAGAACAAAGAACAAAGAACAACGTGTTATACTTTTTATCCATTCATAGCTATAATGATTAATGATCTCCTGAAGATTTCTGAGAACTTACCGACGTTAAATGTTAAATGTTAAATGTTAAATGTTAAATAAATGTAGCTTACAAAAACATATAGAACAAAAATAACGATGTTTAATCTGTTTATGTGGCAGGTCCTCTGTACAAGTCTCTGGCAACACGCTGTTACTATAGGAACGATAACGCATTAGAAGGAGCGCATTAATATAAACCTGAGATTCGTCAGAGCTTGTGTTATAGATCATGAATCAACACCATCTGACCAATCAGAATCCAGAAGTCATGAGCTATCTATAAAGCCACGTTTAATGCTCCCACTGTGCTTGCTTTATTGGACATGGGCTATATTTAGTGAGCTTAATGGCGCCCGTCACTGATGCTCCTTATCAGTCATTAGGTGTTGCGCTGGAGGCTTTCTTTAACATGATGATGGTTAAACGATGCCAAATGACGGCCGGCGTCCACTTTCATTATGAAGAAGTGACATGAGAATACTTCCCAAGCTGGACCTCCGAGTTCCTTTGAATGTGTGGTGCAAAACAAGTGACAGAGCATTTTCTCCTCCTGACATAACCGCTATTTTACATTTAACATTTAATTATTTCTTTCGAAAGAGTTGCCAAATTGGCATTGGGAATCACAATCAGAGCCTTTAATTCCCCGGATGCTGACTGTTATTGCAAATTATCGCTACCCTTGAGTCACACTGTAGACATTCTGAAACAAGTGTTAAGTGTAAGAATAGGTTTACGTCATATACTTACGGAATAACTCACTGTGCGTCATGCGGTTATAGGAAAATAATCAACGACAGGGTGGTGTGATGAAGTAGAGTTACTGTCACCAGCTTCGAGTTGATTATTTTTCTATAACAGCATGTCCCGATTGTTTTACTTCAATTTTCCAATGACTGCAATGTTTCAAGTATTTAAAGAACAACTGCTGTACTTTTTATCCATTTATCGTCACATTTAAAAAGCAAGTTATGTTATAGCAGCTATAAACCTTATTTTATTCCTTACTAGCCTCTCTTTTTTTTTTCTCTCTCCCTCTCTAGAAGTTAATAAAACAAAATCGAAAACGCAGCGTGTCACGTTTCCCGAGAAACCGCAAAGCATAAACTCCTCTGTCCCGAAGGTGTCGGAAACCTCTGGACAAGTTACAGCTTTACCGCTGACTGTTTCGAAGCCCTGACACTGGAGACTCCTTCCACAAACGCTAAATTAACTTCTCCTTACAGAACCACATCAATGACTGCACACCTTTTTTGTTTTTTTAACTCGTTTATGTGGAGCGTCCGCTGTATAAGTCCCTGCGAATGAGCTGTTACTATAGAAACGGTATAAAAACAATACAGAATGGTATAGAGACAGAGAGCAGTAATATAAACCTGCTGGGGTGTAATTATATTAGGTCCTGTTTTTTTTTGTTTTCTGGGCATAAAAGCTGGATGTATGTAAATATATGCTACAATAGAACAATATGTAATGTAATAAGCTTCTAAGTGCTGTAAGATATAGATATATGAAGGGTGAGGGATGCGAGGAATGGCCTAGCTCGCTAAAATGCGAGTGTTTATCGAGTTGCTATGGCAACCCTGACCCGTGTTCTTTCATGGCCATAATTAGGGCGCTCAAAAATAGGCTGAAATGCAGGCTGTAAAAAAAAAAAAAAACAGTGGTGGTCTTACCTAACTCAGAGCTCACCATAAAGAATCATACGTCTTATTATATGTTTTTAGTCATTTTTAACTTAAAAACTCTCCAATCTTCTAAACACTCCGGATTTCCAAAAAAAAAAAAAAAAAAAAAAAAAAAGCAAAGAAATATTAGTAAAACGCATGCTATTAAGGTATTAATTTGATTTCTTTTAATTTGAATAAAGTTGTATTCATTAATGCAATAAATCTTAACCTGGAGTTTGCAAGAAATGTGTCAATATTTACGTATTAAATCGTTTAATATTCATAAATCACATTCATTCTCCAGCTTGTAACCTGTAAACTTGGCAGAATTTTCTTTTTTCAGGAAATAAAAGAAAATGATCAGTGAGTATAATAAGACAAATTCAGGCTTGAATAAAGTTTACCAACAGTTTTGTAATTCTTTTATTAAAATCTCGTAATAAAAAAATCTACGTTTTCCTATATGCGTTCACTTGATATCGCAGCATGTGTGTGTGTGTGTGTGTGTGTTGGATTTATTATTTGTTTATATTAAATATTAATAATGTACCGTTAATCCTCACCTGGAGTTTGTGTGCAAAATATTTTGTTGAATATTTTTTCATTTTAAACTGTTCGTAGCCAGTTTCTAACTTGTAATTGGCAGATTTTTAAGAAATAAACCCATAAAAGAATCAAAATTATCAATGAATGCGACAATTTCAGGTTTGGAAAAAAAGTCTAGAAGGTTTTATCATTCTTTTATTATATAGTCTCATTATAAGAAATATATGATACATTTTTCTATCTGCTTTCACTTGTTAAGATATCATTGTGTGTGTGTGTGTGTGTGTGTGTGTGTGTGTCTGTGTGTCCATCCCCTAATTGGTCTTTGGGGGAAGGTGAGCAGGTTAATGAGGACGTTAATGTACGTGTTAACGTTAAAGAGATGTCTCGCTCTAGACTTCCTGTCGGGAATTGTTGGTTCCTCGAGGACTCCAGAACATTCCTCATCTCCAGTCCTGGTAAATCCGCAGCTTTTCCAATCTCCACTCCTAATAAACGAGACCTGACTTTAACTAAGTGCACCCCGTTCCAAAGTGACCGTGGTGCTGTGTGCAATACACGTGACTACACACGTACACGCGCAACACGCAGAATGAAGATTACACACGCGCTCATGTCGTGTCTTTTACACGGAACTACTGTACGTCTGGTTCGGGTGAAGAAAAGCGGCTGTTTCTCCACAAAAGCGCAGCAGCTATTAGTAAATGCTCGAGAGCTGTTAAGACAGGGATGAGAGATCTATTAGCGAGTGCTTGTTTATGTATTAAAGGATCAAAGAGGTTCTGGACGATGGTTTTTTCTGAAAGCAGAGATTGAGACGGTTATTAATGGGCGCCATAATGGGCCGAGGACAAAAATCTGGAAAAACACAAACATAAAGACGCACACTGACAGCACCAATGGGTTAATCGTCATAAATAAAGCACACACTAGGGCTTGAGGGCAATGTG
This sequence comes from Pangasius larnaudii, assembly GCA_037576815.1. NCBI lineage: Eukaryota > Metazoa > Chordata > Actinopteri > Siluriformes > Pangasiidae > Pangasius > Pangasius larnaudii. The sequence continues at coordinate 31,171,373 of CM074917.1, forward strand.
GAAAATGAAATGTCTTCTTAGAAAGGCGAAACAAGGAATCTTTTTTTCCCCCAATATTTTCCCAAAACAAATTTTTCCCAATATTTTCCCCAAAACAGCACGTCTTGAAGCGTTTTGTTCCTCTCCTATTATAGCCATGTGGCAAAGATTACAATTTTTTATGCATTAATGAATAACGTGTCATCATTTTAATCCATTTTGGTTCAATCTGATGTTGTGGAACTTCAGCAAAACAAGTTCCTGTTCTCACTTACGTTATAGCAGCTCACACCAGTCGTTCAATCTCAGCAGTCTCTCTCTCTCTCTCTCTTTTTTTTTTTTATCTCTTGAAATTAATACGACAAAAAAGCAGCTCGTCATGTTACAGGGAAACCGCAAAGTGTAGACTCCTCTGTCCCGAGGACTTTCAAGTGGTGGAAAACTTACCGACTTTTACAAAGCGCTGACACTGGAGACTCCTTCCAGAAAACCTCGCCACCTCAATGATCACGCAAGGCTTTATTTCTAGAAGTACGTTGTTATTAAAGAAGCAATAACGCTGTAGAACGAGCGCATAAACCTGCGACGTGTGGCTGCTGTTTATTATTATTTTTACTAGCTTAGAGTTTTTCTTATCCTAGTTTAGAGTTTAGAGTTTCATTGTATATAGAAGCTTATAGCACTCTTTATGCACATTACAATAAAACTTGAAACTCGAAACTGTTACAGAAAATTAATCCACACCTTCTGACCAATCAGAGTCCGCATTTCAAAAAAGCAATCTTGTCCACCTCTGGTCGTCAAGGCAAGAAATTTGAAGTTCTCAGACTGCTCCTCCGACATCAGTAAGGGAATTGGAATAGTGTCTGTAATTGATAATGACTTAGTGCTCATTCTCCGTCTCAGGCTCTACTCTCGCCACCAAATACCAGTCTTCTCTTCGAAATAAAACCCAATTAAACCATGCTAATGCCAGTATTCCCTGGATATGACTGACTCTGCAGGTCTGAGCCTGGCCAATTACAGCGTTAATCAGACCCTAGGTAATAAAGTTTTGCTCTTTCCCATACATACAGAATGAAGGCAGAATCCTGGCCTACAGGAAGAGTGTGAGATGAGACTGGGCGAGAGGTATGAGAGGACACGGCTCAATGTCCGGGGACCGTTTCACCTTGGAGCACTGACCCAGTGAGAGCAAAAACATTTAACGAAGTAAAGGTGTGTGTGTGTGTGTGTGTGTGTGTGTGTGTGTGTGTGTGTGTGCTGGATATTTGGGGGATTACAGTAAACCGGTTTAATTTCAGAATTATTATGGACTAAAATAGAACATATTTAAGTGGCCATTTTCCCCCCTTTTTTTTTAAATGGACCACTTTGTCCTTTTATAGACCAATTTAAGGTTTTACTGGACGTCCACTGAAGGACATTCCTGGTCTGCTCATGCTCACAGTGACAGGATTCCACACGTTAACCTGATTAGTTTCCAATAACAGCACTTTTTTTATTCCTCTTATACCGCGGCAACTCGACTACAATCACTGTTTTATTTATTACAGAATGACGTCGCACTTTTTCCATTTCCATTTCCATTTAATATCACACCTTACTCTGCGCTGTAATCCTAAACTCCTTCCATAAAGGTTAAATAATCATCTCCTTATAGAAAACATCCCCATGTCAACGATTACACACGTTTTCCTTTGTTAAACAACACGTTTTTCATCTGTTTAATCCTTCGGACCAACCAGAATCCAGAATACACTATTCTGTGATTATCACAAGTATTGACAGTATTTTTATAATACTCTAAAACTCAGGAAAGAAAGAATGAGAGAAAACTACTGTAAGGTTTATATATATATATGTGTGTGTGTGTGTGAGGCATAAACCACTGTTTCATGCTCTTATAGTTAGATAATCAACGATCGGATGCTGTGATGAAGCAGAGTTCATTATTTTCCTATTAAAACCTGTTATATACCTGTTTTATTCCTCTTATACCACGGCGACTTGCCAACAGCTGCAAACTGCAAATTTATTAAAGAACGACAAGTCATACTTTTTATCCGATTATAGTTACTTTTAATGCTGTCTGAGAAACCTAAAGACTTATAGGTAATGTAAATAAATGCCATTTTAAATAAATTGTATGTAAATTGCAGAAGAGGCAGAGAGCTCACACGTTTGTGTTTGTGTGTGTGTTTGTGTGTGTGTGTATTAATGTGATATGATGGAGAACCTGTGGTTGCCGGTGTCTGCTCTTCCCCACACTCCATAACGAGACGTTCCCTGTTTAATTAATGCCATGAGAATATTCATTCTGACCAAATCAGTTTAGCGAGCGAGAGACTTTTTTGTCGCTCCCTCGCCAACATGAAGCGGAGAATGAGCCGGATGCTATTATTACTATTATTATTATTATTATTATTAGGCTTGTGAGTGCGTTTCATTGGGGCCCGGCGTTCCCTGCTGACTCCGGCTAATTCTAATTAAGACTAATTAAAGGCTCGTTTATGAGAAGGCCTGTGATAGCTATGCAAACATCCCGGATGGCTGCGTCTCGCATGATAATGACCTCTGTCCCGCCTGTTAAATTAAGACCTGCTCCTTAGCAATTAGGAGCACCTGACACACCAGTGCCCTCTGCAAGTGTGTGTGTGTGTGTGTGTGTGTGTTTAAGCAGAAGGAATGGGATTGAGATTTTTATTCAACCTTCCACAATTACTCCCAGGAACCCCTAATGACCCCGACTGTGCAGAATCTGCTCTGCTGAAGGATAACATCTCAATTCTTAGCTGCCTGCTCGAACGTAGCACTGTTTTTAATAATATTTACCCGTGCAAACTAGGATTAAACATCACCTTTACGGAACAATGTTTGTGATATTTATAGTTCTATGGTTTGAAGGAGAAATCCACCTAAACGACTTAAGCATATCAATCTTTATAACGAACATGTGATCTACAACAGTGTCTAAGATTTATTTTGTAATGGAACTCCTGAGTTAATGGCTTCCTACATTACCCAGAATGCCATGCTGATGGTGTTGCCTAAAGAGACACTAAACACTCTAAAGAGAGTGATGCAGCGGTGCTTTAGTCCTTGAATCTGTCCTGTCATCATCTCGTTGCTGGCTGGAACATAACTCATGTTGTACAACTTTAGCTGCATTGCATTCTGGGATTTTGAGACCAATGTTTGCACCAACACTCCAAGAAGTGTTTCCTCTTCTTCAACCGTTCAACAATCGGTTATGTTTGTGAATTTTTTTTTTTTTAACTCCTCAGAGGAATAAAGACAGTCCACCAACCAACCAACAAATTAGCCCCAGAATCACTAAACACATCACGGATATTTCAACACAAACATATTCAGGGTGGAATTTTCCTTTAGTAAAGTATTGTGTGCAGATAAACACCAAACACAACTAACTGTGTTCCTGCATTAAACTCTCTCAGCATAGTAAATCCTTTGACTTTCATTTTCTAAGGCCTCCTACCCCCCCCGCGCTATTCGCACACATTAGCCCACGGCTATTCCAGTCCTGTTGATGTCATCGTCTCAGAGCTGGCCTTGTTGACTCAGGCAACTTCCGGTGCAGACGTTATTATACTCCCTCACCGCTCCTTTTGCTCAGGCAAGACGGCTAAAAGCATTATCCCAAGATAATAATAATAATAATGATGATGATGATGATGGCGATGGCGATGAAGGTAATTCAAAATAAATAGGAGCCTAACACTAGCGAGAAATACGACCGCTCACAATAGTGGCGCCGAGTTCTCTTTTCTCAAGCCTCTAATAAAACAGTTCGACTATTAATAGCAGGCGTAAGGGTTAGCGCTCATGCCTTCAAAACACATGGATTCAATTGCAAAAAAAAAAAAAAAGATCTGATTTTGCACGTCTGCCAGGAGACTAACATCTTTATTCTTACGCCCTTGATGTACCCAAGTGGTTTTTTTTTTAAATAACGATGCTTACAAAAAGATCTTTAAAAAATCAAATATACTTGCAGAAATATTGCTTGTCTAGAAACATAACTGTCAATCAAAAGTTAAGATATTCAGAAAAAATGTTATTTACAGAAAAAAAAAACACAAGTAATCACATGATTATCATCCCTAAATAAAATCAATTTTTAGGTATTTAAAAAAAAACAACATTATATATTATGATTTAATAAATTGTACATCATCAAATATGAAGTGAAAAACATCTGAAGGTATTTAGATACAAATTAAGTGTATTTAAAAAATGTATTTTACATTTTTCCGATACAGTAAACCTCTTAACATTAATTTCATAACATACTAAACTAAAAACACACAGAAGTAGATTTAAGTGCAGTAACTAAATTGGCAAAAAAAAAGAGTCATATTTAAAATATATATACATTTATAATATGTTCAGAATGTAGTAGAAGTTGTGCTTTACCTTGATTTATGCACTTCAGTTCAAAATATAATCTTAGGTCAGATTTGTATTAAAATAAAATACAGCCTGTCGCGCTCTTCCCCCACGCAGAGACTCGAGTCTTTCTGCCACTTCCTTGTCGTTGAAACCGTCTGTAGTATTGTGGGTGATATTTGTTGCTGTTGTGTTGTTGTGTTTGTACAGGGTTTGTGTTTGGTGCCTCCTTTCCTCACCTCGCTCTCCGATGGTTGTGGTTCTGATATTGCTGTTTTTTTTTAAAAATAAATATCAAACAGACAAGTGTGGAGGAGAAACGGCCTCAGCGGAGCGCAACGTGGGTTCTTCTGACCTGCTTATATCCAGAAGCGCAGAACATCTCCACTTTAATGCCATGACAATTATTAAGAATAATCCACTGGGTAACACTTCATAAGGCTACATGACACCTATATATATATATATACATTTGCGGTGTATCACACTGCCGCTATCTGTATTTGCATCTAATGCTCAAAATATTCGTATCTGTTTTCTTATTCTGACTAAAACAGTAAATTCGGAAGTGTAAACGTTTTTGTCGTGTTTTTAATGATGACTCTACTGCGATGCCCTAGAAACACTGGAAAACACCACCACACCAGTTCATTCAGAAGTCGCAGCCACAGATTGCAATACATCGAACATGACTTCATTCCACGCCTGAACCCGCCGCCCTGAGGAACTTTGTGGAAAGCTGGCTTCTCTCTGACGTGACGTGAGTAAACAAGCTAACTCTGTTTCAAAACGACAAACGCCTTTGCCTAATCACATGGGTACTTAGGCTACAGCCGAAAACAACAGCCATCTGATAATATTTCATCAGATTGACTTCAGTCTTTAGGTTTCTTACACTTTAAAAAGATCAGAAAAGTCGCTGGATCGGAAGCTGCGATAAAGCTGCGACGTGTGTCCTTTAGGCTGCACGTCGTTGTAATGCCCACGATTTTCTGAGGCCGTCTTCTTTCAGCGACACTGGATAAGGATCATTTAAGAACGAAAGGACAAGTTTTACAATATTTTTAAAAAATGAATTAAATGGTGATTTTTTTTTTTTTTTTTTTTTTTTTTTGGAGAGCCAGTTGTTGGTGAGCTACGGCTTAAAATACGAAAGTGTATTTCTTGGAAGAAATATGGTTTTGTTCTGGAGCTCAGTAAGGCTTTCCAGGAAAAAATGAATAAAAAAAAAAACATTACAATCATGTTATCATGAGCTTAATGTTTCAGTAAAGTTTTGTGAGCATGGGTGGGTTGTTAGGTTTCACTTGTAATGCTTGTGTATATATATATATATATATACTCAAACTGTTCATTTGTTTCCCCTAAAAAAGCGCGAGAAAAAGAAGAAGAATACGTGTACTTTTCCTGTTCCCCAACGTTTCGGGTTAGTTTCCAGTCTTCTTGTGCATTTCTTGAGTTGGGGATTTGGCCGAAATCTGGCGACTCTCTGCCGTGAGCTTTAGTGACCAGTTCTTTACAGCTCACCATTGACGTAAAAAGCCACTTCTTTTTTTTTCTTCCTTTTTGGCTTTCATCCAGCAGGATCCCAGTCCCTGAAGATGGCAAGCTTTCAAAAACAAACCAAACCAAACCAAACCAAACCAAAACAAGCTAACAGAATACCCTGCCTACTTTTCACGTCTGTATTTGTATTTGTATTTGTTCAGGACGTGCTTGTGTTCAGTTCGAATGATGCACATGGATTCGGTTAACACCCCTAGTATACAGGCACTTCATGAAGATTGACATAAATACAATACACTTAAAAGGGACACATGTTTAAACTGAGAGTTCCTCACAACCCCGCGGT
>CM074917.1:31179991-31184991 GCA_037576815.1 Pangasius larnaudii
ATTAGCACATTATGTTCAGCCATAGCCAAGTTCTTTCGGAAGTCATAAGAAAAAGGTGTTATGATGCATTATACATTGCTTTATGCTTTATAACATGATATAACTGTGTGCATGAGTCATTATGACTAAGACACTTCTTTGAAGGTGTAAAAAAAAAAATGCTTTCGTGCTCTGTAATTTGTCTGATCCTCATGGAGGTGCTCTATATGGCTAAAAATTCTCTGCTGCACTCAAAGACTCATCTGTTGTGTGTAAACAGTTTATAAGCAGCTTCCTGACTCTTCAGGGAGGAAATGGAGGCATAGCAGGAAGTTGCAAAACCATGACGGTTCCTGCTGGATGTTTTGTAAGTATTACATTTACGGCATTCGGCAGACGCCGTTATCCAGAGCGACTTACGTTTATCTCATTATTATTATTATTATTATTTTTTTTAGACAACTGAGCAGTTGAGGGTTAAGGGCCTTGCTCAAGGGCCCAGCAGTGGCAGCTTGGTGGTGCTGGGGACTGAACTCATGACCTTCCGATCACTAGTCCACCATCTTAACCACTGAGCTGCTGCTGCTCTTCAAGTATTATTACAAGTAAGTAAGTATCGGTCCTTTATTAGTAACAGCACAAAAAATGGCTAGTGGGGAAATTATTGGGGAAAAAAAACAACATAAAGTGTATTAGTAAGGTGTTTTGGGCAATGCCGAGCCACCAAAACATCATTACTACACCTGGGTACACATTCTCCACGCCTCTGAGCGACGTGATGGTGGTGGAGGGTGCTGTCGCCGTCTAACACGTCACTCCGAAATCTCTCATTAGCGCTGGTTTGGGTAAACTATAGCATATGATGTACATCATTTTCATCCTCATCGAGCCTTTCACGGAGTCCCCGGGTCTGGGATGGGGGCGGGGTCATCCTGGAAGAGGCCACACCCATCAGGATAGAACGGTTTCTTCACTGGATATGTCAAGGAGAGTCAGAAGAAGTGCAGGATTTGTCACCTGTCTGTATACATTCCAGTTTCGGAAAACAAGGACCAAAGCTTATCTTACAATCTTACAGCGCAGTGCTGCTGGATGCTGGATGCTGATTGGTCAGACAGTGACTAGTTTTCTACAACAGCAGCTCCGACAGCAGCGCAGCAGCAAATCACAGCTTTGTGTTCATGCGCTCGTTCTAACATGTTATTGTTTCAGTAGGAACAACTTACACGGAGATCTGGACGGCAGATAAATGGATTATGAAATGGCTGATTTGGTGACGTTTTCTGTAAAGAGTCGTTTTTAACATTTAACATTTATGGAAGGAGTCTCCAGTGTCGGCGCTTCGTAGCAGTCGGAGGTGAAGCTGTAGCTGTAGGTTTCGCGACATCTTCAGGACAGAGGAGTTTAAGCTTTGTGGTTTCTCAGTAACATGACAAGCTGTGTGTTTTTTTTTTTTTTGTATTGTTTATAGCTTTAAGGTAATCGAGTATAGGAACTAACTTGTTGCATGGAAGTTCCACAACAGTGTAACTCTAAATGAGAAGATAATCAGCTTTGAGGTGGTATCGTATCTCGTCTTAGCCACAGGAGCAGTGAGTAAGACGCAGGATCACTTGTGAGTCTAAACGCCTGAAGCAGTTATTCATCTCTGATTCCCTGACTCCATTGTTTCCAGTTCTGGCCTCTCTGGCCACAGAGCCTGCAAAGGCTCATACTGAGGTTATTATGGTTGTTATAATCAAGCAATCATGCCGGATTGACACGGCTAGTCTTACCAGTGCTCAGACGAGGCCGAGGATTAGCGGCAGCTCTGCGGCTGCGCTGGTGGTTTAATTGCATTGTGCTGGGTGCTCATCGCACCGCCGTGGCCTTCCTCATCCCTCGGTGTGGAGCGGACCATCTGAGGGATTACTGGACAGGCAGATAAAGGGACATCTCACCGGCGAAGCAGCATGGATGGGCCATGTATCTGTGATTCTCATCAATCAGCAAAATTAGGGTGTAATAGATTTAGATGGTGGATTTAAAGTCAATTAGCTCAGAATAGCAAAGAACTGTATATGCATATGTGTGTGTGTGTGTGTGTATGAGAGAGAGAGAGAGAGAGAGAGAGAGAGAGAGAGAGGGATCCGCTTCAGCTAACATGTTGGAAATATGACTTCGTCGAACACAAATGAACAAAAAGAAGACCCCAAAACCCAACTGATGCAACCAGATATGTTTAATTGTGTTTAATTATGTTTAATTCCGTAATTGCATTTCTCGGGTGTTGCAGAGTAAATTACTGTACAGTTTTTTTTCTTTCTTTTTCTTAAACGCATCTCCTTCATTCAGGAATGGGGTGAAATTTCATCCAGCCACAACATACGACAGACAAAACAAGGCATTTAACTCCTATTGTATCATACATTGACACCGGAACAGCCGTCGCACTCTGACCAGAGACCCGGGCACCAGAAAAAGTTCTCCTTTCTCAGAATTTACTGTCTGAATAATAATAGTAATAATATCCACAAAGAAATGAAAATCGGAAAATATATGATTGTGTAGTCATTTACAGTGTTCTCTTGATAGAAAACAAGGCACATTAAATGTATTTCTTAAAAATGCCTAAAGCTAGAAGTAGTACACTGTATGTAACCGGTTAATAATAAATAATAATTTGATTGAAACAATAATAAATCACACAATCAGTAACCAGATGTGTTATGATTTACACAAGTCAATTTGTGCCTACAAAAGGGATTTCCTATTTGATTAAATGAAACTGGACCAAAAACATTGTGCGTATTCAGGCCAAAAAACATTACTTCAACATCATAAAAAGATCTAATACAAGTGATCAAGGCAAAAAAAAAAAAAAAAAGAATAATAAAAATCACAAGTGAATACCACAGGCTAGCACTATTAGCGCAGGACTGTTATTAATATTAAGCAATTATGGGGTCCATGCACTAAGTGATGGACCGTCCTTTTCATTTGGTTCCGTATTTCGACTATTCGCTTAGAAAAAGTGACATATAAAAAGACTAGTGAAATTGCAGGAGTGCTGGAAAATCAGTGTCAGTGCATGTGTAAAATTGTGCAGCGAGTGTAAACGTGAACAGGAAGAGGAAACGACGTGCAGGAAAAGTGCATCACAGTAGCTCGGCCCACAGTATCTCACACACGCTCTTGCCACAATCGTTCGGGGGTGGGGGGGCGGGGGTGGGGGTTGGGGTGGGGGTTGGGGGTGTCCTTGTCCAATCACACCATGCGGACGGCACACATGGCACAGCTACAAAGAAAAACCTATAATACAGGTGCTAGGACACTAGGATGGCACTCGTCACACACACTCACTGGTCATGCTAACCAGCAAGGAACACTCATGGCACTGCATGCATCCGTGACAGAGCAACGATACAGCAACAAAATACAACGCAGCAGGATATTATTATTATTGCACAAGATCAAAACGCAAAAAAAATTCTAAAACTACAGTATTACGCACAGAGGTGTACACACTGATACAAGCGACGTTTGCGATACCTGTCAGCTCAAAATTTACTCGAGGATGCCGGAACAGCCGATTCAAATGTTTAGGGGGTCCAAGCACCTTGTGATGTACTTTGTCGATGTGGAAGTTATGACTTTTTATTTGGTTCCATAAAGATTCAAATGATGGACCTTTAATGTAATAAGGAGACGTTTTCATGAGAATTTAATGTGCATTATAGCTAATTATAACACAACCTGCTACAAAATTGACTTTTAGGGTGTGGTCTTCAAGACACCTACCAAGTTTGGTGTCAAGAGACAGCAGGTTACTTCTTGTATGGCATAATTACATTAATGGCATTAATTAGCGATTAAGGGGTCCAAGCACTAAAGTCACGTACTAGGTCGACCTAGAAATTACGACTGTTTGTTTGGTTTCATGATGACCAGACACAGACTCGCGTCTTGATTGCCGCCAGCGCTGTTAACTTTGTTATTCTGTTATAACTGGTTATTAATTACGACTACCCTTCCATAGCTTTTGTTTCAGGCCTATTCTCATGATCATGTAATTCGAGTTTGATGACGACTAGCTCTGTAGCAGGTGTCGCAAGACGATGGCCATTCCAATTCGGAGGACCTTGAAACATTCATAACCAGTGATGACCTACGGAATCGTAGGAAATTGGAGTAGTTCGAGAGTTTTGGAGTTAAATGCGTGACCCGCGTTTGCTGTTAGTGTAGCTAGATGGAGTAACAATCAGAGAAATCCAGAAACTGGTGAGAAGACTGTGGGACTGATTGGGGACTGAGGGTGCCATTTTTTAAAAATAAAAACGCCAAATTTTCATTCAAGCGTGTGAATGTCTGTCCTCAGGTTGCCAGATATTCAACACCGGGGTTGATAAACGGACCTATTTTCTACCACGACCGCATTTTCGTTTCAGTTATAACAGCTCCATGACGCGTAGAGATGTTTTTAAACAATTTCACAAATCTAGCAATTGCAAAGTAATAAACACTTTGGAAAAGTGTTTAAAATGTCGTTGCTATGGTTTACATCTCTTGGGGGAAAAAAATGTCCAAGAGTGTCATAATTAAACGGGAAATTATAACGACATAGACGCCTCAGTTTGAATTCAGGTAAGCCATGACATTATGGTTGTAGTGCTAAATATTCACAATGCAACAATGTTATTATATCAACAAACATTTAGGTTCTTCGGAAAAGAAACCCAGAAAATCAGTCACCCCACGTCACCCTAACGTAGACAACGCTGTCCCAACAGGCTTCAGCGACGTTTTAGGATCCGTTTTGGCCGCGAGTTCTTATAGCAACGGTTTTAAACTAGACAAAATCGTGCATTGTATAAAATGGCGTGAACATTAACATCCCCAGGCGTCAATTACACCTACATTAACGAAGAACAAACCCGACAGGAAGCGGTTAGTAGTGTATTTAATACAGAATATCGCATTTTAAACGTCTATACTGTCATGATTTTAGTTCACACGCTTCGAAACATTTAAAAACAGATCTA
>CM074917.1:31189991-31192491 GCA_037576815.1 Pangasius larnaudii
ATGATGATGATGATGAAGGAAGGGAGTGTGATGGAGAGGAAGTGCTCAGCTCCCTCTGCTCTCTTCTCTCGCTGGCCGTTGTGTTGTTTCTCACAGCGTGACCTTCAACCCTACGAGCATACACAATAAGATCAAGATTAAATATCACACTGTGTGTGTGTGTGTGTGTGTGTGTGTGTGCGCGCGCCCATAAACTCCGCTAAGACAGCGTGATGAACACACACTCCTTTAACTCTGTTCTTGTGCTGATTATTCCTGAACGTTCTGCAGAAGCAGAACTCATTACTGACACGCCCCTCCTCCTCCACCTCCAGCTCTGTACACACACCTGAGGCAGGTGAGCAGCAGGAGGAGGAGGAGAAGGGGTTTGACTGATGAATTGTATAAATAATAGCTGAAGCAGATAAAACAGGTTTATATTAATGCCGTAGTTATAATATCGTTAACATTTATTGAAGGAGAATGTTAGGTAAGGGTGTAGGGATGTGAGGTGAGGGGGTAAGGGTGTAGAGTGTGAGGTGAGGGGGTAAAGGTGTAGGGATGTGAGGTGAGGGGGTAAAGGTGTAGAGTGTGAGGTGAGGGGGTAAAGGTGTAGGGGTGTGAGGTGAGGGGGTAAAGGTGTAGGGGTGTGAGGTAAAGGTGTAGGGGTGTGAAGTGAGGGGTAAGGGTGTAGGGGTGTGAGGTGAGGGGGTAAAGGTGTAGGGGTGTGAGGTAAAGGTGTAGGGGTGTGAGGTGAGGGGGTAAAGGTGTAGGGGTGTGAGGTGAGGGGGTAAAGGTGTAGGGGTGTGAGGTGAGGGGGTAAAGGTGTAGGGATGTGAGGTGAGGGGGTAAAGGTGTAGGGGTGTGAGGTGAGGAGGTAAAGGTGTAGGGGTGTGAGGTGAGGAGGTAAAGGTGTAGGGATGTGAGGTGAGGGGGTAAAGGTGTAGGGATGTGAGGTGAGGAGGTAAAGGTGTAGGGGTGTGAGGTGAGGAGGTAAAGGTGTAGGGATGTGAGGTGAGGAGGTAAAGGTGTAGGGGTGTAAGGTGAGGAGGTAAAGGTGTAGGGGTGTGAGGTGAGGGGGTAAAGGTGTAGGGGTGTGAGGTGAGGAGGTAAAGGTGTAGGGATGTGAGGTAAGGGGGTAAAGGTGTAGGGGTGTGAGGTGAGGGGGTAAAGGTGTAGGGGTGTGAGGGTGTTTTTCAGGTAGTGATGTGTTTGAGTTTACCTGAGTTTGTCCCTGATTAAGGGATGGAGATGATGATGAAGCTGATGGTGAGAGGATGTGAGCAGGTGATAAGCATCATGTCACAGGTGGAGGCTGGAGATCCAGGAATCAGGACATGTCAGAGACGATTCAGGTAAACATCCCGCATTAGAAATGAAAGTTAGAACACAGCAGTAATGAACTCCTCACTCTGTAGCAGCTAAAGCCGGTTAAATAACACTCTCAGAGCTAAAGCTAACAGCTCTGCGCGCTAAACTCTCACTCACACAGCATTACAGCCGAACACAAACTCACCCTACTCCCTCATTTCTCCCTCTAATCCAAAACCAGTCGACCAACAGAAAGTTTAAAGTTTAAAAATATAAACACTGCCTGCATCACAGTTCTCCTTCTCGGTACTCAGAAACTCTGAAGTGCGTCTAAGTCACTAGATCTGCACTGCGCATGCGCGTACTTTCACACGCGCATTGTGGGGAACGGTTGTGCGCATGCGCATCACGCAACCTCTCCCCTCCACGTCCATCCGGTTTGTTTCCGGTTTCAGCCGGATTTTTCCAGCTGAGGCGATTTAACGCCACACATCTAACACGCGCGCGCCGCCTGGAGGAAAAGCGCAACAAACACACAGAGATAACACAGGGAGATGAGCACGAGACGCACACCGCCCAATTAAAAACATGGAATCATGACACGCGCTTTAAAGCACCAATCAGAAAGAAGTTCAGGATGGTCACGTGTCCAATAGCGTCTTTCGTGACACTGTTGAACATACTGAGGCACTGAATTAGCATTAAACTAATGAAAGTGAAAAGCTGTAAATATACAACATTTAAAATGTGTGTATATCGAATATTTATAATTAAACATACACAAACATTTATAATGTCCATTGTAGATATGGATATGAGTTTATAGTTTTTTTAGAGACGGTAAACCTGGCATTTATTGGTTAAACTTTACAAAGTTAGCTTCTACTAGCAGAACTATTTAAATTTACAAACAAATTTAGCATACTTTATTCTTATATTTATAATATTTAGTAGCTAAGATAAGTACTTGTTTAATTCATTTTTCAGTTTCTGGCACTTTCATTTTGTTAAATAAACTTTGAATAATTTGTAGTAATTCTTATATTAATAGTATTATAGTAGTTTCATAAATACATTAAAATACACACTTAAACTTCTTTCTAAAATTACACTTTTTAAAAATCAATACAAAACCATCATTCTGTTAAGAAAATAAAATGCTACAAAAGCAAAAGAAACAATTTCAACAACAACAACAAGTTCAGAAATG
>CM074917.1:31196997-31210536 GCA_037576815.1 Pangasius larnaudii
CACACACACACACACACACACACACACACACACACACACACACACACACACACACACACACACACACACACCATTAGTACTCTTTAATACCATACATCACCTACACACACACACACTCACACCATTTTAGTACTCTTTAATACCGTACATCACCTACATACACACACACACACACACACACACACACAAACACGCACACCATTTTAGTACTCTTTAATACCGTACATCACCTACACACACACACACACACACACACGCACACCATTTTAGTACTCTTTAATACCGTATATCCTCTGTATCAGCACACACCATGCATGCTTTTTTTATTTCTTTTCTCATTTTTCCCTTTTTCTATTTTTCCTTTTTACTTCTTTTGTTATATTTTATTTTTTCATCTTTTATTTAAATTTTTCCCATTTTTTTTCTTTTTCCTTTTTTGTTTCTTCATTTCACCATCTTTTCCTTTCTTTTTATTTTTCTCATTTTCTTTCTTTCTTTCCTTCTTTCTTTCCTTCCTTCTTTCTTTCTTTCACTTTTGTTTTCACACACACACATCTGCATTAGTCTATCAGTATAAAAGAGGATTTTTTAAATTTATGGTAACATCTTTAAAAAAGAGTAACGTTACAGAACATTAAGTTGTACATCGTTAAAAAGGTAACATCTAAAAAAACAACCCAGGGAAAGTAAACCTGAATATCGATGTGATACAGATGACGATTACTGCTCTTTATTGTTCATTTTTTTATTTAATATTATTAAGAGCATTACTTCAGAATACTTCAGTGATTTTTTTCACGTTAATATTTCAGGGCTCTCTGCACTTTTCAGTGCTCAGTGTAATGCTGGAATATTGTTTAACCGCACAACCGCACAAGTTTTCGTTTTTTTTTTTGTTTTTTTTACGGCTAACACAACTCTTAGTTCTCGCTAGACAAAAGAATAAAAAGATATACACATGCAGATATTATTCCCAACCTTAGCTCATGTACCTCGCTCTCGATGTAAGGGAATTCTGACACAAGCCGTTTTCCCACGATGGGCCATCTCTTTCCTGTGACCTTCGCCATCTTGGCCACTTCGAACGCCCTCCCTCCGTACGTAGCTGCGAGGTGCTGAGCAACCTGTGAACGGAGTGTGTATCAGCTGAGCGCGAGAGAGACGTGTCATTCCCACACATCCTCCAAAAGTGACACGTTTCTTTGGGCCTCTCCTCTGTGTTTGCACGCTGCACGTTTTTTTTTTTTTTTTTTTTTGTCCAGGTGAATCAGCTGGCTGTGCTGCTCATACACGTCCAGCGCTTCGTTAAATGTTTGGACGGAAAAAAAAAGAGAGAGAGAGAAAAAAAAAAAAAACAAACCGCAGCACTTACTTCGATTCAAAGCCTTCCACCAAAGGTCAAGTGCTGTCAGAAATATCTGCATGCTGACCTTTTTAAATATGCCGCAAAAACAGCGCCTGTCGTACAGGCCAGGGCTCTGCTGAGCTCATCCCGGCTCCTAACGAGGGCGATGCCGGCCTTTCTATCCCGGATAAACCACGGGGGACGACAGCAAACTGGAGTCAAGCTATTCGCAGAGTGGTGATCAGAAGAAAAGGACGGCTCGGGCCTCTGTCCAGTTTCTAATGGTATCAAAACAATCGGAAAAATAAAGTGTGCATCATAATACGCGACTCTGAGGGGAAGCTATTCGGCTAATAACTCCGTAATTGGGCTGTTTCTCCCAGAGGAACACCGTTACCGAGCTAGCAACGTTAAACTCTTAGGAGAAAGCATTATGAGTGCTTTATAACATAATTTATGAGTTATGAGTAAGGAATAAAACACGACCCAGCATGCCTCTGTAGGAAACTAATCAACAATAGGGTGGTGAGATAAAGTGGAGTTACACTTTCCACCCTGAAGTCTTTTATTCCTCTTACACCACAGCAACTCACCCATTTTTCCGTTTATTAAAGAATGACATGTTGTACTTTTTATCCGGTTATAGTTACATTTAATGATGTGGAACGTCCGTCCATGCGACAAGTTCTCACTCACGTTATAGCAGCTATAAACAGTCGTTCTCCCTCTCTCTCTCTCTCTCTCTCTCTCTCTCTTGAAGTTAATAAGACAAAAAAAAACGCAGCTTGTTACTGAGGAAGTGTTGCGACCTGCTCACACTGGAGACTCCTTCCATAAATGTTTTCCATAAAACTTTACTGTATCGACAATCACACACATTTTTAATCTGCTTATTTTTAGTGGCGCATCTGCCGCACAAGTCCCCGTGGATGAGCTGTTACTATAGCAACGATAACGTGTTAGAGCAAGCGTGTTGATACGAACCTGTGATTTGTCAGAGCTGCTGTTGTAGGAAATCAACCAACGCCTTCTGACCAATCAGAATCCAGAATTCAAAGGTGCTGTGGTATAAACGCCTATAACAAACACTGAGTACTTACTGCAATGTTATGATACTGTCATGAAAGAGTTACGGCCATTAAGTGATGCGTGACTCTTTATACGTTTTTTGAAAAGAATAATTACGTTAATGACATGACACCGTAATGACAGTTTTATGTATGTTCTCCACACTCTAGACTGAAGTGAGTTTGTTTTTGAGATTTGACATCACAGCAGTAGTAACTGAGCTACATAGTCAGCTGTTATAACACTTGAACGTAAAATGCTTATGTCAGCAAAGATCTCAGGCGTAACGTCAACTTGACATCAAAATTGACAAAATAGTTAACATATGTTGGAATAAGCATTTATAAATGCTTATATAGGGTTATGTCAGGTGTCATGAAGGGTTTACGTAGGTTTCACGTAGCCTTATGAACACCGCTTAAATAAAGCGCTAAGGATAATCCAGTCAGCTGGATTTAGTGAGTGTTTGGGTGATGTAGCCTTCTGGGTTCTGAAAGCTGACCTCGTTCTCCAGACCGTAGTCCTGGACCAGTCTGATGTAGAGGGTTGGGGTCCAGTCCTTCCCTCCATCCAGCATCAGACCCACGGTTCTGCTCGGTCCGGCGTGAAGCTCGTGTTCTTTTATCGCAGCGTCCAGGGTCTCCTCGGCCATCGAGCGATAGGTGGTCCACTTGCCACCTTGAAGGACAAAATCAACATCTTTACGCTCTAAATATATACATATATATTAATGTAACTATAAATGGATAAAAAGTATGTCAGGCCATTCTTTTATTAAGAGAAAACTGTAATCGTCGTCTGCGTCATCGCACCAACCTGTTGTTGATTATTTTCCTAGAACAGCATGACCCTAAGTGTTTTGTACCCTCCATCGAAATATCCATTAAATCCATTATCACAGATTTTATCGTCAAAATATTTTCAGATTCAGAAGACAATTTTTTTTTTTTTTTTTTTAAAGTTTTACCCCTAAAGGCTTTTCGGTTGTTCCTCTACCCTTTTTCCTACCTCGAACCCTAGTCTGTGCCTATCTGAAAGGGGTCCAAGCACCTGAAAAATGTGAAAAAAATGAATTTACAGCATATTATCATTAAATTTATATTAATTTTCCCCCAAAAAACTAAACATTAACTACATTACATTTACATTTACAGATTACATTTTTGGGTTTGAAAGAACCCGTAAAGGACCCTTGGAGAACCCTTTTTTCCAAGCGAGCGCGGACTGATATAATACAGAACTAAGTGAACGAGACTCATGCGTCACTTCTGACGATGGGAATGAAAGGAAGGCGACGCTGACAGAAACACACTGCACATTCAACACCAGAGCCGCTCAAAAACACGTAACAGGACTTATTTCCTCGAGCGGCTCACAAAGACGCGATTGTTCACGCCTGAACTGACCGGCGATGGTGACCAGGCCGCTCTCGCTGATGTTGACGACGTGGTTGCGGCAGATGGACTGGGTGTCTTTAGAGTTGGGGTCAGTGACCAGTGGACGGATGCCGCTCCAGGCTGCCAGGACATCTCCTCTCCGCACTGAGATGACAGAGAACACACACACACACACACACACACGCAGATTGAGCGCAGAGGAAATGTCTCAGATATGAGTAGACTGATTCCCTGGCTTCATGAAGAAGCCACGTCTGGTGTTCAGTTACATTCTGAAGCAGCTGATGCAACACACTGCCACTGGGACAAACACAATGACAAGGTAACTATAACGTCAACAAACAGAGATGTATGTGTAGGAAAACAATCCATTATTCATATATAAGGATACTGAAGACAACTAGCCAATCACTCGCAGGAGACAGAGACACGCCCTTAAGAGTGTTCACATAACACGTCTTCCCTATTGATGCCATTATGTGAGTAAATGTGGAGTTAAAATCCTTAATGTGTAACATTCAACCTGAAAAATTAACATAAAAATGATTATAATGATGATAGCTGCAAGTGTTGAGGTGTGGGGTCCAAGCACTTGTTGCAAATAGTGAATAATAATGAAAGACAGAAGTTATTTTCCATAAATTGGTGCTGCGTTCACATTAGTGCTGTATTCCCACCATCCATTATTCCCACCTTCTGGTATTCCCATCTTCCATTATTCCCACCTTCTGGTATTCCCACTTTCTGTTATTCCCACCTTCCATTATTCCCACCTTGTTATTCCCACCTTCTGTTGTTCCCACCTTCCGTCATTCCCACCTTCTGTTGTTCCCACCTTCTGTAGCTTTTGTTGTTGTTAAGTGAGTAAATATGGAGTTAAAAGTCTTACTGTTTGAAATCCACCCTGAAAAAGTGGCATAATAATAATAATAATAATAATAATAATAATAATAATAATAATAATAATAATAATAGGTGCAAGTGGCAATCTGCAGGGTCCAAGCACCCTTTTCAAATAATAATTAAAGGCAGAGGCTATTTGGCACAAATTGGTGCTGCATTCACATCATTTGGGAATAACCGTAATTCCCAATCTCTCAGCTGAGAATTGGCTGAGAATTATGAGTTTGTAATTCTGAATTTTGAGAGCTTGGGTTGTAACGTGAGCTTCGCGTCCTGAGACCACAGTCATAAGCACCACAATCAGTCAGTTTGCACGTATACGACGAAACCCCAAACAGACAACTGCTACACTCCTGACGCTTTTCCCCTCCTGTTGATTTTTAACTCCGTCGACATGCCGCGAACGAGTCCTGAATCAATCTGCCTATTGCGGTGACATCTCCTGCATTAATTATTAAAACCGAGTCGCATTTCGATCGAGAACGCACCTGCCACTGTAATATGCAGGTTGATATTTCTGAATGGGTGCAAAAAAAAAAAAAAAAGAAAGATAGAAAGAAAGAAAGACGGCAGCCTCATTATCAAAGGGCATCTCTGAAACATTTATGACAAGGCTGGGCAGCTGAGCAGACAGCAGGCTCAAGAAGGCAATAACAGCCACACACACACACACACACACACACACACACACACACACACACACACTGAGTCGACATGAGACTTGGATCTCACCATTCCATTCAGGCAATTATAACCTGATTCTTGATGCATCTCAGTTTTTATATTTGTTGACTACATTATGTTTTTTTTTTGTTTTTTTTTACAGAATTACACAGAATGCGGGATTCTGATTGGTCAGGTGCTAAGAGTCCACAAAAAGTCCACATAAAAAGATTTTAAAAAAAAGGAGTGTGTTCATTGATATGGTGAAGTTTTCTGTAAGGAGGTGATTTAACATTTACGGAAGGAGTCTCCAGTGTCAGAGCGTTGTAACAGTCGGAGGTAAAGCTGTAACTTCCGGCATGTCTGCTATAACGTATGCGATAACAGGAGCAACTTCCTGTGGAACTTTTGTGGAAAAGGAAATGTAGCTCTAAATGGATAACAAGTATGACATGTCATTCTTTAATTACTCAGAAATCTGCAAATCGCTGTGGTATAAGAGGAATAAAACACTCCGGGACGTGGAGTTGTCGGAAAATAACGAACTGGGGAAACTCACTCTGCTTCATCAAACTGCCCTGACGTTGATTGTTTTCCTACAACAGCATGACACGGAGTGTTTTATTCCTTACTTACTTAACAAACAGTCTAATACTTTCTTACTAGTGAAGTTTCTCTGTTAAAAATCATGATAGAGCCAAAAAAAAAAAAAAAAAAAAATCTATTCTTTTTTTTTTCCAGGACCTGTTTCAGAGGTTACTGAGTGTACTGAATTATTTGAAATGATTACTCGGAGGATTTTGTTTTATCGAATCATGTACAGTTTGCTTACACGCTTTTAGAGATTAAAAAAGGAAATGAAGAAAAGATGTCGCTGATGTTGTGTGAGAGAAACAGACAAATAGAGCGGTTCTTTGTCCTCTGATTTGAGGGACTTGTCCGCTTCGGTTTAACCCCCTTAAAGCTGTCCAAAGCCGCAGGCAAGGTCTCTGTGTCATCCGTCCGCTTGTCCACTGTCTCTATCTCTCCATCATGATGCTTTATTCGCACATCCACGCCTCCCCATAAGCGTCTGGACATAAGTTAGCTGCTAAAGCCAAACCTGCTTTCCGTCCTGCGTGTTACTCCGGAGAGCTGCTGTATGACCAGAGCGGTGACTATCACCGAGCTAACGAGGCGCTTATCCCCGACAGGACGCAGCGCCGCTAATCTAGCTAATCCGCTTCTGATTCAGGAAGTGGTCTCCTTCTATCAGCTCAATCAATCCAACAATCAGCCGTGGCACTCCGTCCAATTAAGAGCGCTGCTCCGAAAAATCAATAGCTCCGCTCTCTGATGAGGATCCAGGGCAGTTAGCTGTTAGGATAAAGCCTCCGTTTACTCGCGCGCAAGCCTGCCTGTCTGTCTGCAGCACCATCCCCAACTCACCGGAGGATACACACAAGGGCGCACGGCTGGAAAGCAGGGTGCCAGAGAGGCTCGGAGTCAAATGTGTGATAATGTCATGGTCGTAAGAGTCGTTTCCACAAAGCCGTAATCAATGCTAATAGTCTGCGAGAGCGAAAACTTTGCTATGTGACTGCCGCGCCTCAAATCTTTACTTCGAGATGCATCATTCCGGACCTAAGCGTAATCTGTGTAATGTGGGAAAGCATGAAATAAACGCAACATATACAAAGGTACATCCTGGCTGTTTTTTAAAAAAAATAATCAGGCTAATTGAATAGATTTAAAAAGAATTATTGCGTCCCAGCCATAGCTACTATCGGCTAACTAATTAGCCTAGCCTGGTCTCCGGATTAGCTTCATCATTCTCAGGTAATGCAGGTGAAATGAAGCTCGGTGTAATTCTGGGGATACGGGAGGACGTTTGAATTCGCTGTAGCTTTAGAGGCAGAAAATTTGACAATCGAGTTTGAGCTGTTCGCGTGACTCGACAGTACGCAGCTCCAGCTAAAGCGCAACGTCACATCACGTACGCTGAAACACTGGAATACTGGCAGCTACATATTTTTTTCATAAATCTCCTCATGCTTGCTCACTAACAAGGCTTTTTTTTCCAAGCGACCTGATTGGTCAGTTGGTAAAAAAAAAAAAAGATGCTTGCATTACTTTTCTGAAATGCTGGAGCTTTGGAAGAGCAGCGCTTTTTAAAAGCAGACACATTCCACCATAAGATTAGATGCAAAATGTAAAAAAAAAAAAAAGATTTCAAGCTTGCCACACATCTGCGAAATTCTGCGTTTTAACAGTATGAACAGTATATGTTTTTTTGATTATGGTTTTTATTCTATTAATATTACAAAATATATAAATGCACCTCAGTTAAAGGTTTAAATCCTCTGACATTTACAGTTAATTACACACAAAGACGCTTTCATAGCTTGTTTTTTTTTTTAAACCAAGGGTGCCAATAATTCTGGAGCTAACTCTAAGTGTGCCTAAAACGCACAAAACCCAGTTTTACTTTTGTGAACATTTCCAAACTGCTTCGTTTAGGATCGCTGCCTTGGCGTGAACGCGGCGCTGAGCATACCTTCCACGTCGGGGCTGAGGTAATGGCGGACCTCGCTCAGGATGAAGTTGATGTCCTCCTCCATGGGGATGGGGTGGGCCGTCACGTCGGTGGGCGTGTCTGTTGTCCCGGCGATCGTCATCTTCTCCCAGGGCAGGAAGAAGATGACACGCCCATCGCTGGTGGCAGGATCCAGAAGCCCCATGTTGTCCGGGCTGCGAGATGTTCGGCACAAAACACAAAATATTAAACGTGTATCTCACATAAAAAAAAAATACATAACATTAAAAGATATAAAATTATTACAAAACTGAATTGTTAAATAAATTAAATAAATAGTTTTTTAAATAAATTGATTTATTAATAAGTAATTAATGCTTTCTTAATACATCTTTCAAGAAATCCATCAATAAATTAATAAATAAATTAATCATTGCGAATATTAATTAAAATGAATTTATTTGTAATTTGTAAACACACACACACACAAATCTATATCTTTGTGTTTGTGTGTGTCTATATATATATATATATATATATATATATATATATATATATATATATATATAAAAGTTAATTATTGATGGATTTATTGTAAAATAAAAATAACAATTCAATTCATCAAAGGATTTATTTAAGGATAAATAATTAGAAAAATCGATCCTAAAGGAAGCCCCGCCTTCATCCTTCAGTAAATCCTTCTTTTTCTTTACTACATCTTTAAATTCATACTTTAATAAAGTTATTTCCTGACTGATTGACTGATTGAGGCGTATAATGACGGAGGTGTTAAACTATAGTGTGCATCATGTTGCCATGACAATTGTATTACCTCAGAAGGAGGTATCTTTATCTTTATCTATTAACATACGTCGCTGTACTCGCTTTAATGTACAAATGGCGTGAGGCGGCGTGTGCACGAGGAGCGCGATGCGATCGGTGGATCTGACCTGTAGTATCCGGGGATGACGATGTGCACTCCGGCGCTCGGCTGGCAGATGTTGGCCGTGCTCTCCTTGTCCATTTTACGCAGCGAGTCGGTGAAGGGGCCCGTGGCATTGATGACGCACTTGGCACGAACGCTAAACTCCTGGCCTGCAATCAGCGAGAATGAGAGAATGAGAGAACGAGAGAATGAGAGAGGACTCCTCGGGGGAACCACGAGCGACCTGAAATCACTCGCAGTGAAACCAAGTCGCGCAGACACAACGGCAGAACTACGGCAGAAGAGGAACGGATTGTCCCAAAAAAAGAGAGAGAGAGAGACATCCACCAGGCCAGTTATAACACACATCAGCTTATAATAATCATAATAATCATATTCATTTTTATTCGTTTTATTTACACAGCGCCTTTCCTACAATGTAGCTCAAAGTGCTTCACAGTGAAATCTGGGGAAAAAAATTAATTAAAAACCAAATAAATAAATAAATAAACAGAATTTAAGTAACTAAATAATAGCCATGACAGAATGAAACAAATAATAATGGTATAAAATATAATGAGTACATAATAAAAAGTGTATAAAAATAGTAAAAAGTCCAAGTCAAAAAGTGATCTAAAAGTAATGTAACTATAAAATTCAGCCAAATAATAAAAGCTAGTCCAAAGTGATTTTTTTTTAAAGTGATATATAAAGCCGGATGAATGTTTATTGCTAATGTTTTCCAAAAAAAATAACAAAAAGCTACAGGAATATGAATTATTCTTAGCTTTAAAGGGGCAGTCTGTAACTTTCAAAGTGCTTCATTAGACTCAAATATTTTAAAAAATACTGTTAAACTCTGATATCTCTATACAAAACATCTGATTAGCTTTGTCTAGCTTCCGATTTTTATGAGTATTTTTCCAGATCAGAAATTAGCTCCGCCCCACAGCAGATCTCCTCAGCCCTGATTTTTTTTTTTTACCTCTAAAAAAAACAACTGACGATGCGTTTAGAGTCGGAGAGATACAGTGGAGTGGAGAAAAACAAGATTTGTCCAAAAAAAGTTGTTTTTTGTTTTTCCCCTCTGAGGCAGCAGAGGGCGCTAAATATTACAAACTGCTTCTTTAATTTCGCTTCGTTTCTTCTTTCAGCTTTAATTTATTTTTAATTCATTCTCCGTTAACAATCAGCGCACCTTATTTTATCTCTATTACTTAAATATCTAGTAAATAAGTACAGGACGACACGCATCAAAGGCACAGTGTGTGTGTGTGTGTGTGTGTGTGTGTGTGTGTGTGTGTGTGTGTGTGTGTGTGTGTGTGTGTGTCCGTACCGGTGATCACATCCCGGCAGCGCGCTCCACACACTTTCTCTTCACCCGTAGTCGGGTCGGTTGCCTTCAGCAGCTCCGTCACCTCAGTGTAGTTAGCGATAGCGGCGCCGTAGCGAGCCGCCGTCAGAGCGATAGCTAAGTTCATGCGGGAATCATTGTGCTGGCCTGCAACATCACGAGAACAACGTCACAGTGAGTTAGGAACAGCTGTACACTCCAGAACACTCGCTCAACGTGCCTGGCAGCGAGCTCATACACTAGCAGACGCGGTTAGCTTGTACATTCGTCACAGGATGGCGTGAGTAAGGTTTTCATACGGAGTCTTGATTTGCGTCGTCGTTTTCTCTTCTAGTTAAAGCAGCTACTCCTGTTAGGATAAACATTCGGCTGCTAAAAGCTTTGGGATTCGACGTGACACGATTGGACCAAAGCATGGAGCTTATGTAGTGACATCACGACATGCATGACCCCGCCCCCAAATCAGTTTTCGCATGGAAGTACTGACAAAGCGTCTGTTTTAACTGGAAAAAGCCCCAGACCGCTGCGTGTATAATGTGAACCAGCCAGTCATGGAGCTTGTGAGGTCTTTAATTTTAATCTTTAACCTCATCGAGATTCAACTCATCTGCTATTTCTAACGTTTTTCATCACCGAAACCAGCTTCGTTGCGGCAGAGACATTTAATTATTGAAAGAATGGCTTCATAAATAAATGGCAGAATCAAAGAAAACCTCGCTTCCACACTTATACGCAGTGCTGCTGCATTCGGAGCGGTGCTGGATTATTTTCTCTAGACGCAGCTCTGACAGTAAATCACAGGTTTATATCAGCGCACTCGTTCGAAACGTTACGGTTTCTCTGGTAACAGCTCCTTCATTTCTGGTCGTATTAACTTCCAGGAAGAAAAAAAGACACGGCAGCCGAGAGAGCAGCTGTTTACAGCTGCTGAACCGACGTGTTACGTGGACGTTACACAGCATTAGGTGTAGCTATAAATGGTTAAAAAGTATGCTGCGTCTTTATGCCATGAGTAACAGAAAGGTACAAGAGGAATAACACACTTCAGGATATGCTGTTACAGGAAGTTAATAAACTTCGGTAAGTACAGTAACGCCGCTTCGTCACACCAGTCTGTTATTGATTATTTTCCGATAACAGCACCACGCTGAGTGCTTCGCTCCTTAACGCTGCGTTAAATATAGAGTTTTAATCACAGCTGAAGCGGGACTCGGCGCAGATTTCACATTTTTTGGTGCCGCAACTCTGTATGGTTTAAAAGCCAGCAGAAGCGAGGTCGACGCCGTCGATGGTACCAGAGGGCTGCGGTACTCACAGAACCGTGTCTAATGCTAACGCATGCTCACGGCAACTCCAGCAGACAATAAAGTAATAGCGCAACCGAGGAGCCCCTTTAAAGGGCAAATTTTCGAATGAATTACGAGCAGCGATGAGACCGGCGCGCTCCGTTAGACATCCCATGAACCTTTGCTGCTAGTGACTGCATGAGCTCTATAGTGGGAAAAAGACACCATTAAAACACCACATTCACAACGAGAGTTACAGAACTAGTCGCACGCTGATCGCTAAAAGCACGCGCACTGTAAATAACAGCTTTAATGCGTTCAACATACTTCATGACGGAAACAGAGACTGGGCCTGGTTTGTTTTTGTTTTCGTTTTTTGTTTCCTGGACCATGATGGACAGAGACCTAAAGACACTGTGGGTTTAATTTACGGCAGAATAACGGACACACAAAGACAAAGAAGTTTATCAAATCAGATTAAATTCTAAAATAAAGGAGAAGAAAAAAAAATCCGTCACAGAGAAAAGAATGACATGTAACAGATTAGAAAAGGTCTCTGCATATTAACGTGAAGTTTTGTCCGAGAGAGGAGGAAGAAGAAGAAGAAGAAGAATAGACAACGGAGAGAGATTATGAAAAAAGGGAGAAGGGAAGAAGAAGACAGGGCAGGTATGAAGGAAAGGGAGAAAGATTGAAAGAGAGAGAGAGAGAGAGAGAGAGAAAAGGGGGTGAGGGAGAAATAGAGGGAGGCAAATAGCGTCAGGCAGAGCCGCGATCTCCAGCCGAGAAGGTCAGATTCGGAAATGTCACGGCCGTGATTGTTCCAGATTGAATAATTGGAAAGAAAAGCCAGCTGACAACTCGGAGGAAGAAGAAGGAGGGATGGGGAAGAGGGGATGTAGGGGGGGGGGAATAAAACGAATAAAACGCATCTCTAAACTGTCATTACAGTGGCCCTGTTTCAGGACGGCGCTCTCTCACACGCGGCTCAGCGCTGACGAAACCGCACAGAGAGATCGGACGTCTCCTTGGCCTACTCTTCCTCCACCGAGTGACATGATGTGACAGATCCCTGCTCAGATAGCCGCCGTATTCCCTCCGCAAATATGCCGTCTTTACGCTCGCGTGTATCAGCGTGGGCCTGATCCGGCCTGACAGGAAGCCCTCGTAGGCAGCGAGCACGAGGGGGGTGCCTTTTTTTTTACTCGCCAAGGAGGAGACCTTGAATAAAAGGGACAGGCTTGAGACACATCGACTAACCAGGAGCATATGGAGGCAGTGCATACACACACACACACGCACACACACAGAGTGGAGACCAGTGGCATTTCCTCCAGCTGAGATTATTATTACAGAAGACCACAAGTCCACAAGAGACAAACAAATCCTTACTGGTTAACTAAACCACGATCGCTCAACCAATCAAATCAGCACAAGTCTAATTCCTTCTCATTCCTGATTTGTGTGCAAAATCCTTTCAAATGTGTGTTGAAGTCTATCTTCTAAACATAAAATAAAATATTTACATTCAGACAGTTACATACATTAACTACAGAATATGACAATTTTGGCTCTTTTTTAAGATCCATTTTTATTTATTAACCCAGAACAATTACTGCTTCACGTCACTGATTTAAAAAAATCAGCCAGCTACTCAGGCTCCAAAAAAAAAAAAAAACTCCAGCCATCCTGGAACTTTCGTCCCCCCAAAAAAATGGTACGTCCCAAAATGGCGTCCTACACTTTACACGCTACTGTACACTTTACACGCTCCTATTCACTATACACGCTATTGTACACTTTACACGCTCCTATTCACTTTACACGCTCCTATTCACTTTACACGCTCCTATTCACTTTACATGCTACTGTACACTTTACATGCTACTGTACACTTTACACGCTCCTATTCACTTTACACGCTCTTATTCACTTTACACGCTCCTATTCACTTTACACGCTCCTATTCACTTTACATGCTACTGTACACTTTACACGCTCCTATTCACTTTACACGCTCCTATTCACTTTACACGCTACTGTACACTTTACACGCTCCTATTCACTTTACACGCTCCTATTC
>CM074917.1:31230251-31242102 GCA_037576815.1 Pangasius larnaudii
ATTTATTTCTGTAAAGCTGCTTTGTGACAATGTCCGTTGTTAAAAGCGCTATACAAATAAAACTGAATTGAATTGAAATATCTTCCAAAGAGATGTTCGGTCGGTCATTTGTGGGAATTTAATCTGAGAGGGGCATAAAGGGGTGCACTGAGATTATACAAGTTATTAAGGAACGTTTTATTACACATTTACAAACTTGTAAGACGAGATGCAAACTTTAGAACTTGCATCTTGCGTCTTAGCATGCACTGATTGCTAATGATAATAAAAAAAAAGAGAGCATTTGTGAAATCCCTCACGCTCTCCTCACACCTTTATTCCTCACACTCTCAGACAGAGAGGGTACTAATCTGTACTTTTCCTCAGCACTCTTAACTTTTGTACCTGTATCTTTCACTTTCTTTGGAGATATGGATATAAAACGTTCATTGCCTTTTAAAGTACGGGTTTTAAATGTACACCATGCACAAGAAATAAAGGTACCAATAAAGGTACTTTTTCAAGAGCACCTTATGTATCATTCACCTTCAAAAATAAATGGATTGTACATAATTAGAGCTTAAGGACCACTAGGGTGTCTTTAAAGCTTTACTCTTCAAGCTATTTACTACATGCACTTTCCCAGTTTTGCACTAAAGCTACTAAAGGAACTGAAGGTACTTGATGGCACCATGCCAGCGACCATGCCAGAGTGCAGTTCCCTTTTTTCCTAAGAGTTTAGTTAAAACTTGAGAAAATATGAGGAGAAATAAATAAATAAATAAAGGATCCGCGCGTTTTATACAATTATTAACATAATTTGCAAATCGGACGTGTTCCAGTTTGCAGAAAAGGGTACTAAATAGTGCGCCAGAGAAGTACAGAGTATTTTGACCGTGCCTTAGGGTCCTTTTACTCTGAACAAGTGCGCCACCCAAGACAAGTGCGCAAAAGCACAAGTGGCTTTCTGTCCTGCGGCTCGCAGCGCGTCAGGGGTTGACGCCGATGACGTCTGCATCGTTGGCACGTGGGCTGCGGCGTTCCGAGCCCATAAACAAAGGCACGTTGCGCTCGAGCGCCAGTTGCGTTAACGCCGGGGAGCGAGGACGCACCGGGGACCCTGTGCAAGCTGCCTTCTTATTTTTTTTTACAGTTCTTTCCGAGATGGACAAAGAGCTTCGTACATTTAGGAACGGAAATTGAGGTAAGGAATACATTTTAGCACATTAAAAAAAAAATTACAAGTTGCTCTCTCTCTCTCTCTCTCTCTCTGTCTCTGTCTAGTAATCTGAACTTAATTTTATAATTCTGGGAAAACAGAGCTACAGCTTTTTTTATCCGCAGGAGAGAAAAATTAGGAGACGCGCCTGTGCACCGAGCGATCTGCAGCGATTTCACGAGAACCCAAATCAGCAGGTGTGTAAACTGGAATAAATAAAAAAATAATAATAAATTAAAAAAAAAACCCGCACACATACACACCCCATCTATATGTTGTGGTTATGTACAAGGCTATGAGGCGTAAAGTGTCCCGGAGAGCCCTCCTGTGCGCCCTGCTCCAAGGCGCAGGACAGGAGGAAGTTTCTCCAGGACCGCGTTTGAGCGCCTGGGTTGATTTTTCTTGTTTGCCTGATCCTCAGAGATGCCCTGCGTGCAGGCTCAGTATGGCACCTCTCCTCCGGGTGCTAGTCCTGCGTGTCAGAGCTACAGCTACAGCGAGTACAGCTGCGATTTCCTCACGCCCGAGTTCGTCAAGTTCAGCATGGACCTGACGAACGCGGAGCTCGCCGCCGCGTCTTCGTCGCTGCCCAGCTTCAGCACGTTCTCCGACTCAGCCGGCGGTGCTGCGAGCTACGAGGCCAAGCCGCCGTGCCTGTACCAGCTTCCCCACTGCGCCGATCATCTCTCGGTCAAGTCGGAGGACGGAGCCGCGGCGCACGCTGGTTACGCGCACCACCACCACCAGCAGCAGCCGCAGCAGCACGCGCAGCAGCACGCGCAGCAGCACGCAGAGGATCCCGCCGTCGCCGCCGCCGCCGCAGCCGCTGCTGCGTCCTACTACAAACCGTGTCATTCGGGCTTCGCTCCGGCGTGGGACGACGCGTCGTCTTTGCACGGCTTCCATCCGAGCTACCTGATGGAGCAGCAGCGCAAGAGCGCCGTGACGCGCTTCTTCTCGTTCAAGCCGTCCGCGTCGAGCGCGCACGTCTCCGCGTGTCACATGCGCTTCGACGGCGCCGCGCAGCACGGATTCGCGCCGCTGAGGAAGCAGCAACAGCAGCAGCAGCAGCAGCAGCACCACAGCCTGGGATTCGCGCATCACAGCCTGCACATCAGTCACGCACGAGTCCTGATGGAGAGCCCCGTGGCCTCTTCTTCGTCTTCTTCGTGCTCTCCGACTGCCACGCGTGGCCCCCCGCACGGAGAGGGTCTGTGCGCGGTGTGCGGTGACAACGCGGCGTGTCAACACTACGGAGTGCGCACGTGCGAAGGCTGCAAGGGGTTCTTCAAGGTATGTCCTGATGTCTTTTCTTTTTCCTTTCTAACACAAGTTGGGAGCAACGCCAGAGTACTAAACTGTACCTTTCCTTACCTTTATTACACCTCTTTTACTTAGAAAGGTGCATCATTTAAAACTTTTCTCTAAAAACGAATTATTTACTTTAAATCAAGTCTAACTGTGCACTTATCCACATTTC
Source organism: Pangasius larnaudii (assembly GCA_037576815.1). NCBI lineage: Eukaryota > Metazoa > Chordata > Actinopteri > Siluriformes > Pangasiidae > Pangasius > Pangasius larnaudii. The sequence continues at coordinate 31,232,930 of CM074917.1, forward strand.
TCTAAATGAAAGACACATTCTGAAGGTATGAAAGGAGTACTCTTAACGGCAAACACAAGTAAAAGTTACAATTTAGCCCCTTTTTTCTGGCACTAATGAGTATGTTACACTTCAAGAGATAAAGGTACTGTTCCTCAGCACTGGCATGATACCTCAGGGGAACCCCTTTAGTACCTTTAATGCGTCTAAAGGTGTGGGAAAGTTCAAGTGATGTACCTTGAATTAGTTTTTATGAATTAAAGCTTTAAAAGTGCATAAAAGTGGTCTATAAGAGGTCCAGTTCTGCACCTTTACATTATTTTTAAAGGTGTAAAGATACACATTTGATGGTACCCACAGAGCAAAAAGACCTTTGTTTGGTACCTTTATTTCTGAGAGTTTTCTATACATGACAGAAGAATAGAAAAGTATAATAAAAATGGTATCTTAAAAAAAAAAAACCTATTTGTGTCCATTTTACTGGTTGAAAAGCTGAAGTTAATTTGATACCTTGCCAAAAACAGATTGCACAAAGGGTACTAAACTGTACCCTTCCTTGTCTCTTGGGTGGTACCCTTATCCTTTGTATCTTTAATATGGATGGAGATATTGTACATTTAAAAAAATGATGTAACTGGGTCTTAAAATGACCTTTCAGAGTTAAGGTTAAAGGTACACGAACACCTTTCCAGGTAAAAGATTGTGGGTAAAACCCTAGCGACAAGGAAAAGTACAGTTTGGTACCGTTTTTTTTTTCTCTGAGACTGTTGGACGAAAAAAGGTAAAAAAAAATAAATAAAAGCTTAACACAGAAAGATATTTCGGAAACTTGGTTTAATCGTATTAAATGAATAACATAACTGAAGAGGAACGTCACGCTTCCCAAATTGTTGGCACCCAAGAAAGGAGTACATCTCCAAAATAATCCCAAAATCCAAATAATCAAAAATGATTTCAGATTGAGCTCATTTTTAATTTTCCTTCACTCAAAAACACCAGATCTGTGTCGTGAGGAGCTCCTTCTCAATCCCTTCTATGAGGCGACTAAAGCCGGAAAGGAAAAATCTAGAAGTCTACGGTGTCTTTCAGCACCTGGGTGATGTGACCGCGCTCATTTCTTAAATAGGAATTTCATGTTTCATGTTCGGGTGGGTGGTGGGGGGGTTGGAGGAGGGTTTTTTTTTGGGGGGGGTGGGGGGGTGGTAGTGAAGGGAGAGTGAAATTCCCAGCCGCCTCTTTAGCTCGCCGTGCAGTGATGGGATAAATGCGCTAATCCGACAAGAGAGGTCAGAGAGTCAGCGCCGTGGGACCCCCGATTTATGTCAGTCCACGGCTCTGTATTTACCCAGCGCGTGCCCCGTCCTGCTCCTGAATGTATTAGCCAGCTTTGCTTTGTTGAGCGCAGACTCGAGAGCCTCTTTTCCTTTTGTTCATTGATGAAACTGTGCTCTGTCAGTTATAACTTCTTACTAATTGGTGTTGTCTTTCTGTAGCGCACGGTGCAGAAAAACGCCAAATATGTGTGTCTGGCGAACAAAAACTGCCCCGTCGATAAGCGGCGGAGGAACAGGTGCCAGTACTGCCGCTTTCAGAAGTGCCTCGTCGTCGGGATGGTAAAAGAAGGTACAGCCGACGTCAAACCGTGCCGCATTGTTTCAATCAGACATTCTTGACATCATCCTTTTGTTGTGTGTGTAATAAATGAAATTTTGGTTATGGTCTGATGAGGGTTTTTTTGGGGGTCTAATTTACAGTCGTAAGAACGGACAGTTTAAAAGGTCGACGAGGTCGTCTCCCATCCAAACCCAAAGGCCCCCAGGACACCCCCACCGCCTTACCCCCTGCCAATCTCCTGAGCGCTCTGGTGAGGGCCCACATGGACTCCAACCCCTCCGTAGGCCGCCTGGATTACTCCAAAGTGAGTCAGTAAGCTGTTGCTGAAGAAAAGGAAAATGCCACGTGTGCCATTTGTTAGATTTTGCGTGAACCAATTTTACAGAATGACAGAATGACTTCCTCTCCAGTTTCAGCCCAACCCGGACTACCACAGCGCCGGAGACGAGACCCTTCACATCCAGCAGTTTTACGACCTCCTAATGGGCTCCATGAGCATCATCCGTGGCTGGGCGGAGAAAATGCCCGGCTTCGCCGAGCTCCTGAAATGCGACCAGGAGCTGCTGTTCGATTCTGCGTTCCTGGAGCTTTTCGTCTTGCGCTTGGCGTACAGGTGAAATTTTAAGGTCTTCGCTCTTCTCTCCGACGTCTTCACGGTCGTCTCTTAATGTCAAGCTCGAGCTAATGCCGTGCACTGATTCCCCCTTCCAATGTTTCCCTCCAGATCCAACCTGATGGAGGACAAGCTGGTCTTCTGCAGCGGCGTCGTCTTGCACAGGCTGCAGTGCGTGCGAGCGTTCGGAGAGTGGATCGACTCGATCGCAGAGTTCTCCTCAAGCCTCCAGAGCATGCGCATAGACGTCCCGGCGTTCTCCTGCATGGCTGCGCTCACGATAATCACAGGTGACTTGCCGAATTCACACCACACATCTCTCACATACTTCTCCTTTTCTCATTATGTCATATTAAAGCTGTTTTTTTTTTTATTTCTACAGAGAGGCACGGCCTCAAGGAGCCCAAAAAGACAGAGGAGCTTCAGAGTAAGATTTTAACCTGCCTGAAGGACCACGTGGCCTGCAGTGGCCATCTGTCAAAACTGCTGGCCAAGTTGCCCGAGCTGCGCACGCTGTGCACGCAAGGACTTCAGCGCATCTTTTACCTGAAGCTCGAAGACTTGGTTCCGACGCCCGCCATCATCGAGAAGCTCTTTCGCGACACATTACCGTTCTGAACACGTGGAACTTTATCAGAGTTTTATACGATATAACTCAAGCAGAGGAGACTTTCTTCCATTCTCCTTGGACTAAAAAGCGTCCACGAAGTCTGCGACACAACAGCGCGAGAGCTAAGAGCAGATCTACGGAGTAGCATTTTTTAAAATCCGTGTTGGGGAAAGGAAACCATCCAACGAGCTTGTTAATCATTTATTTACCCCTTAAATCTCCAGACGCCATCATCGTAACTCCATAACTGCATACCTTCCACTATAGTTTCACTGTAGTTACTTGATAATATGCTTTATAACAGAATAATAAGCTTGGAATTTGGGATTTTAAGGGGTTGTAAATGAAAAGTCGCTGATAATACAATAATGCAGTTTAAAAATATCTAAGCTATTGTTATGCATCTATGCATTTATTGATGGAGAGAGAGTACTATCGTGGAAAAAACAGACTTCTTTTTGGCTTACACAGCAAATTTGAGTAATTTATCATGACGAAATAATGATCAAATATGAATTATGTCAGGAATGGAGAAAAAAACAGAACCTTTTTAAAAATTTTTTTATCATGAATTAATTTAGAAGCCACAGAAACTTTGGGTGAAGGTAACAGTACACACAGTGGAGGCATCACTACCTACACCTACATTTGTTTTGGCAAATAAACTGTTTCATTTTGCTGTTTTTTTTTTTCTTTCATGCGGCGCAAAACCTGTTTTTTTCTCGCGATATTGTGATCATGTGATAATACGACCGCAGCTTTTGCGCCCCCGATTTGAAGCCTTGTTGTCATTTCAGTGGTTAAAAAAAAGTCATAATCACAGCATGAATAAGAAAATAAGAAAAAAAAAACAGTTTATTTTCCTTCTCTGGAACAAATATTGGATGCCATCTGCCTTATCTTATCTCTCAAAAGCAACGATTTAAAGAAATAAAAAAAAAAGGCGTCTAAGGAAACGCGGCTTTGCGTCGTTTGCGTTTCCGCCTGCAAACAAAAAGCAAGAAAGCAAGAAAGAAGGAAAGAAAGAAACAAAGAAAGAAAGACAGACATAGACCTTTTTTTTTTATTTAAATAGACGACCTATATTTTGCTGTGTTTATGATTTAACAGTGTATAAAGCTGTCATTTCTACCGCACCACTTGTTTTTTTACGCATGGACATGAGGAGCTCTTAAACCACTTTTCATTTCATATTGAAATAATTCTTGAATAATATTTTCTTTTCAGTTTATCATTAACATCATGCCGACTCGTTTTTTTAAAACTTTTTTTTTCTAAATGATGTAATTTCTGCAACTCTGCATTGTGTATATCTTATATAAAGGAAGCCGGTATGAATATCAAGCTCGTGCTTTGCTAAATAAACTTGTGAATTAATATTCACATACATATGACTTTTATTGTTTGCATATATATATATATATATATATATATATATATATATATATATATATATATATATATATATATAACTATATCGAGATATTGTCTGTCGGAAGATTTGCGCAAAAATCAAAATCCCTTTAAATATCTGATATAAATATCTATAATAAATATCTACATTTCATATCTCCAGCTCTTTGAGCCACTGTTTAGGGCTCAGCATTTGTTTTATTTGAACTCATTTTATTAACTTTTATTTTAATATCTTAAATGGCATGGAACGCATGCAGTAAACACAAAATCACAATGAATCAAAGAATAAAGAAAGTAGAAATGAGTAGATGTTGGAGACATAAAAAAATATTAGGACTACACTTTTACTGTATTTTCTATTTTATTTTATATTAACTGAGAATGCTACAGATAGGATAATGAACTTAAAATGTCTGAAATGTCTGAAACTTGAAATAGACATAAATAAGTTAAAATAAAGTCATCAAATATTTTATTATAATTGCTATTTATTTTATTATAATTACTATTTATTTCTTAAATAATTATTTATTTGTTTGTTTGTTTGTTCAAACTATATCTCTGGCTCTATAAACCTCATTTTTAGGGCTACATTTTTGTTTTATTTCATATTATTTTATTAATTTCTTTTATATAATAAAACCTCTAATAGAAATATAAAATGCCTCAGCATGAAATAAACACAAAACATATTCATATTAGTAAAAATGAATAAAGCAAAAATATTTTAAAAAAACTACACACTTTCTGTGATTGGCATTTAAAGCAAAAATACATAATTAAAAAAAAAATAAAAAATTCCCCCCTGACATTAATATGTGGCTAATATCTTTAAGCACAGAATATAGAAAAAAAGGTTTATAGAAGGAAAATTCTATAATTTCAGGAATTCACTTTCTAAAAGTCTAAAATAAAATTCCTTACATTTCAACTGCATGTTAAATTTGTGAGTCTCAAAATTGTCGAATTCTTCTTTTTTCCCTCATCACTGCACTGTAACTCCTCACGTGTGTTTTATTTTAGACATGTGATAAAGCGATATGCAGCACACACATATACACACACACACACACACACACACACACAACACACAACACACACACACACATATACACACACACACACACACACACACACACACACACACACACAACACACAACACACACACACACACAACACACAACACACACACACACACACACACATTCAATCGCAGGCTACAGCAGAGTCCAGGAGAGCGGCTGTAAAAGTGCAGCTTGCTCTTTTTAAAAGGTCACGGCGCACGGCGAGCCTGTTACTGAACAGCTGAAACAACAAAACACACTCGGGATGCTGGAGTGTGTGTGTGTGTGTGTGTGTGTGTGTTAGAGAAGCATCAAATTAGAGGTCAGGACCCTGCGAACACACCTCCACACCTACAGCAGCATAATGACACTGCTGTACATCTCAGGTGAAGGATGATGTGTGTGTGAGAGAGAGAGAGAGAGAGAGAGAGAGAGAGAGAGATCTCTGTGATGAAACATGTCTCTCTCTCTCTCTCTCTCTCTGTCTGTCTCTCTCTCTCTCTTTTTCCTGGAGTGTGACAGAGAGACACAGATCAGATCAGAGGTCTGTAACTACGTTACACTCAGATAAATAAATGCAAACGTCGTTTTTTCTAAGATTTGTTTTTGCCGTCTAAAAATCACAGGCTACATATAAAGGTATTCATTACAGGATAAAAAAAAATCGATACTTTGGTCTTTGCTTTGTGAGTTTATGACAATATATCACTCTATATTCATCAGTGAAAAAAAATTATTACATCTGATAAGGTCAGGCATCTCTCTCTCTCTCTCTCTCTCTCTCTCTGTCTCTGTCTCTGTCTGTCTGTATGTCTGTCTGTCTCACTTTCTCTCTCTCTCTCTGTGTCTGTCTCTCTCTCTCTCTCTGTGTGCCTGTCTCTCTCTCTGTGTCTCCGTCTGTCTGTTTGTCTGTCTCTCTCTCTCTCTCTCTCTGTCTGTCTCTGTCTGCCTGTCTCTCTCTCTCTCTCTCTGTCTGTCTCTGTCTGTCTGTTTGTCTCTCTCTCTCTCTCTCTGTCTTTGTCTGTCTGTCTGTCTGTCTGTCTGTCTGTCTGTCTGTCTGTTTGTCTCTCTCTCTCTCTCTGTCTTTGTCTGTCTGTCTGTCTGTCTGTCTGTCTGTCTGTCTCTCTCTCTCTCTCTCTCTCTCTCTGTCTCTCAGGTGTCAGTACTCTATCCGTGTATGTGACATCTACTCCTCCATGTTTTGGGAATTATGAAATATTGATTTATGTTCAGGAGGAAGGCTTTATAAAAATGATCACATCTGCGTGTGGGATTAATGCGGCAGTGGATCGATGTGCTTCCTGTTCCTCTGCGCTTTCGGCTGTCAGCGACGCTGAAATGCAAAAATCAGAAGATCGATATTATCTGAGATGTGTCACATTTATTATAATTATGAGGGTGAAGGAGTGGAGGAGGAGCAGCTCTGTGGGAGTCGGGGTGGGGAACGGGTCTGCAGGTTGCTCTCAGGAATGTGTGTGTGTGTGTGTGTGTGTGTGTGGTAATGGATAAAGCAATAATGTAATCTTCAAAAACAATACAAGCTTTTCTTCGTATTGGAATTTTACTCAAAAAATTATATTTCTTTACATTTATGCAAATGAGGCTACATTTATTTAAATACATGCAAATTTGAATACTAATTAAAATAAAAAGATCTAGTATTTGTATCGAGTTAGAATTAACATGATTGTAGAAGAAAACACAAGTGCTGTTAAAACATATATACTAAAATCTAACATAAATCCAAAAATTCACATTTATTTATGTAAACATCTAATAAAATATGCATAAATTTGCATACTTAATAAAACGGGAATATCATTATTTCATTGTTTCATCAAAAAGATGAAAACATACTGTTCTAATGAATGTTTATGGTTTTCTTTCTATAAAATTGAACATAAATCCAAAAATTATCAACATTTTTAGATATTTCTTTAATATTCTGTAATATTCTTCTAAATGAATAAGTGTGCAAACAGTAAAAATTTCATAAATCACCTTGAAACAGAGACTTTTTGCTTCTGAATATAGAAAACAATTATTTTTCTTCTCCTTTAAAAACTTAAATGCCGTGTGATTTGATTTTTTAAGGTTTATAAAAGAAGCTGAAGTGTGTATCATAATGACACAGCCATTAAAAATATATATCACAAAAGGAGTTTTTTAGGGATATATGAAATGACATGGTTGTACAGAATCCTTCACGATAACTGACATAAACCTACATAAACATTTATAAAGCCTTGTTCCAACAGGTATCAACTGTCATTAAAAAACACTTGTAATTCGTGATGTCAACGTTGACATAACAGCTTTTGTAACATAAAGGACTTGTTATAAGATTTTTGGTCACACTTTTTATGAAGGCCATATTCATAATGCCCTATGAACACATTCCTAACAGGTTATAATGCATTCAAAAGACATGAATGGATGATATACTGCATTATACATCGTATTTATAAGGCATTATGTCACCAATATCCAAGAGATTTAGTCCCAGTGTCATTTGCAAATGACACCTTTCCAGTTAGCCTCCTATGTCAAGCTACATTACATTATGACTGTTATAGTTATAACATCATATCAACTGACTTCTCATGTCTCAGATCAGTCACGTAATAGTCTTAATGTGACGTAGCTTGACATAGGATTCTTATTGAAAACAAGCTCTGCAGTGTCTCCTGTACTCCACACTTGGTGGAGATCAGTAGGAAAACCTGTTGTGTTATGAAGGGTATAACACAAACAGTCATTACACTGTAATAACAGCGCTATGACTGTTCATTAAGGGTCCTATATAAAGTAAGATTTATATGTATGCTATAAATACATGAAAATTTTACACAAAATAACACCATAATAACTGACATTTGTGCATTTTTTGAATATCCCAATGGCATGCTATAACACCATAATGACTGTGTTATGCACACTTTCTCTGACCCTAAATTAGAGTGTATTAACAAAGCTCTATGTCTCATCACATAATTTCACATCAAAAATTTTTTTTTTTGATCAATCAGTTGTGAGATTAACCCTTTATAAATGTCTATGTAGATTTATGTCAAAGGTCGTGAAGGGCTTATGTAGGTGTTATGTAGTGCTATAAACTTCCATTAAGTGAAGCCTGTTTTTTTTTCTGGTAACACTTTCTATAAAGGCTATATGTATGATGACTTAGTATAAGTTCATATATTCATAACATGTAATAATGCATTCATAAGGCATTACACATCATTATGCTTATTTATAAACAGGTATTATAATTTATGACATTTTTTAATTTCATAATAAATATTTTTTATTTCATAATAAATAAAAGATTTAAGAATTATTTAAAAAGCGCTTTGAATGATGTATAGGTTTACACAAAAATTTGTAATGCATTTATAAATGGTTAAAGAATGCTTATTACACGTTATGTCTTCTCATAACGCAACACGCAACGTGTGGCTTGGCGATATAACATTATGAACACTACTTATAATAAATTAATCATTAATAATGCAAAATAATGATAGCTATAAAGTGTAATGCATTATCATTAATAATTATAACAAATGTGTATAATGCTTTATGACTGCATTATAGCATAATATGAAGGTGCTCATAGTTTATTATAAATATGACCTGCATAGAAAGTGTTACCTTTTTTCTTTTCCAGTATTTATCAAATAAATAAATAAGATAAATAATACAGAACAGTAGAGAGGACAGTGGTGATGTTTGTCTCTCTCTCTCTCTCTCTCTCTCTCTCTTTCACGCTCTCTGTCTCTCTCTCTCACACCCTCTGTCTCTCAATTCAATTCAATTCAATTCAAATGAGCTTTATTGGCATGACTGTGTAACATCACAATGTTGCCAAAGCAA
>CM074917.1:31260951-31272468 GCA_037576815.1 Pangasius larnaudii
AACATAATTTTATTTTTTATCATATTTTTTAAATAAATATATATTTATTTTATTTAATAAATAAATAAATATCTCTCTCTCTCTCTCTCTCTCTCTCTCTCTCTCTCTCTCCCCCCTTCTTCCCCTCTCTCTCTCTCTCTCTCTCTCCTTCTCCCCCTCCCTCTCTCTCCCTCTCTCTCTCCCTCCCTCTCTCTCCTCCCCCCCCTCTCTCCCTGTCTCTCTCTCCTTCTCTCCCTCTCTCTCTCTCCTTCTCTCCCTCCCTCTCTCTCCTTCTCTCCCCCTCCCTCTCTCTCTCTCTCCTTCTCCCCCTCCCTTTCTCTCTCTTTCTCTCCTTCTCCCTCTCTCTCTTTCTCTCCTTCTCCCTCTCTCTCTCCCCAGCTGGAGCCCGGTGCTCTGGACGAGGCGCAGATCGCCACCATCCTGCGGGAGATCCTGAAAGGCCTGGAGTACCTTCACTCTGAGAAGAAAATCCACAGAGACATTAAAGGTACAGCTGATCCACTATCCTGCTCTCTGACTCACTGAGAAATTTGAGTCATCTCTTTTCTCATCCTGATTATTTAAATACAATCAGTTAATCATGTAAGCATTAAAGTGTTCCTCATTAAAGTGTTCCTGAATGTGGGAAATTTTTAGATCAAAATCTTAACATCAAATCAGCTGCTTCTAATCAGAGTTTGTAATTGTTAGTTTTAAGCAGAAGAAATGATGGGAAAAGATCTCACCATACCTGCGATAATCTCAGAAACAGAATTCATTGCGATATCGATATTAAATCATCATATCGCCCAACTCTAAGTGAAATTCTTTAACTTCTCTCTTGATTATTGTTTTTAAAAAAAAATGAGACATGTATGTGTTTATGTCTAACACTTGCCTATTCCTGTGTCACTGTCCAATAGAAATAATAATAAAGAAATGGAGCTACAAACTTTGTGTGATTTTGGGGAGAAAAAAAAAAAAGTGGCCTTTTAAACCAGACAATTTCCTTCTCAAGTTCTTTATCACGGTTCATACACTGTACACATTTCTGGCTAGAAACAAGATAAAATATAAATATATCCTTGAAATCCCTACATTTGCTCTGGGTTGTGTGTGTGTGTGTGTGTGTGTGTGTGTGTGTGTGTGTGTGTGTGTTGTCCAGCGGCCAACGTGTTGCTGTCTGAGCAGGGAGAGGTCAAACTGGCAGACTTTGGCGTAGCGGGCCAGCTGACAGATACGCAGATCAAGCGCAACACGTTCGTAGGGACGCCTTTCTGGATGGCACCAGAGGTCATTAAACAGTCCGCTTACGACTCAAAGGTCAGCAGGTTTACACACACGCACACACACGCACACACACGCGCACACACGCACATAGAGTCACTCGATATATTCCACTTTCGGTCGTTGATTATTTCTGTAGTGTATGATGAATATTCTTCTTTATTTATCGAACGTTTTCTCTCGCACTTCACCTCCACCGAAGGCTGATATCTGGTCTCTGGGGATCACAGCGATCGAGTTGGCAAAAGGCGAGCCGCCTCACTCGGACCTGCACCCCATGAAGGTCCTCTTCCTCATCCCAAAGAACAACCCACCCACGCTGGAGGGCAACTACAGCAAACCTCTCAAGGAGTTTGTGGAGGCGTGCTTAAACAAGGACCCCAGTTTTGTAAGGGTTCTTACTTGTAGAAGCTCCTACACCTTTTCTTCATGGATTTAACATCGTATTTGAATGGTGTACGTGAAAATATTTCTCCCTTTGTTTTCATTCTCTCTCTTTCTCTCTCTCTCTCTCTCTCTCTCTCTCTCTCTTTCAGAGACCCACAGCCAAAGAGTTGCTGAAGCACAAGCTGATTGTGCGCTACGCTAAGAAAACGTCCTACCTGACCGAGCTGATCGACCGATACAAGCAGTGGAAGGCCGAGCAGTGCCGAGAAGACTCCAGCTCCGATGATTCTGACTCGTACGCAGAGGATTCTGTCTCATTCACTCATTTTCTCCTGCCAAAAATTCCAGCCCATCCCATGGGATTTTGAAACTTCAGTAGAAAAATTCCAGAGGCTTCTTCATGCTGAAATTCTACATTCATCTAATTCACAAATAGCTAAACCTTCCTTAAGGTTCTCTCTCTCTCTCTCTTTCTCTCTCTCTCTCTCTCTCTCTCTCTCTCTCTCTCAGAGAAGCGGATGGACAGGCGTCTGGTGGAAACGACTTCAGCAATGATGAGTGGATCTTCACGATTCGGGAGAAAGACCCCAAAAAGCTGCAAAATGGAGCAAATGTGGAAGAGCAGGTGCACGTCACATCCTCAGATCCTCAAGCTCCTACTCCATAATTATTTTTTAATAGACTTCATTATTTTACACTAATAAAATCGTGTGTGTGTGTGTGGTGTGTGTGTGTGTGTGTGTGGTGTGTGTGCTTGATGCAGGATACACCTCAGAGGCCGCTGTCACAGATCCTATCTACCGTTATCACACCAGTCTTAACAGAGGTACGGCAGGAACATCAGCCACGCTGTCGCATGTGATTTAATCGCGAATTTTCCTTCACGCACTTTGACCTGTGCTGCAGTTTGGCCAAAGCGAGTTGTTTCAAATGTGCTTTATAAATAATGTGTTGAAACTGTTAAAAGCTCTTTCGATGTTGTTTCAATGAGAGAACTTTTTCGCGTGTACGTTGTAACGGGTGTGTCTTTCCTAAACGTGTGTGTGTGTGTGTGTGTGTGTGTGGGCAGCTAAAAGAGCGTTGTGGTGACCATGCGGTGAAGCCTGACGTGTTAGATGAGTTGGGAGAGGCCATGTTACTTGCTGAGGAGACGTACCCAGGGATCTCTGACGTCATGGTGACCCAGCTTATACAGAGATTACAACGGTAAATGTTACAGGATGCGTTTTTTTTTTTTTTTTTTTCCCCCTCCTTCTCCCTAAATCCATTTTGAATTCATTAACCAAGCAACTTCCTTTCTGTAAAGGTTCTCCAGAGCCAGGACATCTTCCAGTTCTCCTCAGTGATTGGTCCACTGGGTATATCAGTCACAGCGAAGCCCCTCCCACCATGCACCGGGTCAGCGAATCACAACACCAGCGTCCTTCAAACTCCACAAGCTTCCTGTAGCGCTGTGTGTTTTAACAAATTCACGGACGGTGAAGGGGGTGTCTGTGTGTGTATCTGGTGTGTGTGTGTATGTGTGTGTGTGGTGTGCGCACACACACACAAACACACACACACACACACACACACACACACAAACACACACACACTCGACTGCATAGCAAGCGAGTAGCTTCTGGAAGCTTCCGCTTCTACGTTACGACATCAGCCAGCGGAGAGAGAGAAAAAAAAAAAAAAAACATCGCTGAACCCTTAAACGCAACCATAGCATGGCTCTGATCAAACAGCATGGATGTGTGTGTGTGTGTGTGTGTGTGTGTGTGTGTGTCCGAGCCATTTTCTTGCGAGAGGAGATATCCGATCTACACCAACTGGACTAGAAAGAGTTTGGATGCGAGTATAGACTTGTATATACTTTTACACACTCACAGATTATGGATTTTTTTTCTCCCCCCCAAGCGGATCACTGTGTACAGACGGCCACGCCCTGCTGTAGATATCGTTAGTAATAAAGAAAAGAAAAAGAAAAGAGAGAGAAAAGGTAAATATTTAAAACCCGAGCCTCTCAAATGGCCATTACTGAGATTGCCTTGCCTTTTTATCGAATGTACGTTACATTTTGCGGGTGCTCTGTTTCATTTTAATATAAAAAAAAAAAAGAAAGAAAAAAAGAGTTTTACTCATAAAATCATAAATAATGATTTTTATCCTATTACGTTTGAATACTGTGTTTCTTTTCCTGTTCATGAATGCGTGAACGGTTTGCGTCTGATTCGCTTCAGGGTGGAAAGGAAGGAAAGAAACGCAAACCGTCATGTTTACAGATGAGTGCGAAAGTTTGTGTACCCTCAGGAAACCTTTTTTTTTTTTTTTTTTTTTTAGTGCTGCGTCTAAATAGTATCAGTTAAAAAGATTTGCGTCATTCTTTCTAAATATAAAGATTCGCTAATAATATTCTCGCAGATTTTCATATCAGCTTGTGGATCCTCTTCGTTAGTAATATTCACCAGAAAAAAAACTTCACTTTTGATTCTTTTTTTTTTTTTAAAAAATTCCAGCTCATTTTGAATCGATGTCTTTATTTTTATTTATTTATTTATTTTCGTTTTTACTTTTTAGATTTTTTTTATATTATTTGGTAGATAAACCATAGGGACTAAACTTTTGCAACTGTAAATGACCATGCTAATGCTTTACATTTATTTTATCTCTGAATAATTCTTTAATATTCACCTGAAAAACTCGTTAAAAAAAAACTTTCAGCTCATTTTCAGATTTTTATTTTATTTTCTTGAAATTCTTTAATTTTGTAGATAAATCGTAAAATAGACGTATGTTTTGTTTCTTCTTGTTCCTCATTCAGAAACCATTGAGGCGTGCAAACTTTTATTTATTTATTTTTTTGCAAAGTGTTAGCTTTTGATTGTGCTTTTATTTTATTTTTAATGGAATGCCTTTCGACTGAAATAGACAAGAGTATGAAAGAAAGTTCTTTACTGAAGGTCTCGACCGATGGTCGATCAGGGTTTTGTTAGTGTTTTAAATTAATAAACATTAACGCATTAACGTTAACTCCATGTACAAAAACAAGAGTCATGCTACAAAATATATACTTAGATACATTAAATACAACTGTTAAATTAGGTGCAGTTTTCCATGATGAATTTTTTTTTTTTCCTTTCCCCATAAATACAAATTTTTCTTCCAAACATGCATATTTAAAAAAAGAAAAAAGGATTGTCTGTGGAAATAATTCAGAATATTACATTTAAATTACCTCAGAATTCTGGATTTAGATGGAAAAAAAGTGTGTACTGTTCTGCTTTTTTTTTTTTTTTTTTTTCTTGGAAATTCGAGCGGTTTATACATCACTCTTCCCACAAAATGGACGCCAGCTGTCCACCAGCGACACCAACAGTCCGACACCCTTCCTCTCGGCTGGTCCTTACGCCGCCACTTAAAACTATCCTGGCTCTTCAGGGAATTTAAAAGTCCGAGATTTTTTTTTTTTTTCTCCGCAGCATTAGGAACGTGTGTGTGAGTGTGTGAGTGTGTATATGATCTTCAGATCTTGGTCTGTTTTATTTCATCTGGATTCGGTTTCTCGTCGCCTGCGGTGTACGTGGCGTCCGTGGCGTCCGTCTTCATCTCCAGCTGCTGCTTCTTCTCCTTGTCGTCGGGGTCGAGCTCGGAAAACTGGCCCTCGATCTCGGCCGGGTCGACGTAGGTGTAGAAGTAAGCCATGATGGAGAAGATGATGCACACACACATCAAGAGCGATGCAAACAGCACGTACTCGGCCCACTGTGGATCAAACACACACACACACACACACACGTTGTATGGGGTATTAAAATCGAGACACACTAATGTGCACAAACACTGGAATGCTACCAAACAGATACTTAAATAAATACGTACTTGTTAATAATAATTAAATATATTACATCGTGGTGGCAGTGAACTGTGAGTCTTCCAGCCAGTTAGCAGCTAGTATTTACAAACACTGTATGTTAAGACAGTTTCCTTGAAATCATTAATTTATATTAATTTATTATGGTATTATAGCATTGGTAATAAAATGTATGCGTACTAGCAAGGACTCAAACTTAAATTAGCTAAAAAAAAAGCTTTCACGGCATCTATCTTACACACAGTTATATCCGTCGTAGCACATTACGTCTTCCGTGACACGTTTAGCACACGGTTACGTCAAGCTGATGATGGAGGATTTGAGTAAAGCGTTCAGACTGTTTGATTATTTTTAATACCTTTATTGCTTTTATGCCAATTCTTATTTTTCTTGTTACATTTTATTCAACACCCTTTTACTGTTTTATTTTCCTATTTTGTATTATTTTGTATTATTTTCCTGTAAAAACACTTAGACCTGCTTCTTGCTATGAAAGGTAGCTGTTATTGTTAGTAGGATTAATAATTATTCTTAACGTTAACAATCCAGAACCTTCAGCATTAAAAAGGTTAATGTTAACAAAGTGCTTATATTTATTATTATTATTATTATTATTATTATTATTATTATTATTATTATTAAAAAAATTTTTTACAACTTCTAAAACCACTTTTTCAGGGTTATTATTATTATTATTATTATTATTATTATTATTATTATTATTATTATTATTGCTTAGTTTATACATTAATGGACATGTAATTTAATGAACACTAATTTATGAAGACTCATTTTTAGTTATGGACGGAATAAACATTAGCTCGTGCAGATCTAGTTTTTTAACATTTCAAAAACATAATGCACATACAACTGTAACATTTATTGTAGTTTATTATGGAGTTTATTATTAACTGGCAGTTAAAACACACCTTGCTGTCAGTTGTTAACATTATTATTCATATTATCATCATTATTAGTAATAAGTTGAGGTAAGGCGTAATTTCCGTACCTGGTCAGGAAGTTGTCCTACTTCAGCCACAATCAACACGATAATGTTCCCCATCGCGGTGGTCAACAGCCAGCCGGCTTGAAGGACCGACTTCATGTTCTTAGGGGCCTGAGAGGAATCGGATAAAGCACAGATGAACACTCTGGTGTTGCACTGCGGCGAAACAGATGCGATTTCTAGGTGACGCTACCTGTGAGTAGGAGAACTCGAGACCCGTGACGGAGAACACCACCTCTCCGCACGTCATCAGGAAGTACTGTGGGATCTGCCAGGCCATGTGGATGGTGTTGGGTTTGATGTCTTCTATCTGCTGGATGACGCTTCCACACTGTAACGCAACACAAACGCACAACGTTGTAGTGTGATTTACGGAATAGTGAGTTTTGCATGATTTTTTTTTTTTTTCACTCCGATATGATACTTTAGAGCTGTTAATGTTTCGGTCATGCAAGTTTTCTTTCTTGTTTATGACAGCCTTGCATTGCTTGTTAGTTCCAGGGCCGGGTTGCCAGGTCTGTGCGTCATAAACGTTCCAAAACTCGAACTCTTCCCCTTCAACCCCTGTTCTAAACGCCATCATTACCAGACATATGAAGGAACCTCATACAATACAACCTTTTAGTGACGCAGTGTTAAAACATGCTGTTTTTTTTTTTAAACATCAAGGTCCTGAAACTTTATCTTTATTTTATACATCGCATGTATGTGCGTAATAGATACGTTATGTGTTAAAAAAAAATCTCATATATGCTAAACATCCAACTACGGCTGGGAATTATGACGATATCAATAATCCTTTTTTTTATGTCACTATACACTTTTCTGAGCCATCGCCTTTATTTGTAATGTTTTCTTTATAACGTTTAAACATTTTCAATAACAATCACAATTAAAAACTCGACAATTACAAAAACAAGCAACTGATTTGATGTCAATAATTACATTCTGAATCTTTAAAGTTGTAAAAATGTATAGTTTTTTTTTCCCCCTCTGTTTGAATGTTAAGTAATTTACACTCAAAAAGAGGGAAAAAAGCGATAAATAAAAATACTGAACTGTGTGTTTTTGGGTTTTCGGGGCACTTTGTTAGCAAACCTGTATATCGTGATTGTGTATCATAGTCGTCAAGTATCGTGATTACAAACTTTTCGTCATATCGCCCACATCCAATCCCCAACCCACTGAATAAACAACCTGGCATCCCTGTGAACTAATGAAACCAATGTCAAAGTTGTGTGTTTGGACTCACAACTGCAGCACTGCGTAGTGTTGTAACAGCCGTTGACTTACTTCAGACCCGAAGTTAAAGGTGCTCGGTATGAGCACTGTGTAGGAGCTTCCAAACCCCAGAGTCATGGAGTACTCGCACTGTCCCGCGTTATCCGATATGATAAAGGTGGTTCTGCAATCAGTACATGGAGAGAAATTACACACCGGAAGCTTCAGTATGGAGGAATAAGGAATAAAACACTGCGTGTCACGCTCTTATAGGAAAATAATCAGTGATGGGGTGGCGAGATGAAGTGAAGTGAAGGTGGCGGTACTCACTTGCCCTCGGGGAACAGCGTGTAGTTGGAGAACTGAAACCGACCGATGGATCCCATGTCTTTGGATCCCGACGTCACGTTCAGTGGCATGCCGTAGCCGTTCACAAATCTATTCCCAAATAAATACGTTTTTAAAAAAAATCCCACTTACAGAAGACCGATTCTTCGTACCCGCATCGCAAATCAATAAATATTATTATATTTATTATATTTATTATTATAAATGTTCATTTAGAAACGAGCAGTACACTGACCTGATATCGTTACTGCCTTGCTCCGGTTTGCTGTTTAAATCTTCATCCTGAGGACACAGCGAGAAAATACATTATTAGATAAACTGAAATACAATTCCAGCAAACTTTTCCTTTAAACATTTTTTTAAAAAATTGTAATTAATCAGTATAGATATTCCAACATTACAAACTGTATTACATGATGTATAAATTATATAATAAAGAAAAACAATAACAATAGTAATTAGAATAAAGCAAATTAAGTATATCATTTTTATAGTTCATATAGTTGTATAATATTTTTCTACTAGTTTTTACTACATTTTGTTTTAACATTTATTTAAAAAGCCAAAAATCAACTGAGACACAAGGGTTTATATTTTGTAAAAGATTATTAGATAAATTGAATTACAATTCCAACAAAATTGTCCTCACGTGATAAACACTTTTATCATAATTGATAATCTGTACTGATATTCCAAAGAGACCATATAAACTGTGTAAAAAAAAAAAAATCTGGATGTTAAATGAGTCACACAGGTTTGTATATTTGATAATATTTGTTTATTGTTATATTCTTAATATATGTTTATATTGGTTTATGCCATTTTTTAAATTTTTCATATTTATTTCACATTATCTTCATTCAAAAAGCTAAAAGTTAGATGAGTCTCAAGGTTTTCTACTTTTTCTGATAAATGATTAGACAAAATTACATTTCCAACAAAATTGTGCATATATAATAAACACAATTTTTTTTTTTTACTGTATTTAATATTCTGTAATAATATTACTGAAGTGGCAACAATTTAAAAAAAAAATCAATATGTTCCTGTCGGTTATTGCTAATAAATGATGTACATCATTTTACTCATGATAAAATTTTACGTTACGTTTATTTACTACTTTTATTAATGTTCTTTCAAATGTTCTTTCTATGTATTTATTTACTAATATTTATTTATCTAATGTTTAACCTGAAACCTTCACAACCAAGTTGGCACGCCAATAAATATTTATAAATAAAAACAGAGAGAACACAGTAATTAATTCATGCCTATACAATATTTATTAATTAATAACTCTTTTTCCTTTTCGAGTGACCACACAAAAACACAACTTCAAAAAGACCGAATATTAATATTGAATTTAAACGCAAGCTTTCCTCGTTTTCCCAGGAGATTTTTTTTTTTATAACAAACATGAAGAAGCATTTCAGGTGTCGTGGTTCATTGTGGACTTCTTTCGCTTATTTACACACATCAACTCTCTTATGATCTCAGATTAATCCCATTAAACTGATTATTATAGTTAAAGTGAGAGTGAGAGTGTGCATTTTAATATTAATAATAATCTGCGGACGGTATCTGAGGACGTAAAAGTCACACTCACCCGTCCCACAATTCCGGCTGATGTGAGCAGGAACGTTTGTCGATCTCCTTTCAGCAGAGGAACAGAGCCTTGAGTGTGGTTTCCGACTGTTATGTTCATAGTGTCTGTGTTCAGGGTCATGTAGCCGTAGGACTGCAAAGATGGACAGCATGTCGTTTATTATTTATTTTAACTGTTCTTCCTTTTTCTGCTGTACAGATATTATGTATACATTTTCACTAAAACTCTCCCTCTCTCTCTCTCTCTCTCTCTCTCTCTCTAATATCCCGTATTTAACTTCTGCTTTCTTTGGAAAGTGGTCCATTATGCTCTGATAAATTAAAGGTGTAATCAGTGATTTTGCTAGAAGTTAGCTAAAGCTAAAGCTAGCAGTGATGGAACAACAAAGTCACTCCCACAAGAACCTAAATGCTAGTGCAAGAGGCGGCGCTTGAGTATCCTGTTAGCTAGCATTCGCAGTGAAGTTCAAAACCCTGTCAGAAATTCGTAGTTAGCTAGCGATGGTATTCATGAGCATGTCGTCAACGTCCTGTCAGAAATTCGATCTAGCATGTTAGCACTGCCATTATAAACTTTGATGAAGATGACTTCAAGTCAGGCTAGTTAATGCTAGCTAGCTGGCTAGTGTTAGCATGGACATCATAAACATTTATGATTATGAACTAAAAATCCTGAATCAGAAATTCAGTCAGGCTAGTTAATGTTAGCTAGCAGGTTTAGTGTTGAGATTATGAACATATCTGAGAAAATGATACAAATCCTGTCAGAAATAATGTCGAGCTAGTTAATGTTATTTAGCTAATGTTAGCACTGAGAACATGAATTTTTCATGAACATGATTTAAAAATCCTTTCAGATTTTGTATCAGGCTAGTTAAGGTTAGCTATTAGGCTAATGTTAGCATTGAAAAATTTTTACGGTTCAAACATTCTGTCAGAAATTCTGTCAGGCTACAAGTTAGCAAATGTTAACTCGTTGGCTAGCATAACCAAAGAACTTTCTGAACATTTATTGAATATGACATCAAATTCCTCTCAAACATACATTCAGCTCATGTTAGCTGGCTGGCTAGCATTAAAGCGAAGACTATGAATATATGTATTTTATATATGTTGCGTGTAATATTCACTGAGGAGAACTTTAGCAAATGTTATAAAACCTGTCTTCATAAATCGTTTTAAAGCTTGAAATCCTCAGTGGATGAACAGAGCACGTAGCAGAGCAGAAATGCCATGAGCTCTAACGTTGATAATGTGTGTTTCTGTGTCTATAGCTACACGCGTGAGTTGTAAACTTAGATATGATGAAGTGGTGAAGGAGTAGAAGGAGCAGATACCTGGAAAGCCTGAATTTCACTGGGTTTTCCGTCCACAGATATACTCAATGTGTTGCTCTCCAGGTTTAAGAACTTCACCTGCGCTTCAGATGCCGAGGGGAAAGTAGGAAGCGTTTGCTGTGAAATAAGAGAGAACGTAGACGTTCACGTAACCTGACATGTACTTTCTACAGTAGGAATGTAAACAAATACATGATGCGGAATGAACAGATAACGTGTTCTAAACATATCTGTTTATAACCTGTTATCTCTCCGCTTCGGAGTGTGATAGAATAAAACTAAGTGCACTTCTGTGTTAGTCTTTGTGTGTGTGTTTTTTTTTTTCCGGACGAAAAATTAAACTTTCTCAGATTTTCACCAAATTTACACCATGAGTTAGGGAGGTAAAGACTAACACCGGAGTGTACTTCGTTTCGTCCTGTCACGCTCCAGAGCTGAGATCTGAGCCTCTTGTTTCCAATATATATTACTCTCAGTAAAATACACAG
>CM074917.1:31317040-31339783 GCA_037576815.1 Pangasius larnaudii
ACATTTAATATTGTGATTTACAGTTACATTTAATATTGTGATTTATAGTTACATTTAATATTGTGATTTATAGTTACGTTTAATATTGTGATTTATAGTTGTGTTTAATATTGTGATTTACATTTGCGTTTAATATTGTGATTTACAGTTACATTTAATATTGTGATTTAGTTACATTTAATATTGTGATTTACAGTTACATTTAATATTGTGATTTATAGTTACATTTAATATTGTGATTTATAGTTGTGTTTAATATTGTGATTTACAGTTACATTTAATATTGTGATTTATAGTTGTGTTTAATATTGTGATTTACAGTTGTGTTTAATATTGTGATTTACAGTTGTGTTTAATATTGTGATTTACAGTTACGTTTAATATTGTGATGTACAGTTGCGTTTAATATTGTGATTTACAGTTGTGTTTAATATTGTGATTTACAGTTGCGTTTAATATTGTGATTTACAGTTGCGTTTAATATTGTGATTTATAGTTGCGTTTAATATTGTGATTTACAGTTACATTTAATATTGTGATTTACAGTTGTGTTTAATATTGTGATTTACAGTTACGTTTAATATTGTGATTTATAGTTGCGTTTAATATTGTGATTTACAGTTGCGTTTAATATTGTGATTTACAGTTGTGTTTAATATTGTGATTTACAGTTGCGTTTAATATTGTGATTTACAGTTGCGTTTAATATTGTGATTTATAGTTGCGTTTAATATTGTGATTTACAGTTACATTTAATATTGTGATTTACAGTTGTGTTTAATATTGTGATTTACAGTTACGTTTAATATTGTGATTTATAGTTGCGTTTAATATTGTGATTTACAGTTGCGTTTAATATTGTGATTTATAGTTGCGTTTAATATTGTGAAACACCTATGAAACATGTTACTTCCTGTTAATCTTGGAAATCATTGACTCTCATAATATTTGTCATTTCTAAGATTGAAAAAAAAAATCCACTTTTGGATGTGTAATAAATTAATGTTCTACTTCTAGCTGCAGAAAACTGTTTAGTCCCCAAAGCTGTTCTTATGGAGTTTTATTCAGCTTTTACAGTTAAAAAAAAAAAGAAAGAAAAAAGAAAGTAGTTCTGGTTATTTTGGCTTTCATGAACATTGCAACTCATAAATTCCCAACTGTTTCTCTCCATCTCCAAAAGGAAATATTACACAAATGTACAGTTTAATGTTTTAAACTGTGACTAAAAAAATATATACAAATATACAAGTTTGGCTTACATTTATTATATTTCAACAACTGGCCTTAAACATCGATTATTAGTGATTTTTTTCTAATTACTGAAAAACGTGTTCAAATCTGTGTCCGTGGTAATGACACATACGTTACAGATATTTGGATAAAGGATGAAAGGTCCTGGAGGATTCCTTTAAGGTGTGTGTGTGTGTGTGTGTGTGTGATGTCAGTACCTTAGCGGAGTCTGAGCTCTTCATATATGGCTCGGCACAATGTGTAATGCCCCCTTGCAGCACCTTCTCTATCCGAGCCACCAGGAAGATGTCTGGGTGTGGACACGTCACAGAGAACACACCCTGATAAACACACACACACACACACACACACATACACACACACACACAAACACTCTAATTGTATATATACTATATAAGGCAAACGGAGCCTACATGACAGTCATGACAGACTGAGTGGTATGTGGTCACCTTGGTGAGGTACTGCAGCGCCCCCTCTGTCAGCCCGTTCAGCTGCGCGTGTGTGTGTGCAGTGCGTGACTCTTCCGCATGTCCGTTCATCACGGAACAGTGTGGCGGGATCATGGCGCGCACCAGCGGGTGATTGAGGTCCACGTGGAAATCGGCGGAGATCTTTCTGCTGTTTTGTACGTCAAACAGCGAGAGAGTCACGAAGAACGGCTCCACCTGCGACGACAAAAACCACAAACGTCCACTGTATAATCTCTTTCTGTTTTATTGTTAAAATTTGTTATGACGACCCCCTAGTGGCTTGGATTGTAATTACAGCTAGCCCACTGTACTTATGGACGCTCCTGCGATGCAGACGCAAGCTTCCACAGCCGGGGTGACGTGAGTTTAATGCAATGTGTGTGTAATATCTAATGACAACGAGCATTTTAAAGGTGTCGTCCCCATGGCGAGTGTGTTAGTGATGGTGTGATCGGTGTCATACGTTAGTCGTAGGTCCGCCCTCGTTCTCTGTCACACAGCCCTGTAAAGTAAAGGACAGATCATTGCAGCTGACCAGAAGCCTCTTCCCGAACTTCTCCTCAAACTGCTTCACATCCGGCTCAATGCCTGACAGATCCAGCCTCTGTGGACAAACACACACACACACACCCATCACACACCCATCACACACGCTAAAGTAATATTCAGACAATCGGTCATTTTTTTTTATAACTATTATAACAGTAAAGAGTCTCCAGTGTCGGTGCTCCTGAGTTCACCTGTGTGTCCGGATCCAAGGTGAAAAGCTTGAGTCGCGTTTCATTGCACATCTTGGACTCAATATCTCGAGCAGTCTATTAAAAAAAAGAAAGAAACAAAGAAAAGAAAATGTCATTAGTCAAACTGACCAAAAGCAGCAAAGAATCTAAACAATTTTTCTTAATTCAGCCCCTGGTCTTAAAACCATTTTATTAGTACACCATGTGATATAAATATATATGATATATATATATATATAATGATCCTAATGCATGAAATGTTTCAATCTGTTTCAATAAATACAAAACACACACACACACACATACACACACACTGCATAAGTAGTGTCCGATACCTGAAAAGTGTCCTGAAAGTTCTCCGAGGAGATATCTGACTTTCCCAACTCATCATCTGCAGCACGGCAGAAAAAAAACACACATATTAAACACAAACGCAAATACAACAACAGACAGCATTTAATATTCTCCCAAATTCTTTTGTGAAGGTTGAATTTTAAAACAAACCTTAAAACAGAGCTCGTGTTTTATTTCTACTCTTTTATCAGCGCTTTGCGGATTATTACTGAATATTGTAATCATTTATTGTGTATCGTGCTTTGATTTTTTTTTTTTGCTATATTGCCTAGCTCTAGTTTCTATTTTTTTTAGATAAATCCACATTTTAGCTACACAATAAATAAATATCCAGAACATGCAGTCAGCTTAGTTTGAACTCACTGGACAGTGCACTAATACTAGTGTAAAGAATGATGGTGCTAGGAAAGGCTGAACACACACACACACACACACACACACACACACCGTCGTGCAGCTCTCCGTTCCGCGGCTCCTGCATGGCCAGCTCAAAGCAGCTGTGTAGGATTTTGTTAAGGATGTTGATCCAGTCGTCCATCTCAGCCTCGCTGTCGGCAGCCAGCAGGTACGTGCTTTTATCCTGCATCTTCAGCTCGAAGGCAAAACGCCGCACTTTACTGTTCTACACACCCACACACACACACACACACACACACACGGACAAATTACCAGAAATTAAGACTTAAGAAATACGGCTACAAATATATTCATTTAAACATATTCATATCGCGGAGCTGTTAAATTCTGGATTCTGATTGGTCAGAAGGTGTTGATTAATTTTCTATAACAGCAGCCCTGACAGTAATTTAACTGCAGATCACAGGTTTATATTAACGCACTCATTCTGATACGTTATCGTTTCTATAGTAACAGCTCATTCAAGGTGGACACTTGACACAAAAACAGATTAACCACCCTGCTGTTGATTATTTTCCTATAACAGCACAACAAGAAGTGTTTTACCGCTTTGTTCTAGTGTTAATATCCATTAACACCTATTACCTGTTGGCATTTATATTGGTCTGAAAAGCGCACATTTTTAAATTCATATGTGATCTGTGATTACTATTTATTTCCTTCTTTATTTCAGTATTTCAGGCAAAGAACAGCTCCATGGTTTCAGCCTTGCCCTCAGAGAGCACTTCACTCCCTCCACATTTAGCCTTCACCTCTCCTTGTCCTTGGCTGAGTCATGCTGACAGCAACACAACACAAGTAAAGAGTGCTGAAGGCAAACACAAAGACGCAACCGCATCAAAGTCTGCTGAAAAAAACCCAAAACAAAATGACAGCTCTCTGCTTTAAAGGTTTTTTCATTTCCTCATAGGGGATATTCTGCACTTTCCCAAAGCTAGTATTGCTTAAAAGAATTTTGTTCAACGCCAAATGGCAACAAAATGTTATAAAAAAAAATTGCATACCTACATGTGTGTATATATATATACACAATTTGTTATGCTGCTTCTAGGGAAATGTGAAAATATATAAAAAAAAAAAAAAAAGATTAAAAAAAAAATCCACACTACATGGTGATCATTTTTAGTATTTTTAGTATTTCTCAGTATTTCAGATATTCATGTGATGCCAAAAAAGAACCCTCAATAAAAGGCAAAGCTCTGAACTGAAATGACAAAATGGTGACTAAACAGTCAAAGAGCTTCTCCTGAGCACGATGCGCACTAAATCTTCCAATAATGCAGCTCAGCCATTGCAGTGCATCAGCTACCAAAGACACACACTAACAATCTATTCTTTTATCGGGTGCCATTACTTTTGTCCTAATTATGAATTTGTTTCGGATTCATAAATAAATTGGTTTGTATCCGTACGTGCTCAATGTGTGTATGACGGTCTTCATACCTGGACCACACCCATGCAGGAGTCGAGAAAGATTGTCCCTTTGGGCTCTTTGGAGATTTTCTCATCCTTATAGAAGTTCAGATTGTAGGATCCGTCCCCCTGCTGCGCCAGCTGGAAATATCTCCTTTTAAAAGACTGGAGAAAAGATGAATGAGGGACAAAAAAAGAACGATTAAAGTGTATTATATAAAAATGACACAGAAATTCATGTCTAAATATAAAGTTTAGAGAGCGTGGGAAAGAAAACTAAGAACAGGAAGTCAGATAGACCTGGCTTCATGACAGGGTGACACTGAGACACTGGGGGACTCGAGAATGAGGATTTCCCTATCGGTTCCCCTTATGGTCACAGCGAAAGTGCCCTCTATGCTGCACATGTGGTAGATGAAAGATGATAGAATGCCCTCTAGGGTGCCCCTACAGTAGATAAAATGTGATGAAGTGCCCTCTAGGGTGCCAGGACAGTAAAATGTGATGAAGTGCCCTCTAGGGTGCCAGGACAGTATATAAAATGTGATGAAGTGCCCTCTAGGGTGCCAGGACAGTAAAATGTGATGAAGTGCCCTCTAGGGTGCCACAACAGTACAAAAATGTGATGAAGTGCCCTCTAGGGTGCCAGGACAGTAAAATGTGATGAAGTGCCCTCTAGAGTGCCCCTACAGTAGATAAAATGTGATGAAGTGCCCTCTAGAGTGCCCCTACAGTAGATAAAATGTGATGAAGTGCCCTCTAGGGTTCCACAACAGTACAAAAATGTGATGAAGTGCCCTTTAGGGTGCCAGAACAGTACATAAAATGTGATGAAGTGCCCTCTAGGGTGCCAGAACAGTATATAAAATGTGATGAAGTGCCCTCTAGGGTGCCAATGCTTTAGATAAAACATGATGAAGTGCCCCATAGGGTGCCAATATGGTAGATAAAATGTGACAAAGTGTTCTCTGGGGTGCCCTTACAGTGGAGAAAACATGATCTAATAACTGCCTTAAAAATGGAAAAACCATGATGAAATGCCCTTTAGGGTGCCGCTATGTACAAGAAAACGTGATATAGTGCCCCTACATGTGGAAAACATGATGAAGTGCCATAATGGGTTTCTTTCCACTGCACAAAATGAGATGAAGTGTCCTATAGTCTCCCCTACATGCGAAAAAATGAAATGAAGTGCCCTCTAGGTGCCAGGTGCCTGCCCCTGGACTGAGGGGTGTTTAGCGGATCCCAAATGCAGCAGGACTTCATGTAAAAATACACACTACGGCCGTTACAGTGATGAATACTGTTCATATTTCATTATACATGTTTATTTTCATTTTCCTTACCTACTGTGTGGTATTAAATGGTGGCTTAATACTGTGATATGATTAAACCATGATTTTGGTTATTCTGGTGTCATTACAGTACACGTTTTTTTGTGTGCGTGTGTTTGTGTGTGTGTGTGTGTGTGTGTGATTACTCACCCTCATTGTGACACTAATGGCGCTGTTCATATTGCCTTTGTAAAGCCAGCCATGCTTGGACACGCCGCCTCTCTGAGAGCCCAGAGACGATGTATCCTAAAAGGACAAAAAGACAGTTGTTTAGTAACGGCTCGCTCTTGATCTTCGACATTATTAAGGACCAGATTAATCTCTTTTTCGATAAAAGAAGCTGTGGAGAAATTCATTAACAAATTACAGCTCCACTTCTCTAACTAAAGACATTAAAATTTGAAATTTAAACTCATATCAGCTCATAAAAACGGTAAGAATAACCATCAGCAAAATGAACACTATGTAACAATGTAACATTTATGGAAGGAGTCTCCAGTGTCAGTGCTTTGTAACAGAGGTAAAGCTGTAACTTTAAGTATCATGACAAGCTGCGTGTTTGTCTTCACAAGAGAGAGGTTTAAAAAAAAAAAAAAAAAAGAGAGAGAGAGAGAGAGAGGGAGAAAGGAGGCCGGTGAGGTGTAAACGAGAACAGGAGCTAAACTGTCCACAAAAAAAAAAATTAATGTAACTATAAATGGATAAAAAGTATCACGAGTCATTGTTTAATAAATTGGAAAATTGTAATTGTTGGTGTAAAATTGCTGCTGTATAAGAGGAATAAAAAACTCTGTATGTTCTGTTATAGGAAAATACGCAATAACAGGATAGTGTGATGAAGCAGAGTTACTGTTATCACACTGAAGCTGATTATTTTCCAATAAGAGCGTGTCCCAAAGTGTTTTATTCCACTTACACCACACTGGTTTTTTTATCTGTTTATAGTTACATTTAATATTGTGGAACATCCATTAAACATAAACTTATAGCTATAAACAGTCATTACTCAGTTAATGGAAGCTTAATGTAAAGCGGCACTACATTTTTATGGATCTCTTCGCAGCTTAAAAAAAAAAATTAAAATACCACGAATGAATTATTAACAATCATTTTTTAAACAGTCTATGTTTATGTATTCAGTCCTGTTAGGATTTTTCTACTGAACATGAACATTAAACAGGAAGTGCTGGTCTCTGAGGTTGAGAAAGGTTCAGTTTCACACACTCACACATTCACACACTCACACACTCACTTTCAACACTGGGTTTTTTTTTTTTTTTCTTTCTCAGCATGTTCACTTGTTTCTTTTTTAAATTATGGCTGATGTACCTCATCCTTGTCTGCATCCTCATCAACCTCAAACACATGAGTGGGCAGCTTCTCCGTCCGGGGAACTTTACTGTGAGTCAGAAAGCACACAGAGTACAGAGAGAGAACCTATGGAGAACTTGTGTGTGTATATGTGATAGATAGATAGATAGATAGATAGATAGATACCCTATAGAACCCTAGATAGAGCTTACTTGGGCAGCTGACGGAAGTCTCCAGAGTAATCCTCATACTTGTAGTTAATCAAATGCCAATCTGAGTTGTACGTCTTGATGCACTGTTGGGAAAATGCACTGTAATGTTTATGTAGATGTTTCACACACACACTCTCTCTCTCTCTCTCTCTCTCTCTCACACACACACACACACACACACACACACACACACACACACACTCAGAGCCACACAACCAGCTCTGATTAGATTAGCATAACATTTAAACATGTTATTCTGAAACAATTACTAAAGCTAATCACTGCTAAAGCTAATTACCAGTAAAGCTAAATAGCAGTGCTAAGGCTAATCACGGCGATTAGCAAACGTTCATTATTATTATTCAGCCCTCTTTGAAGTGGAACTTAAAAATTCACCTCAGGCCCAAGTGCCTTTTTCTTGTAATGTTAGTTAGCCTGCTAGCAACCTTTACTAGTGGTTTACAATATATAACAGTTGTTATGGTAGTTAGCTTGGTACCTAGTACCATTTGCTACTTGTTTACATAATATATAAGTCTAATATTTCCTATGGTTTACATGATATAATAGCTGACCTAATGTTAGCTAGCTTGCTAGTGACATAGGTTACTGATATACATAATATAATATTTAGCTTAGTAGTAGCTAGCTTGCTAGTGACCTCAATTACTGGGTTGCACAATACAATAGTTAGCTTAATGGTAGCTAGCTTACTAGTGATATTAGGTACTGGGTTACGTGATATAGTAGTTAGCCTGATGTTAGCTAGCTTGCTAGTAAAATTGACTACTGGTTTACATGATGTAAAATTTGACCCACTGTTAGCTAGCTATTGTTTTACACAATAAACTACTTAGCCTAATCATAGCTAGCTTGGTAGCAACATTGAGTACTGGTTTACATGATGTAAAAGTTGCTTGCTAGCAACATTAGCTACTGTTTTACACAATATATTAGTTATCCTAAAGGTAACCATCTTGCTAGTGGCCACTGGTTTACAAAATATATTAATTAGCTTAATGTTACCTAGCTTGCTAATGACATTAGATACTGATTTACATGATATAATACTTAGCCTATTGTTAGCTTACTTACTAGCAAACCTGGATAATGGTTTTAAATACATAATATTTAATATCTTAATGTTAGCATTACTAGTGCTTGGTTTTTATTACATGATATAATACTGAGACTAACATTAGC
The DNA here is from genome assembly GCA_037576815.1 of Pangasius larnaudii. Classification (NCBI taxonomy): domain Eukaryota; kingdom Metazoa; phylum Chordata; class Actinopteri; order Siluriformes; family Pangasiidae; genus Pangasius; species Pangasius larnaudii. Next base: position 31,325,746 of record CM074917.1, read on the forward strand.
TAGCTTGCTAACAGATTAGAAGTAACAATGGCTAAGCAAACATTCAGCTAGATGGCTAGCTTAGCTAATGTTGCTAAATAAAATGTGGTAATCCTGTGCAGCCAACAGTATTTTCAGATGCTCAGCAAAAACAATTAGGGATTTAAATGAAAATGGAGAGATTGAGTGGGAGTGATTTTTATTTGTTTAATCAGCTTTGTTATTTTTTTGCTCAAATTCATCGCAGAAACGTTTCGTTTGATTTTCGTTCCTTTCTGGATTTATTTGTGCTGTGCTCGCAGACGGTGACATCACCTCTATATAAACATGGATTTTAACATTTAATGTTTACTCAGCTCTCCAAAGAGTGCAATAATCTGTTAAGTGCTTATGGGTGATTTATAGGAAACACATTTCCACAGAGCGCTTGTAGAAGGAGGAGGAGAAGAAGGAGGAGAAGGAGGAGGAGGAGAAAGAGGAGGAAGACGGTGAAGGGATCATGCAGATGTTTTGGACTCGTGAAAGCTGGTGAAGCATCTGGCGTTGGGCCGGCAAGCCTGCAGCTGCTCACGCTGATCTTATCAGTCTCATTTCACATCTACTTTCTCTCTCTCTTTCTCTCGATCTCTCTCTCTGTCTCTCGATCTCTCAATCTCTTTCTGTCTCTCTCTCTCTGTCTCTCAATCTCTGTCTCGATCTCTGTCTCTTGATCTGTCTCTCTCTCTCTCTCTCTGTCTCTCAATCTCTTTCTGTCTCTCTCTCTCTGTCTCTCGGTCTCTCTCTCTCTGTCTCTCAATCTCTTTCTGTCTCTGTCTCTCTCTCTCTCTGTCTCTCGATCCATCTCTATCTGTCTGTCTCTCTCTCTCTCTCTCTCTGTCTCTCGATCCATCTCTATCTGCCTGTCTCTCTCTCTCTCTGTCTCTCTCTCTGTCTCTCTCTCTTTCTCTCTCTGCTCTGTGCTTGACGTTTTGTCAAGGTGTGAGTGTGAGACTTGTCTCACCTCCTGGACGAACAGACTGCTGGCGCTTTTCTCCGCTCCCTCAGGGACGGTGGAGTACAGAGTCCTGCCCTGACGCTTCACACTGCACATCTACACACACACACACACACACACACACAGAGAGAGAGAGAGAGAGAGAGAGAGAGAGAGAACACAAAAGGATCAAACAGAGCAATAGTCATCAATCCTCTTTTTCTCCATCCACCTTTCAGGTTTCTCTGGGGATTTTAAGTGTTATTCCGCTGAGATCATTTTTTCAAGTTGGCTGTGTGATGTCAGCGTACTTTTAAGATTATTATTTGTCACATTGTTGGAGAATCCAATCAAATCTAATTTTATTCTCTGTACCAGACTGTGCTATAATGCATTCATCAAGAAAATTACTACCTTCTGTATACATCATCCAGAGAAAGCTCGTGGACCCGGCTTTAGGTACATGTAGCAAAACGCTTTCAAAAACCAAGCACCTCCACTGAGATGTGTTTCTAAATATAAAAATGAATGGTAAAGAGCAGTAACTTGTAAGAAATTAAATCAAATTGTTGTTTGGAGTCACCATCCTTTGGCTTTAAAATGGCATTCGTTCTCTCAGGTACACTGTTGTGCAGATTTATAAAAAAAATCAACCAGTTAATTTTTTTTTAATTTTTTTTTGGAGTTGTTCTGTAAACTTTGGTTTCTGTTTGTGCAGGTAAAATCAAACCGTATGCGCCAACTTATGAAATTCATTAAAGATGCTCGTAACAGGTGACAAATCTGTCCCACAATTTCATAAACAACACTGCTAGCTACAGGACGTATTCAAAATCAGCGGACGTCTCCTGCTAAAAGTGAGACGTCTTCATCCGTCTGGGGATGTCTTCCAACTCAGCCGGGAAATACTTGTGCATAAATAAAGTGCGTCAGTGTCTGATAGTTGCTCTTCACGAGCTACGTCATTGCAAAATATTAATCCAAAGGGCGCCAATACATTTGCCAATAAAACCAATACAGCCCTTACCTGAAAGTCATCGATGGGGAACTGCAGCATGTCCCGGAGGACATCACTGAGGATCTGAGTCTTCCTCTGCACCAGGACGCTTTCATAGTCCAGCGGCTCGATCAGCTTCGGCTTCACCTGATAACACACACACACACACACACACTCTAGTACACAAGTACACAGACACCTCACAGCGAGAGACTCGACATCACGCTCTGTTACTGTTACACACAAGTTCTCCAGTAATTTGTTGTGGCAATTAATTGTCATTTTCAGGGATTTGTACTTTACCTGAGTATATTCGAAAACATTTTCACAAAAAAGGAACCTTTTATTCTTTAAATTTAGACCTTAAAAGTACAAACTCTAACTCCATCATAAACCCCGCCCCTAAGCCTAAGCTTATTCCTAACCTTGAATACAAATCGAGTTTTGCTGCAAACTGAATGTGGAAGTGTGAGAACATTCATGAAGCATCCTAATTTTCATTTCTTTTTTTTTTTTCATTTTCGCATTTGGAAGATTAATTAAGTATTTTGGCACAGCAAACAAACGTACACTTAAGAATCATTTTTCTGTCCTTCTTCCACTATGTGTGTGTGTGGATGTGTGACAGTGAGACGCAAAGGCAGATAAATCTGAACGAGAATTGTGTTTAACTGTACCAGGCACCATGAGCTCACAAGCTCCCTGATTGGCTACAACCACCAGTAGCACTCAGTGCCGTCCAATAGGAGCGAAGGAAAGCCTTGTAGTGACCTCACAACGACATACACAGTGATGACTCAGAGTCGATAGTGTCTAGATTTCAGAGAAGGTGACAATCTCGTGGGAGAGGAGCTTCCTTGTGTGCGGCACACACATGCACACGCACGCACACACACACACACACACACACACACACACACACGCTACTGTTTGTACTTATCCTCTACAGCATGTATATGAGTGAGTAAACATGTAGGAGCACAGAAATCTCATAGCGCTACTTATTCTACTGATTTCAGTGAGGAAGGGGTTGATTAATTTTCTATAACAGCAGCTCTGACAGTAGTGCAGCAGCAAGGGACTTGCAGTTTATAGCTGCTATAACATACGTGAAAACAGGAACTTGTTTCATGGACATAAAACAAAAACACACAACTATTTAAACTCATAGTAAAGTGAGAGTCATAAGGTAAGCAGGACTGTACAACCTACACATGCCCCTTTCCCACTTTTACACCCACACACTCACACACACACACACACACACACACAAAGACACTTCCTGTGTACTGTGTTTAAACAAATGCGAAGTCCGTTTGAAGTCAGACTCTCTGAAGTTCACGAAACTGAGTGGATACCCCCAACACTCACACAAACACACACACACACACACACACACACACATATATATATACACACATATACAAGTGCCCAAAGTACTCTTTTGAAAATGAACCCTGCTGTTTGGCATAAAAGAAAGCTATGGTTTGCCACAAAGCATGATTACATTGTGATTATAGCGTGATTATAGCGTGTTATGTCTGTCAATGATTTGCTGTAACTAACACAACAGGTAGCGTGAGTAGGAACAGTAAAACATCGCTCCGTCATTCACTCGAGCACTACGTAGCGGGCATCAGACAGAATTCACGCATTTCACATCATCGTGGCGCACCGTTACATAAAGACTGCAACATTTAAGGAAGGAGTCTCTAGTGTCAGCGCTTTGCAGTAGTCAGTGGTTAAGCTGCTACTTCTCAGAAACCTGACAAGCTGCTTTTTTTTTTTTTTTTGCCTTGTTAACTTCACAAGAGAGAGAAAAAAAAGTGATGAGGTGGTGGTGAGGGAATGCCTATTTATAGCTGCTATAACATAAGTGAGAACAGGAACTAACGTGTTTTGCGGAACATTGCATATAACTATGAACAGATAAAAACTATGATGTGTCATTCTTTAAGCAATAAAACTTGTATTCATTGGCAAAGTGCTATAATATAAAATGAATCACACACTTCAGGACATACTGTTACAGAAGAACAATCAACTTTGGGGTGGTAACAGTGACTCGACTTCATTGCTGATGATTTTCCTATAACAGCATGGCACTGAGTGTGTTATTCCTTACTCATTTAGGTTACAGTACAATGTGAAATAGATTTCAGTGCTCTCTCAGAGCCACTTACCCCCGCCAGCATCCCCACCTCGCCTTCTACCTCCATCTCACCCACGCTCCTGCCCGGCTGGTGCGGCTCACACACGGGCGCGTCACGGCAGGCGCGACCCCCCCTGGTGTGCATGGTCCTGTCCTATGCAGCGTGAGGCTCAGTGTGAATAAGAGTGAGCTACAGAGCTCCAGATGCCTGGCTCATATTTCTGGCTGTGATGCTCTTCACACACACACACACACACACACACACACACACTGCCTTCTGCACCACATCTCGCACACCACACACTTTTCTTTCTCTGAATTTTACAGCCCACTTCCTTCTCGCTTTTTCTGTCTCACTGTCTCCGAGGTTCAACATGTGGACTTCTGCAAATCTGTTGTCTTTATACTGAACACACTCCCTCCCTTTCTCTCTAACCACTCCTTCATACAGCTGTGCTGGTGAGTGCGTGTGTGTGTGTGTGTGTGTGTGTGTGTGTGCGCGCAGTGGGACACGAGTGAATGTGTGTGTGTGTGTGCTATTGTTTTTTTTTTTATACACTACTGTTATCTTATACACATCTACATTACACATATAAGTCTGAAACCAGTTCCACTATATATATAGTATGAAATACCGAACGGCACTTAAAGGGTGCCAAAACTTTTCTGAAATGAAGAAGAAAGAAGAAGAAGAAAATAATGGAAAGTCCCATCCCCTGTACAGTGCGACTGAGCGCATGCTGAATCCTGCCAGAGCAATGACACAACAGCTATGAGCTAATCATATCGCACTGCTTAGTGATGCATCCTAATTATGTCACACAGCGCTTTTGGATTCTGCGTTCTGATTGGCCAGGAGGTGTTGATTAATTTTCTGCAATAACTGCAGCTCTGACAGTAATGCAGCTGCAAATCACAGGTCTGTGTTACTGTGCCTGTTCTAATAGGTTGTCGTTCTGTAGCAAGCAAGTTTTCTGTAAGGAGATGTTTATTTAACGTTTATGGAAGGAGTCTCCAGTGTCAGTGCTTTGTAACAATCAGGGGAAGTTCTAACAGTAGTACTAGTACTAACGTTCTGACTTCTGAATTTATTAAAAAATATTCTAGTGATATAAATCTAACACACACACACACACACACACACACACACACACACGTGGCTCATCTGCTAGTGTTATGTACTGTGACATATTGCTGAAAGGTCACTAGACAATCAGACGCTTCAGCTCCATTAAACCTGCCTCGATTTTTCAGACAGAGAAGGCAGACGCTCAATGATATTTAGACATTTGGAGCCTCTAGATCTGAACAAACAAAACGCACACAAACACACACTCATGAGTTCAAAGGTCATAACTACGAGCGAAGAAAATCACATCCACTGCTCCATCAGTGGGTCTCCAAATTATTGTGTACAAGCAAACAACAAGCTTTTAAACACCACATGAGCAACGGTGAGGATAAAGCAAGTGCAAACCAGATGTCCGTCCACACACACACACACACCCACACACACACTGTATCCCCCTCCACCCAATTGCGCAATCACACATGCTGACGTAATGATTAGTGAGGCTCATGAGGGGCCCGTTGGCCAAGCGCCAGGGCGGGGCTCGCAAAACTCAAGCAAAACATCCACGACCCTGTACTCGTCTCACACACACACACACACACACACACACACACGCAGCCCACATGGGGAGCTTCACACCCAGCCTTAGGGCTCCAAAACACAGCTGCTAACATGAAAAAGAAAAAATGATGGACATCTCTGGAGAAAAAGAAAAGAGACTTAGATTTGGGGGAAAATCTTTAATATATTGTGATTCTCTTAGAAACGATTCTCAAACAAAGCCCACAGCATCATCATAAATGTTTTTCTAAATAAGAAAAAAAGTCAGTGGTGCCAAATAGTAGAAAGGTACCATCCGAATCCGTAAACCTGCATGAGAATTTTGATTATTTGAACGTATTTGAATGCATTTGAATATTAATTAGCCTGAATTGTCCTACTGCCACGAGACAAAGAGCACTGTTCATTATTTTGTTGGTGAAAACTACGATGAAAAATATATTCTTAGTGACAAAAAATTAAAACATCACTAAACAATACTCCACCCTTCCACTTAAAATATAAACATATACTGTGTATGGCGAGAAAGTACCGGCATTCTCCTCAGCGAATAAATCCAAGATGAATCTGTCAGAACTGATGGAATGGATAAAAGGGAAATGTGTTTGTCCTTATTTTTGCTCGCGCACTTTGAAAAAGGCATGAAAATCGATCAAGCACACATGGAAAGAGGCCAAAAATTTGAGCTTCACCGTTAATGTCATCATAATGTTATTAATTTATTTATTTTAGCATTGCAATTTAGTATTTAGTATCGCATTTATTGCACATTACATCACACCGCATTACACAAACGGCACATATTGCACAAAACTGCACGTATCCGCACTTTATATCAGTAATGTCTGACTGCTGCTACCATCCATATATCCATATATATATATATATATATATATATATATATTCTTATACACTTTTTTTTTTAAAATGTTAAATTTTTTTTAATTAAAAAAAAAATTATGCATATATTTTTCTTGTATTTAATATTTTTCTTTATATTTTTCTTTATATATATATTTTTATGTATATATTTTTCTTTATATTTAATATTTTTCTTTATATTTAATATTTTTCTATATTTAAATATATAATTTCTATGAAATTTGAATTTTTGACTCAATGTAAAATATGGGATCTTAAACATTTAAATGTGGAACTTTTTTGCCTCAATATTATGTGTCATGTAAATATTCTGAAACTTCACGTAACATCCACTTAATCAAATTTAACGGAAATACAATATTTTTAATGAATAAAATGTATAATTACATTTTTTTTTTAAACACAGCACACAGTTTTACTAGAAAATCATAAACGTGAAATACATGAGGCTACATAAGAAGCAGCAGCAACTCGAGTGGCTTTCTTCACACACTCACACACTCTGAGTATCTTATGCACATCTGGAGGATTCAACGTGACATTCACTAGCTGGCACATCAGAGACAAAACCTCCCTGTACATCTGGTTACCACGTCAAAATTGTACTGTTCAGTGATTTCATGCATTAAACACGCTAATCAGCTCTGTTTCTTGAAAACTTTGCGCCGTCGTTGTGATTGTTGTCATGATCTGCAGATCTTACAATGAAAACTGTGACCTTACATTCAAAAGTATTTACTAGTCTAGAAAATCCAGGAGACTAGTCAGTAAAACAGAGCTTTTGTGACGTTTAAAGGCTACAGTAGAGGTTTTTAAAATTCAAACCCTAACTATAATAGCAAAACCAGTTAGTGTTAGCGTACATAAGTATGCGATTTGAGACACAAAGCTTATAATGCCCCCACTATTTACGTTGGTATCGCACCACGCAGACGCGTGACATTGATTTATGAGGATGTGAGGAGGATAAGTGACGCTCCAAATGGACACGGAAATACCTGCAGCGGCCATTTTGTGTATGTCTATGCATAGTTAAAAGCAAGTGTTATCGAGCCTTAACAGCCGGAAAACGATTGCATACACTGCAGTTATAGTTATAAATAACAGTCTTATTTAAAGGGAGAGGAAACGAGAGAGACCACCACAGCATCACGGATTAGTCAGTGAACAGCGTACGGAGAGCAAAAGTGAATGGCGTCATTAATCCGGCCTTTACACTCGCATCGATTTCCTCTTTATAGCAGAGTTCACTGTAATAATGCTGAATGTACAGAGATATCATTCTCCTCCTTCACCCCCCTTTCTCTCTCTCTCTCTCTCTCTCTCTCTCTCTCTATTTATCTCTGACCTCAGCTAACACTAAAGCCATGTCCATCTTAAATGTCCAATAGCTAAGACACGAGACAGGAGAAACTGTTTAACATTTACAGCCATCATATCCGGGTCCTCAAAGAAAAAAAAAAAAAAAAAAGACTAATAAAAAAATTCCCACTTACGCCAGAAGGCTAATTGATTTGTATTTTATGTCAATAGCATCCAATATGCTACAAATACTGTAAATATTACAGCACTGGATGCTCTAAAATATTTTTTTTTCACTTTACACATTACGTATACTTTTTTTCATTTTTAATTAGTCTACTATTATTCTATTTTTTTTTTTTTTTTTTTTTTTTTACATATTTTTATTATTTTAGATTTTGATAATTTATACTGTTATTATTTTCTTTTTTTCTATCACTGCTATTATTTTTACCAGATGTATTAAAAGGTGTGATATAAAAGTTATTTATTATTATTATTATTATTCCGCAGCATGGCTGGATTCTCAAATCTGATTGGTCATGTGGTGACGCTTTCTGTAAGGACATATTTATTCAACGTTTATGGAAGGAGTCTCCAGTGTCAGCACTTTTTAACGACAGAGATGTACATTTTGGAGTTTCTCAGTAACATGACAAGCTGGGTTTTTTTTCGTCTTGGAGGAAATAAATAAATAAAGGATGGTGAGGAAGTGAGAACAGGAACTAACTTGTTCCAAGAACATTAAATGTAACTAATGTAACTAAATTAAATGTAACTATCACAGGATAAAAATGATTACCATAATATAACCTTTTCAGAAACTGTGCAATATACAATCACTGTAACTTATATATTGACATTCTGTCTGTACACTACACCATTTTCATACACACACACACACACACACACACACACACACACACACTGAGACCTCTCAGCAGGCCACCTCTTTAAGACTCAGGATGCTGAGTAATACTTTAACCAACATCTGCTGTTATTTTAATGGCTCGTATTCTTCAAACATCACGTGCCACACACACACACACACACACACACACACACACATTACCACTGTTCCTGCTGCCGGTGCTGGTGTCAGTGATTCCCTGCGGCTTTCCGTGTCGGGATCTTCTATAACCTCTGTTACCTCCGCCTTGTCTTTCCACACATGGTTATAGTTTCTTCCCAACAAACTCTGCAAGCTCCTCCACAGGAACACACTCGCTGCACAACCCATTGCTCAGACATACAAACACACTCACACACACACACACACACACACACACACACACACACACACACACACAATCTCAAAGAATCAGCTCCGGTGAGAATCTCTCCATCCTGGACCTCGATGCTCCATTGGGAAGTTTTTAGCGAAACCAGGAACCAAGTTATAAGCGAAATCTTCACAAAGTATATTTTTGAGATGCTGCCAGCTGGTCTAAAGAGTGTGTGTGTGTGTGTGTGTGTGTGTGCGTGCGTCTGTGTGAGAGAGAGTTATGCTCTTGCTTCCGGAAGAGAGATCGATCACGTTGGGTCCAGGGATGAGAGGGAAAGAGTGATGCGCTGATGAGCTGCTTCCTCAGCCACTGATGGGCGTCTGCTATATCTCTCTCTCTCTCTCTCTCTCTCTCTCTGTCTGTGCATCTGTCTTTCTCTCTTTCTCTCTTTGTCTGTGCATCTGTCTTTCTCTCTCTCTCCCTCTCTCTGTGCGTCTGCTCTCTCTCTCTCTTTCTCTCTCTGTCTGTGTATCTGCTCTCTCTCTCTCTCTCTCTCTGTCTGTGTGTCTGTCTTTCTCTCTCTCTCCCTCTCTCTCTCTGTCTGTGCATCTGTCTTTCTCTCTCTGTCTGTGTGTCTGTCTGTCTTTCTCTCCCCCCGTCTTTGTATCTGCTCTTTCTCTCTCTGTCTTTGCGTCTGTCTTTCTCTCTCTCTCCCTCTCTCTCTATGCGTCTGCTCTCTCTCTCTCTCTCTCTCTCTCTCTCTCTCTCTCTCTGTCTGTGCCTCTGTCTCCCCCCCCTTCTGTGTGTCTGCACTCTCTCTGTCTGTCTGTGTGTCTGTCTTTCTCTCTCTCCCTCTCTCTCTCTGTGCGTCTGCGCTCTCTATGTGCATCTGTCTTTCTTTCTCTCTCTCTTTCTCTCTCTCTCTCTCTCTCTCTCTCTCTCTCTCTCTCACTCTCACCAAATTCTGTTGAGTGAACAATTGTTTATAGCCGCTATAACATAAGTGATAACTTGTTCCGTTGACGTTCCACATTACATGTGACTATAAATGGATAAAAAGTACACCATGTCATTCTTTAATAAATTCAAATTTGCAATCATTGGCAATGCCTGTGGTGTAAGAGGAATAAAACACTTTAACAGGGCGTGCTGTTGTAGGAAAATGATCTTTAGGGGGGTAACAGTAACTCCGCTTCATCACACCACCCCATCGTTGATGAGTTTCCTGTAACAGAACACCCCGTCATGTTTGAGTCCTTTCCACATAACGTATAACTGAAAGATAAAGCCGCTATATGCGAGTAATACTGCGGTAAGCCAGCGTTTGTTAAATGCTGTTTAAAGAGGTGAATGGCATTTCCTTATGGAATGACCACTGAGTGCATTAGCGCCGTAAACACTAACACACACACTCACACACACACACACACACACACACACACACACACTCACGAGCACCCTGAATACTGCTGTGCTATTTCACCATTTACATTGATAAGTGAGAAGATCAAACAGAAAGATGTGTTTTTTTTTTTCCATTTTTAGTTTCTGTCTCTTCAGGAAAAAGCTTTGATATGGAAATGTTACACTTGGTGGCTTCAGTGACTTCAAAGAGCGCGAATAATTACAACACCGCCTCGTTCTGTGGAAATAAATAAAGACAGAATGAAGCTCTCTCTCTCTCTCTAAATCCTCACCTTCAGCCTCAAATTCAGCACGTCAGCTAATGCTGCTTCAAAAGACATTTTAAAGCTTATTGTTTTGTTAATGTTACAATAAGCTAATCTTCGAATAATATTAATATTTTCAATTTGGTACGTACATTAACACTAAATTTACTTTTTATTCTGCCTAGTAAACAATCAAGTCGTGCTATTACACACAAGGTAGCTAGTGTTACAAGTGGCATGTGCTCATTTTAGCTAGCATGAATGGCAGAAACATAGTTTTTCACTTCTCTAATATAAATATTTCGTAACATATGAAGAGATTATGTATGTAAATAAATATTGGAAATTAGAATTAAGCTCTAACAATTTCAGTATGTTTTGTGTTTGGTCTTAATGAACACTGGGTGTACAGTAGCACCAAAAATTTCCAGCAACAAAAGTCAGAAAGTGCACAAAAATGACAAAAAATTACAGATTTGGCAAAACTTCCCATTCAATATACACACTTCGTATACTTCTAAAAAAGTGTAAAAGTGTAAAACTTAAAACAAAAAAATTAAACTAAAAATAAATGTAAAAAACGTAAAATAATTTTGGATAAAACTATATAATGCCCCTGCATGTTTGAACTCACTTATTAATACCACTTATTGCATGTTATGCTTTTTAGATAGTATCGCTTCCTCATTTCCTTGAAGGGTGCCAAAACTTCTGGAGTACACTGTATTTCATTGGGATTTGTTTGTTTAAGATATTGTCGTATTCTATAGTTTCTTCTGTACACAGATACTGCGATCACCATACTGTGAACTTTTTAATCTTTCTAGATTTATACACACCACAGTGCTGCGTCAGTTTCCTCATCACACTACTGGAGGTGTGTGTGTGTGTGTGTGTGTGTGTGTGTGTGTGTGTGTGTGTGTGTTGAAGACAAGTATTTCATTGCTTCATTCTTGCTCCCAAAAGGTTGGGTGTGAACTCCTGAGATTATTGGGGTTTTTTTCGTCTGAATCTGGATTTTGTTTCTGAGCATATACCTCCAGAGCGCACGATCAGCATCGTAGCTGCACTTCTGTGCCAATAAACAAGCCAGAAGTTATCAGAAAAAATCATATATATATATATATATATATATATATATATATATATATATATATATATATATACAGTATATACAGACACACACAAACACTGTAGCATGCTGCTCAGCCCCGCCCTCTGTCTGTCAAAGATACAAAGACATCAATCAAGGTTTCATTTTTTTTTTTAATCATCCACATCAGATTATTTGCTGTTTTAAGGCATTTTTAAGTCATACAGACTGTAGATTCATGCAGCCAATCAGTGACAGTCGTGTCAGAGTGACACGGCCGCTGCGTAAATTACACCAACTGTCATAAAATAACACAAACCATGATATAAGTGAGGTGAAATAAACATGTAAACTCAATCAGCTTCACACTCCCGCCTCTGAAAAAGTAGCTTCTTCTTTATCTTGACTATGGGGGTTTAAAAAAAGCTGTTATTCACAAGCCAAGTGTGCTAGCGTAACACCATACTAGCGCACTAGTGTCCTGAGAAAAACAGCAATGGCTTCAGCGGTAATTCCCGCAAATATTAAAGGTCTGGTGTTTGGGAGCACTTTGGCTTCCCGCAGGATTCAAAAACATATCTAACGCTACTGAGAGCTACGCAACTATAGCTAAGCGCTGTCTGCCCTCTTCCTCATACATGAGCTCACAGATGCACGTGATTGGCTAGTGCCGCTGTAATTGACAGGAGAGCGCGCGTGTACAGTACAGTTCCACCCCGTCGTGATCCGAACTCACGATCTCAAGACTCGAAACCAGGAACAGACGTGAGACTGAACGCTTTTCTGTCGCACTGTAATTATTATACGTACTTTAGTCATGTTAAATCTTTGAATCAATTAAAATGGAATCGTAAGGTACATATTTAGGCAATGCTTATTTTTGTATTGAAAAGCATCGTACGGTATCAAATTTTAATCCTGTGCCTCATTACACCCCAAGTCATGTGAAACAAGAAACAGGCGTGGGTGTAATGAACGTGAGCAAAGCGGATTCTTTACTTTATCATCCTTTTTTCCTCAAAATGTCTTTGGGAGAGAAGAGAAGCTAAAGGTGCACAGACTAATCACACACACTGTCAAATTAAAGTATAAATTACTCAAAAGGACAGACAAAAGCATGTAAATGTATTGTTGTTGTTGTTTTTTTTTTTTACTTGTTTGAATGAAAGGGTTGCAACTTTTCTGTTTGGAGGAAATACGTCATGAAGCAAGTCGAACATTACAGACTTGAGACATTAAACATTTTTGAAATCAGAATTAAAAAAGAATTTCACTCTCAAGTTATTGATACATATTATCGATAGACTGATAGATTTTAGATTTTAGCCCCCATGTAAAATGATGACTAGGTGTCACTGCACAAGCCACATAAACATGTCGCCTTATAAGTGGAATTTTTTTGTACATTTCAATCTACGGACACAAAGTGGGCTTTGCTGCCACCTATAGGTGAATAAGAGAACTGCTGACTGATTAAAATGGGGTCTCTTTAACACATACAGTTTTACAGTATCATAACCATTCGCTGAGTATCTCTGCCTTCAGTGTTTTATGGTATCTACAGCTGAGTGCAAAGGTTTGCACACTGTCAGTTACGAAAATGAAGAAGCCGAGAGATTTCACCTTCATTATTTTAAATCCAAACCATGTATGTTAAAATATTAACACTGAAACAATCCCGATTCTGAATGTGAGATAAATTTGCATTTTTTTTTTTTTGTTTGTTCACTTTCCTCTAAGGCCTTTTTCAGCTCTCTTTGTCTTTGCGTTTCTGAAAACAGGTCATGAAATATCTCATTAGGTGAATACTAGCATGCATATTTTTTTTCTGTCCACTTAAAAAGGATAAAACTGCAACTACTTTATTCCAAAGATTATGTTTATTCCACATAGGTAGTGTATTAGTGCCGATCTTGATGAATAAGGGTGACGTGCAGAGTTGCAGCAACTATAGGGGGATAAAGTTGATGAGCCATACAATGAAGCTTTGGGAAAGAGTAGTGGAAGCTAGGTTAAGGAAGGTAGTGGAGATCTGTGAGCAGCAGGATGGCTTCATGCCCAGAAAGAGCACAACAGATGCAATTTTTGCTTGATGGAGAAGTATAGGGATGGTCAGAGGGAGTTTCACTGT
>CM074917.1:31345525-31359453 GCA_037576815.1 Pangasius larnaudii
ACCCTTGTGACTGCAGGTTTTCTGGATAAGATCAGACACCCCTGACCCTTGTGACTGCAGGTTTTCTGGATAAGATCAGACACCCCTGACCCTTGTCACTGCAGGCTTTCATTCCAGCCAAATAGGAAGCGCACTTGATAACTGATTGGAGACCATGATGAAAAAACTGCACCCACACCACAGGAAAAGTCTGGACATCCTTGCTTTATACTAATAATAATAATAATAAGAAGAAGAAGAAGAAGAAGAAGAAACACTAAAATGTTTTTTTTTCCAAATGTGTCACATAGATATACATAAGTGCAAAAGTTTGTACACCCTACCTTATCCATCCATCCATTTTCTGTATCGCTTATCTAGCACAGGGTTGCGCTGGATACAGAAAATGGTTGGATAATTAGGGTGTACAAACTTCTGCACTTATGTATAGCTCTCTGACACACCTGGAAAAAAACACCCCAGGTCACACCAGGCCGGGGGACTCGAGACACAAGGTGGGGGACAACATGGACAGGGTGCCAAGCCAACCTAATTATGTCAAATATAATTTTTAAAAGATGTTATACTTTTTTTTCACTCTATTACTCATCTCTTTGTACTCATTAAAGTCTTTTTTTTTTCTTTTGTTAATGATGTTCCTGTGCTGTGTAGTTGCAAAGTGGGTGCTATAGGCTATAAATCACACACACACACACAATAAAAAATAAACAATAAAGCCAAGACATTTAAAGCAGATTAGGTTTTTTATGCTTCATCATCATCATCATCATCATTTATATCATAACCCTTAGAGAGCAGTAGCATGAACTTCACACGTGAATCACATTATTCATTTGAATTGGTTTGGTTTGAATCACATTTAAATCTTTTATATTTTCTTTTACATATCTGTCATGTGCTTTTATTTCCACACAATTTACATTCACGTGATTTTAACTTTTGTTTTGTTTTTTCAGTTGAATAATGTCGAAGTGCATCTTCACACGTTTTTTTCCCCTGTGATCAGACATTACAAATATTAACAATCACACGTCAGAAGTATGAGTTCTTTCTGTACGTGAAAATTCAATGGCTAAACATTTACAAATGACACACGAGTGCTTTCTTATTGTCATTCATCTTAAAGCATATCATTCGTTTACTACTAGGAATTATTCAGTAAGTGGACTCTTACATTATTAAGCTTAAGAGTTCTTCAGTTTGTCCCTTTGGTGAACATCAAGTCAAACCCTTTGTAATTATACAAAAGAACCTTTAAAGAACCCCCGAAACCCTTTTTTTTAAAGAGTGTACAATAAAACCAGAAGGAAATATATGTACTTTCTATGTAACATGTTAAAAACATTGTTAATAAGACATACAGAGTGTAAAAGTTTGTACGCCCTCACTTTAAAGATTATTCATCATCACAAGTAACAAAACTAGTCAAAAGTCTGTAGAATTAGTAAAATTTGTGATTTCTGAATGTGATTTAAATGCTGTTTAGTTTGGGATTGTTGAGAATTTTTTTCTTCCATTTTACAGACAAAGAAATAAAAATAATTTTCAGTTCTTGCTTTGCCTCCTAATTTGTAAACACGAGTTATAGCCCCCTGCTGGTGAGATTGTAGTACTACAGCATGTACAGGAGTAAACAAACACAAGATGATGCAGGAGATGGGGTGTGTATTAGCAGTCAGGATGATAAACATCCTCCAACCTTCAGTCCTAAGGGACAGAAAACATCACACGTCGTTCTGTAATAAATAAAATCATGCAATAATTCACTTTCTGTGAGTGCTTTATCCCGGTCAGGGTGGCGGGAGATGAGGAGTTTATCCCGGGAGCGCTGGATGTGAGGTGGGAAGTGGGAGGTGGGAAGTGGGAATACACCCTGGATAGAACACCAGCATGTATTTTGGAAGGTGGGAGGAAACCGGAGGACCCTGAGGAAACCCGCTGATCACGCAACGAAACTCCACAGAGGTAACCAATGGGATTATGCTTCAGTTACTTGGATAACATCACAGTTTTATTTTCCACTACAGCTGTAAAAAAAACAGCACAGATCAGATGGAATCTGTCCGACCTGGCAACACAACACCACACAACACCACACAACACAACACAGCACAGCACAACACAGCACAACACCACACAGCACAACACAGCACAACACCACACAACACAACACCACACAACACAACACAGCACAACACCACACAACACAACACAACACAGCACAACACCACACAACACAACACCACAGAACACCACAAAACACAACACAGCACAGCACAACACAGCACAGCACAACACAACACCACACAGCACAACACAGCACAACACCACACAACACAACACAGCACAACACCACACAACACAACACCACACAGCACAACACAACACAACACCACACAACACCACACAGCACAACACCACAGAACACAACACAGCACAGCACAGCACAACACAGCACCACACAGCACAGTACAACACAACACAGCACAACACCACACAGCACAACACAGCACAACACCACACAACACAACACAGTACAGCACAGCACAACACAGCACCACACAGCACAGTACAACACAACACAGCACAACACCACACAGCACAGCACAGCACAACACAGCACCACACAGCACCACACAGAACAAACAACACCACACCACACAACATAGCACAACACCACACAGCACAACACAGCACAACACCACACAGCACAACACAGCACAGCACAACACAGCACCACACAGAACAAACAACACAACACCACACAACACAGCACAACATAACACAACACCACACAGCACAACCCAACAAAACATAACATCGCACACAGCACAACACAGCAGCTGCGTCACTTTAATGCGCATCAGCAGCGCGGAGACGCCCATAGCAACCCGCTCACATCCTCCTCCTCCTCCTCCTCCTCCTCCTCCTCCTGCCTGTTTTTCTCCCAGCAGCTGCTGACGACCGATTGATCCCTCCACATTGTCGCGATCTGCTCGAGCCGCATCCCGTCTTCCTGCCTTCAGCACCGCGCTGCTTTTATTTCTGCACCGCGCCATGAACATTTCCGCCGCGTCTGCAGAAGGTGAGATATGATCCTTTATTATCCTTCTCCATGATCCTGCTAGAACCAGCAGCCATCGCTGCCGTTAGTCCGGATATCATCCCCACTGCTCATGTTTCAGCCTGGATTCCATCATTTGGGGATGATGCGTTTCATTTGCGCTTGGTTTTGTGTTCGAGGTTATTTTATTTATTTATTTATTTATTTTCGTGCATATGGCGGCTCGTGCTGCAGAGATGTCACCGATGCAAATATCCCTCTTTATGCTACACTAAAATGCACATATTTACATGCTTATACTCTTCACCCACTGCTTCCAGCACTCAACCACCTCATTGTCCATTCTGTGCTTTTTATTACAGCTTTTTATTCCCATATAGACGACCATAATAATAAGAATTTATTATAAGGAGCTGCAGCTCCGTGTGCGGCAGCGGACTAAACCGCACAGGGGTGCGCTGTTTTTCTCAACTGTAATATTCAGTTTTCTAGCTGCTTCAGTTCGTTTATATATGACTCTAATGGTGTAGTTGTTGAGTAGGACACCCAAGTAAGCACCCAAAATGAGTATGTTCGATCCCCTTCAGCAGAATTGGTAGTCATGCAGTCTGAGTCCCCCCCATTGCGGCGTGACTCATGTTCAGAGGCAGTAAAGCTGAGGTATAAATGCGCGATTTTGCCCAAAATAGTGTCACAGTTGCTGCTGATGGAGTGTGTGTTATTAGCCCTTCTGTATATAACAACAACAACAACAATAACAATCATCATCATCATCATCATCATCATCATCATCATCAAGTTGCTGTTGTTGTTGTTGTTGTTGTTGTTGTTGTTGTTGTTGTTTTTATTCACCCTTTATTTAACCAGGTTATGCGTTGACATCTAAAAAATATTTTCATGTGAGGCAACACCATATTAAAACATAAAAAGTTTAAAAAAGTTAACCATTAAAACACTACTGCAGGACAATGAAGTACACACAGAGTCACACTTGATGAAATTCGTCGTCCAAATTGCGAATATTCCTGACATTTGAACACTTAACTCAGATGCCACCAAAGGACATCAGTATGAATGTACAATATTAATTCCTAATACCGAAGAGGGCCGATACCGAAACCCATATAAATATAATAAAATCAATCAGTCAAGTCTCTGTGTATGGAAACATTTCCAGACTCTTTTCCAAATCCAATTCCAATCTTTGCTATTTAGTTACAGTATTATTATTATTATTATTATTATTATTATTATTATTATTATTATTATTATTATTATCATCATTGTTATAAAAGATGATTGTAGGGATATAGTCAGCTGAGATGACAATAATAATCGCACACCAGCACAAGACCTAGTAAAAATAAAAAAAAGTGACTCACTCCAGAGGGGTTTCTCAGCTATAAACAGCCGTTTCCTCACCAGCTTCTCTTTTTTTCTCTCTTTTTCTCTCTTTCAAAGTTACAACAACAGCAGCAACAAAATAAAGTGCAGCTTGTCATGTGACCAAGAAACCATAAAAACATAAACTCCTCTGTCCGGAAAATGTGGGAAAACTTAAGTTACAGCTTTACCTCTGATTGTCACGAAGCGCTGCCACTGGAGACTCCTTCCCTGAATGTTAAATACACGTCCCCTTACAGAAAACCTTCACCGTATCAATGATTACACACGTTTTTCAATCCGTTTATGTGGAGTGTCCACTGCACTACGAATAAAACTCAGATCAACCGGAATAAACAACCAGAATAATCTGTCCAAATGCATCCCGATCATTTTTTTGTCTAATTGTGACCAGTAGGTCTATTATACTCATATTTTTTAAACATAAGTTATTTTTGGGAAATGGTTCGCTTGAGAAGTGTGCTCGGAGTATCTTTCTTTAAAATAAATACCACTTGATATATTTGACATGTTGTATTGTAATGCGATTCTGCGGAAATTCAGACACAGCAAAATTTATGATCCCTGGTGTTGAATTAACACCCTACTGTATTTATATATGTCCGGTGGGACACAAATGAACACTGAGAGTGTTAAATCATCCCTCTGGGTGTTAGTTAAACACTGGAGATTTTCCTGTGTACATTTGTGTGTGCAAATACTTTTGGTGTATTATTATTATTATTATTATTATTATTATTATTATTATCATTATTAGTTTTAGTTTTATTGACCAATCAGAATCCAGAATTCAGCAGCACTGTGATATAACACACTCTCTCTCTGTCGCTTTACTTTAGCCACACCCCATTTTCACAGCCCGGAGTCTAGCTGAAAGAAAGGCCACGCCCCCTACCTGGACTCACCTGACCGATCAGAGAACTGGCAGCTCCGCCCATCTCGCCCTCTCAATGAGGGACAAAGCCACCCAGGTAGGCTGTAATGTTAATGACCCTGTTTATGTGCCCGTGTCATTAACTCAAGCCCACAGAGAACCATTTCCACCGTGTGCATATAGAGTAAGCTACATATTCCTCCCCATCCCTCTCTGCAGACCCCCAGGGCCTGGGTAGACGAGCGCAGGAGGGGCTCCCACAAGCGCTCGGCGTCCTGCGGCAGCACCGACCAGCTGAAGGAGGTAAAGCGACAACCCATTCCTCCAAGCATCACGATGCTCTTTTGCTCTTTATGCTCTTTATATCTAATTATACATGCGTGTAGTTTTTAATTAAACAAATATCTATTTTTCAAATGCTGCCATGCCATATTTGAACCCAGGGCTTTTAAATTCCTTTAAAACACACACCAATTAATCTTTTAACACGGTACTACGTAAGCTGGCTAAAAGAAGATGAATGTGGATACTTTTTTTTGCCTCTGAATAAATAAACATTATGAAAAACTCTTTAACAGAAATGCATTATTTTATTACAAATAAAAAAAAAATAAATAAAAAAAAATCACATATGTGTAGTTTAACTCCGACTGGTTCCTGACATTTCGGACACTCTGTATATAATGCAGTATATAACGTTCATGGTTTGAAAGCAGCAAGAGGGTTAAAAAAAAATTGTCTCTGATGAATAAAGAATCATTTTATCCATAGATATTCCAACTCCAATCTTCTGCTGCGCTTTTTTGTTGTATGCATTTCATTCCCAGATTGCAAAATTGCGGCAGCAGCTGCAGCGCAGCAAACGCAGCAGTCGCCATCGGCGCGATAAGGAGCGCAAATCGCCCTTCAACGGCAACCATGCTATTATCCAATCACAGGTGAGTGTGTGTGTGTGTGTGTGTGTGTGTGTGTGTGTATAATCTGTCTTGCTGAAACGTCTTTTGAGTTTTCTGATGCCCCACTTTCCTGAGCATTTGTCCTAGTCACACGTCTCCTCTGAAAGCGCTAGACAGACGTCTCCGAGGACAGCAGCCTCGTTTAAAACGTGTCACGACTTCTAAAGTCACCGGCGCCAAGAGTGACTGACTGCGCGCTGAGCTTTCAAGCCCTACGCGGACAACAATGCTATAGACTATATACTATAACGTATTCGAATAATATAAACCCGCGGTTTGCCGGCAGCACTACTGTAAGCGCTTCGGTTACAGAAAACGGTCATTTCTTTAATCCTTAATTCATCAATCTGTCTTTCTCCCTTCACACAGTCTCAGATGCCTAAAACCATTCTGATCCCCATCCCCATCTCCAAGTCCACTCCTCCTCGCTTCCGCAACAGCATCGAGGGCCTCAACCAGGAGATCGAACGCATCATCATACGAGACACGCCAGAGCGCGATGAGGTCATCATTGTGAGTCATAAGCAGCACCTCGCTTTCAGGCAGACACTCAGTGATGCTTTCCATCGAGTTACGTTGCTTACATGATTGTGCTCTGGTTACAGTAATGTAAGTGAATAAGAGCGATGGTGATGAGTGAGTGAATGTGGGTGTGTGTTTTGTAGCCACAGGACGTTCCTGACGGACACCGCGCGCCCCCGCCCCTCCCCCAGCGCAGCAGCAGCACGCGCAGCATCGACACACAGACGCCTTCAGGAAGAAGCCTGGGTGGTAACCGTAGCAACAACAGCAGCCGGGCGGACTCGGTGTCCCCGTCGTACCTCAGCATCCTGAATGACGCGATGGGAAACAGTCCCCTAACCAACGACGACACACTCAATGAGAGCAGGGAAAGAGGTGACATGCACAAACACACACACACACACACACACGCACGCACACACACAAGCACACACGGGTGCAGAATGTCATCTCTCATTCTCATTCTAAATAACAAAATAAATGACTTCCGGGCAATTTGTTGCATCGCACTGTTGCTGGCAAGAAAGCAGGGTATCACACACACACACACACACACACACACACACACACACACACACACACATCTGTAAAAGCAAAAAATGAAGAGCTTTCCTCTGTGTCTGTAGATCTGGGGCCGTACTCGCCCCTGCCCAAGTACGCGTCCTCTCCCAAACCCAACAACAGCTACATGTTCAAGCGGGAGCCTCCTGAGGGCTGTGAAAGAGTCAAGGTCTTCGAGGAGAACCAGTGAGTAACACTTTCACACTGCAGCCTCACTGAAAATAACTTACTGAAATCTTATTCTACTGGCAGATAATTTTGCTTCTTTCTAGAAATTAATGCTTGAAACCTACATACTAGATACATTTAACTCTAAGGCACAATTAATAACTATTATTAATATAGTGTAAGCAGCAGTAGTGTAAGTAGCATTACTACTATTAGTAGTGTTAATAGTAGTAGTAATAGTAGTAGTAATGTAAAGTAATAGTAGTTATAATAGACATCGGAGTAATAGCAGAAGTTGCAATAGAAGTAATAGCAGTAATAACATTAGAAGAAGTGGAAATAGGACTGATAGCAGTAATAACATTAGCAGCAGTAATAGGAGTGATAGCAGCAGCAGTAGTAATAGCAATACTACTACCAGTAGTAATAGGAGTAATAATGGTAGCAACAGCAGCATTAGTAGTAATAGCAGTAGTAGTAATATTACTACTTGTAGAAATAGGAGTAATAGCGACAGTGGTAGTAAAAGTAGTAGTAATGATAGCAATTGTAATAGTATTCATAGTAATAGGAGTAATAACAGTAGTAATAGCAGTATCAGCAGTAATAGCAGCAGCAGTAGTAATAGCAGTAGTAGTAGTAGTAAAAGCAGTAGTAGTAATAGCAGTATCAGTAGTAGTAATATCAGTAGTAGTAATAGCAGTAGTAGTAATAGCAGTATCAGTAGTAGTAATAGCAGTAGTAGTAATAGCAGTAGTAGTAGTAATAGCAGTATCAGTAGTAGTAATAGCAGTAGTAGTAGTAATAGCAGTATCAGTAGTAGTAATAGCAGTATCAGTAGTAGTAATAGCAGTAGTTTTAATAGCAGTATCAGTAGTATTAATAGCAGTAGTAGTAGTAATAGCAGTAGCAGTAGTAGTAATAGCAGTAGCAGTAGTAGTAATAGCAGTATCAGTAGTATTAATAGCAGTAGTAGTAGTAATAGCAGTAGTAGTAATAGTAATAGCAGTATCAGCAGCAGTAGTAATAGCAGTAGCAGTAGTAATAGCAGCAGTAATAGCAGCAGTAGTAGTAATAGCAGCAGCAGTAGTAATAGCAGTAGTAGTAGTAGTAATAGCAGTAGCAGTAGTAGTAATAGCAGTAGTAGTAATAGCAATATCAGTAGTAGTAATAGCAGTAGTAGTAATAGCAGTAGTAGTAATAGTAATAGCCGTAGTAGTAATAGCAGTAATAGCGGCAGTAGTGGTAAAAGTAGTAGTAATGATAGCAATAGTAATATTATTAACAGTAATAGCAGTAGCACTAGCAGTAGCAGTAGCAGTAGCCGTATTAACAGCAGTAGTAGAGTCCAGATCAGATGCAGTGCCACATTTCTTAGAGCAGCAGTTTGTAATTTCAGGGCCCTCTGCACTGCAACCACAGTGAAAACATCACATCCGTGGGCGGAGCTAAAGTCTAAGCTAACAAACACAAGATAAAGATCAATGTTGTGAGTCTCTGCAATGAAATGATCATTCTGCGGCTTTGACATGATTTGATTTGCTGCTAAGTGTTGTGTGTGTGTGTGCGTGTGTGTGTGTGTGTGTGTGTGTGTGTGTGTGTGTGTGTGTGTGTGTGTGTGTGTGTTCAGGCCCAGGCCTCTGCAGGAGATCCCTCCGTACCTGTGTCCAGACAGGAACAAGGTGAACTTCATTCCCAAGAGCGGCTCGGCGTTCTGCCTCGTCAGCATCCTGAAGCCGCTGCTGCCCACGCAGGAGCTGAGCTTCCGCGGCGGCGTGACTTACCGCAGCCTCTCTCCCTCCCTGGTGCCTCTCAGCGGCGTCGGAGTGCGCAGCCTGTCCCCTTCCCTCGGCCCCGTCCTGACACGTGGACGCCAGTCCCCCTGCCTCCCACGTCATCTGGAGGAGCCCGAGGGTTAGCGTCCCTCCCGAATCTCCACCAGTCGAGGAATTTCAAACCCTGCATCGTTTCCAAACAGACTCGTTTCCTCATCTGATCCAAAATCTCAAAGCTGTGACCGCATCAGGGCTCGATTTGTTCAACTGATCCAAATCACTAGCTGAAACTTGAATGTCAGATCGTTAACGTGAAGCTACTGTGTCTTTCCTTTACTGTCAGCCAGGGATCAGGACGAGGCGGTGAGGTCTTGACGTGTACGTATGTAAAGTAGAGGGTTTTTTTTTTCTTTCTTTCTTTTTTTTTTTAGCATTGTGCGGTTAGGTTTTTCTTTCTACTTTCAGTGTTTTATCGCAGTCGACCATCAAAGCCTTTCAAGAGCCAAGTTTCCTTGTACATATCCCTCCTTTAACTTTTCTTTTGGACTGTCAGAAGAACAACGCGGGACTCCAGTGGGTTGTGTGTATGTACAGTATGTGTGTGTTATGAGTAGTTAACATGCAAAGAGAAAAATGTAGCTAAAAACAGGGGCAGACAAAAAAAAAAAAAAAATCCCGATCCCGTGCCTGATTCTCTCCGTGTGTAGCAGCGTAATCCTAAACCCAGCTCTGACGTTACCTCTCCAGGGGTCTCATTTATCACACACGTTTTACACTCACGAGTGCGGAAAAGACTTTCTAAATTTGTACAAACTACAAAGACGAGCATTTACAAAAACTGCGTGCACACACACACACACACACACACACACACAGATATACACGAAGAACGAGGAGGAAAAAATTATCATTATACTGTATATCGATCCACGTGCGCACTTATTTACATAAAGCAACGTCCCCCAATTTACCATATATGGTAAACAACTTCCTCCTGCTGTAGTAAAGCAATTTGTTGCCAATAAACGGACTCCAGATGACATGAAAATACAATTCCGTCAAATAAAAGAGGCTGGACCATCAGATCAGAGCACACAGGCCTGTTTTGCGAACAGTTTGGCCGGTTGCGATCTCAAACGTCTGACCACGACGCTGTCGAATTCTGTAATCTATGAGAAGGTGGCGTTTTTTTTTTCTAAGGAGACGTTTATTTAACATTTATGGAACAGTCAGAGGTAAAGCTGTGAATTTTACATTTTATCGAGAAGCTTACGCTTCTTGGTTTCTTAGTAACATGACGAGCTCTGTTTTTTTTTTTTTTTTTGTCTTAACTTCAAGAGAGAAAAAAGGAGTCACGACTGTTTATAGCTGCTATAACGTAAGTGATAACAGGAAGTGACCTGTCCACATGCGCGACGGATAAATGAGTCCCCTGGTTCCTGATTTACTCCACAGTGTATAGAAGCGTGTCCCTTTTCCCTTACTCGATCATACGCTTTATATGAAGCGCAGGAGGATCTGGTGCTATGTAATGTTCATTCTACTGTTATTATTTTGGGCTGCAATAGGGAGAGAGAGGATTTTTATCAGTGCTGAGTGGACACCAGTTGAGAAATACGGCAGAGGCGAAAGGAAAAAAAGATGTTTCCATCCAAATGTTTTTTTGCAAAATTGAATTGCCTGTTGCAAAGTAACTAATGTAACATCACTCTTAGGACATATACGTAGCTCATTTCTGTGTTCAGTTAATTAGACATACTAAATGTACACATATGTAGGAAGTACATCGTACATAACGTGCAATAATATGTAGAGCGCGTTTTTTGATGTGCGTTATAGGAACACAACCGAATGGTGATTTCTTTTTATGTAAATATTTAAAAAAAAAAAAAAAAAAAATGGACTGCGGCTGAGAAATATATATTACATGATGGATGAAAGTGTGTTTTAAAACCAGAAGGTGGTTTTACTAGAGAAAAATCATAACACATGATACATCAAGATGGAAACATGTGGATGGAAACTGAATAAACGGGACTAACGTGAGTTATTATAGCAAGACATGCAGACTGAGACGTCTGAAACGTTAAGCGTTAACCGTCTCTGGAGGTGTCCTGAGAGGAACTGTAGCATCTTTATACCGTAAATGAATTCATGCATCATTACTGTGAAGCTCACCTTTCTTCCTTTAACAAGAGTCAGATACGAGATGGAAAAACATGTGTACTGCCTTAAAAAAAAACTAACTATTTCAATTAGAATATTCATTTAAGTGGCTGTTTTTACCACACAAACGAGCCAAATGATGCATCTAGCACTGTTTCTGTGTGTGAATCGTCCTCGGGATCAAAAGCTCCGTCCTAAAAGCCTTCCGTCAGGAAAATGACTTCCTGAAAAAATTTGTTTAAAAAAATAAAATGAATGAAAAAAAAAAAAAAGAAACCTCTGAAACAATCTGGTCAAAGACAAGAAGTTTATTTTATCATCTGGTCGGTCGTCACATGAGTACAGTCACTGTAAAGATCTCATCTGTCCATAACATTGTAAATTGTTACATGATCAATCAATCAATCAAAAAAAAAGAAAATCATTAATTGCATAAAATAAATCAAGTCAAATGCAGCCAAGAAAGGTGCAGTGTACATTCTTTATGTTTTTGATGTTAAAAAGGTTTCGAACACAATGAAATGTGCAAGGCAACGTAGAAATCTTTATTTATTTTTTTTGTACATTTTTTTTTTAAACATAAGAAAAAAAGAAGTACTGATGTGCATTCAGGCATGAGCGGAATGTAAAGTTGTTTATCAGTTCGCATACATTCGTGAAACAAAAGACTGAGAACGAATATGAGAGATTGGAGGGGTTCAACCTATAGGTGGAGGGTGCCAATACTTTTACAAACATTAAACATCCAAAAAAAAAAAAAAAGTCAGACATTAATGACTTATATCTTCACACATGACGGGGGTGGAATTAGGTGCTTAGTCGGAATAAAAGCCTGCAGCCAAAGGCCATATATTAAAATGAAATAGCTGTGTGCAAAAGTTTGTGCCCCTTTGATTTATTTCCATATTAGCATCTTGATTACTGTTTGTAATTGTTTGGTCAGTTAGATGGCTAACAACCAGCATGTGCATCTTTTCTGCTCGTGCTACATCACTCAGGGGAAAGTGCTATCCGCCCTCTTCCGCATACACGAGCCCACGGAGACACGCGATTGGTCGGTGTCGCTCAGACTGACAGGTGACCGAGTTAACGCCGTCCCTCCCTCCCACCCAGACAACACGGGCAATTTTCCCAATGCTGTTCTCTTGAAGTCGAATCTCCTGGCGGTCGAGCGACGCTTTTCTGTTGCCACACTCATGAGAACGATCCTCTTTAGTTATTAAAAATGGAAAAAAAAAAAAATGTCAAATGTAGCTATTAAAAATAAAAACAACTCTCAAAAAAGCCTCTTTCGCCAGAAGACATTGTGTGTGTGTGTGTGTGTGTGTGTGTGTGTTTTTTTAGGAATATTTTCAGGAATATTTTCAGGAATAATGAGAGGATCCAAAAGATATAAAGGAGGCTGAAGGCTTGTTATTAGACATCGAGTTATCAGAGAAAACACGCATCACATTTAGAAAAGGGGGGGGGGGGGATGCAAACTTTTGAAATATATGCACTAATTTCACAGATGAAACAACTAAATACATGAAATTCAATTTCTTTGTCATCATATTTAATTAATTATTTAGTGATAAGGGGATGCAAACTTTTGCACTCGAACTGTATAGACTGCTGGAGATCTGTGGTGGTAAATACTAAATTCAGATATAATACAAAAATTCCACACACACACACACACACACACACACACACTTTACAGCCAGTTAACCCTTTAAACTCCATGTACTCACCTTAAAGCAGGTTATTGGAAATTAAAGGGTTAATAAATATAAAAATCTCATTTCCAAAAGCAGATGTTGTGCAGCGACACATGAGTATACACAGATTTGTTGTTTTAAATCTTTTATTCAAAGCCATAACCAGGGATTTATGGTATTTTTTTTTTTTCTGGCCAAAATGAATTCGTGATTAAATAGAAGCCAAAATATATATATATTTTTTTTTACGCCTGCGCTGAGGCTCACGTTATTAATCACAAATCCCTGCTTCTAGCTATAATGGATGTTCTCTTCCCTTTTGACGGGTTTTACTGTAATTGTGTATAGTGTAGCGTTCAGACGGACAGACAGACAGACGGACAGAGACACGTCTGTAAAATAACCTACAGCTGATTAAAAATACACGTTTCTGATCCGGTAAACGTTTCTCGTGCTCGTTCCGGCGTGTGATTATTTACAAACACGTGAAACTTGCTATCCAGTGTAGAATACAATCCCCTCAGTGGCTCTTCGTCTTCAACCTTCATCACAAGATTCGGATACGATATACAGTGCAGCCTTCGTTTACCAAAAAAAATACAACCCCCGTTGCTAAAGAAATGTAAAGTGGATTACGCACGCATGCACGCATACGTGCGCGCACACACACACACACACACACACACACACACACACACACACACACACACACACACACACACACACACGCACACACAC
>CM074917.1:31359553-31382649 GCA_037576815.1 Pangasius larnaudii
GCAGAAGATAGGGAGAGGTGGAGAGTGATGATTCGCTGTGGCGACCCCTGAAGGGAAAAGCCGAAAGAAGAAGAAGATGTTTATTCCACACTGATCCACCACTGGGACTATTTTTTTCTGCTTCTGCTGTAGATCTTTGGTTTAATCAATTATATTTCATCGTCTCAATCAGAAGAGTGGGTCTGCGATCTGTAAACACCGTAGGCCTAAACCCGAAACATCGCATGCTGATCCTTCGCCTTTGGCTTTGCATTGACCACAAAACACATGCAGGCATCTGGAGCAGAAATCACTGAGTCTTCCCAAGAGCATGCAAAACAAGTCATGAGAAAGAGTCTGAAGAAATGAAATCCAGAAGGAATAAAGAGAGAGAGAATGTACAGGTTGATGCTTTAAACCCAGAAGAATGACAGAAAAACGACACAGACACCACTGGAGCTGCCAAACTGAGCCTTTAAATCAGTCCGAGACTCGCCATCTCTCTCTCTCTCTCTCTCTCTCTCTCTCTCTCTCTCTGTCTGTCTTTCTGTCTCACTCTGTTTCTCCATCTATCTCTCTCTCCTGAGTGCACTGTTATTGTGATCAGGGGAATGAGAGGATATTAAAATTACAGTAAAGGCAATACATTTACAGAATAAACCCAAACAAGAAGGAAGTTCACAGGAGAGATTCATGATTATAGAGATTTTATTTGTTTGTGTGTTTGTTTGTTTTTAATTGTTTTTTTTAACAGTATTTCTCAGTATAAGTCTGGTACAGGGGCGGGGCTATGTATCGGCTCGATTTGTGATGTCACTATTTGCATCTGACATGCAAATATTATTTAGTACATTTACAATAACAAAACTAGCTTGTCCGTTGTTAGCATTAGCTTAGCCATATAGCCAGTTAGCACACAGCTCTGTGGCTGATTTAAAGAGAAAAACTTTTACCTTGCACTGTGGCTTTTTATTTAAAGCATTTCTGTAATTTATACAGTAAGATACTGCGTGTAAACCAGTATGATGGTGTGAAATTCTGTGAAAATGTTGACAATACTGACAGATTATTCTGTATTTCAGTGCCGTATACTGTTTATCTACTGTAACATTAATGTAGTTTTACAGTAAAACGCACAGCATAAACTAGCCGCTAAAACATTCCCCTGAAGTGCCAAAGGAATCACGTCTGGATTTGTTTTAAATTAGTTCTCATTTCTTAAGTTTTGGATAAAAGCGATAGCTTCAGTTGTTTTAGCAAAGCAGGGTAAGTGCTAAAAGTTTATCCTAGGCAACGTTAGCTTTATCAGGTCACTGAAGTTGGCTAGCAATTCTGATGTATCTTACTTTCTTCTTATTCTTTTTTTTTTATTCTGATTGTTCGATTTATTGTGTAGTTTTTGAATTTAGCATGTTATTGTGTAATTTGACATTACACAATATTATGTTTGTTCACATGTGGCCTAAAAAGATTGGACTGATTCACTTATTAGGATTTTTGAGTCTTTATTGACTTAAGTGCAACAAATTTACCTGACATAAAGCTAAAGGCAACGTTAGCCTCGCTAACGTCGCTAACGCTTACTAGCCAACCTGGAATTTTTCATAGATAACTCAAATAGCTGACTTTCTTATTATTTTAGCTTGTATTCTGTCACGATTCTTTTCATTGTTCCACTTATTGTGTATTTCTTTTTATTTTTTGCAGTTTTTATTGTATCATTTGATTGTTCACTTGATTTAGCATGTTACTCTGTTATGTTTGTTCTTAAGATGTATATTTGCCAAAAAAATATATATCCAGCAATATAACTGTTAACTGCAGCAGCAGTTTTTACAGTAATATACTGCTATTAATATTTAATCTTATAAAAAAAATATAGTTTTGGGCTCTATTTAAAAATACAGCACAACGTGCCATTACTGTACAGACAATACAGCAGGATATAAATAATTTAAATATTAATTACAGTAATTATCTTCTGTCAGTAAGTTAATAAGTTACTGTATATTTACAAGGTTATTTTTACAGTGTAGTCATCTGATATATATATATATATATATATATATATAAATATAATTCAGTAACTATTACAATATATTCAGTAATTACACTGAAATTAAGAAACGTTGTGCAGTTATGAAAGTGAAGAACGTAATTCTGAGGATTTGATATTTAAATATTAAATATTTCCACAAATTCTTTCCATAGTCTTTTGTACCCCACTGGTCAGGACTTTTAAAGTGCTAGCAGTAAAGATATTTTTTGTCTTTGTCTTTTTATGTATCGGCAGCGGTGAGGTCATGGGACTGGAGTTTTGTTTCCATGGCTGAGTTTCCAAAATCCAACACTGGCTGCCAATTACTGCATTAATAACTTCACAGCTCAGTTCTGGAAAGTGTCTCTCCACAATGAATTTTCCACCTTTTCCACCTTCGTCTGGAGCAAAATCACATCTGGATGACCGTCAGCCCGAGATCCAGCTAATGTGTTTAAGCAGATGATCAGCTGACGTCTTCGTTTGATTATTATTTTTTTGAGTTTCTTTTGGAAACGTGCAGCTTTAAGACAGACTTTGAGACAAAGCTGCTGCTGGAAATTCCATCAAATCCACTTTTTTTTATGGTGGAAATTTGTCTGACTTCCATCCTGACACTCTTAATATGGATTAAAGTGCTAAGGGGGAGATGAGATTTTAATTACGGCTGGATTTAAGTTTCTGTTTTTCCTATTTTTTTAATCCTCTCTCGCTTGTTTGCGCTCTCACTCACACACATACGCATCGATTGAGATTAAACTTCACACATTACACAATAAAAGTCAGCTCACATTCGGACTCTGATGCGAAAGATGATACACTGTGGTCGTGTAATCGATTCATCCGGGCATTTTTTTTCGGTCTGCGAAGAATGAACGCAGCTCTATTTAATGGTTTAGCTGCGTTCGTAGATAAACATTTCTGTCCTCGTGCCAGAGTTTTACAGAAGATGGTGTCAAATGGATCTCTGAGCAGGTTCTTATCCCGCAGCGTGACGTATTTCACAGCGAAACATCATGCTTTGTCTGTCAGGAGTTGATTCGCTTGTGAAAAGAAAAAAAAAAAAAAAAAAAAAAAGAGGAACTCTAAGGGACGTAGTAACTCGAATATCGAGGCCAACATTTGGTCTCACTCTCATGAGCTTCCTGAGCAACTCTTACACACTTAAGTGTTAGTGGCGCATACAAGCGCTCTGTGGTTAAAAAGCAGACAAGACAAGTCACTGTTTTTTTTTTCTTTTTCTTTTTTGCTCCAAAAAAATTCCCCATAAACCTAATGAGGCTTACAATAAAAAAAAAAAGACGAGCATTTAGCATGATCTCATTTGCATGGTGTTACACGACTCCTACTAGCTTTCATTCATTATTAATGCTGTTAGCATTTCTGGTTGAAGGATTCCTTTAATAAAGCACATCATCCTACACGATTACACACACACACACACACACACACACTCTGGCAGGGGGAAGAGATCTGCCACTGATGATGAAAATGATCACAATGACAAGTGCAGAATAATCTGGAGCTTTTATTTAACCAAACTCGAATGCTGGTAATATAGTGAGTGTTGTTAGTGTTATAGTCTCAGTCTTATGTTATCAGTTATTACAGATGTTAGCAGATGTTAGATTAGCTATTATCTAGTGCCTTTTAGAGTTAGCCCATAATAGGCAGTTGGAAACATACAGTCATGCAGCGTACAGTCTAGCAGCTCGTTTTGATCGGTTTTAGACATATCTTTGTTCAGCTGTGTTCGAAACAGTAGGTGTGTATCCAGAAGAGCTAATGTCTTTAACCAGTGTTGCCAGGTTTAACCAAAATGTCCAGTCCAACTACATCTTAAAATCCAACGAATCCAAAAAATACAGCATTGGAAAAAAGAGACACGATTTTCTTCTTTTTCTCATCTTTTGCGCCAGAAAGAAGGTCACCGTGTTGCGCACGCATTTCTGATGTACAAACATTATAAACTCCGCAATCCCCATAACTTCCTCTCTCAATCTTTGCAGTATATCTTAAATAGAAATGGTTCTGTACCTCAAAGACGCACAGTCTGCACTTACGCTTTACATTTGTTTGCAAAAAAAAAAAAAAAAAAACTATTAGACTTAATTTTGATTATTTGCTATTAAACAAGATCTTGACAAATGCAGAATATTTAATTATTATAATGCTTTTTTTTTTTTTTTTTTTTTTAAAGATGTCTCTGGCAACCCAGTCTCTCCCACAAGCTTGGGGCACAGTGATTCCTGCCCCAGTGGCCTGTAGTAGCACTTGTTGCAGTTCCCATTTTTTTTACCACTGGGGTAGTAATAACTCCACGGAGCACAACATCTAGGCGAACAAATCTATGGAACTTCGACTGTTACCTGTCAAGTAGCTGAAAAAATAGCTGTTTTTATTTTTTTTTTAAAAACTGTAGTCACTCAAAAGAGCTAATTAGTATTCCTATGGAATGTAAAATATATGGAGTTGTAAATGAGGGCTTTATGAACAATAACATTAGTTAATCTGCCCCCTGGAAGAAAGCCACCACCGTTTATTAAATAATTAACTAGTCTTGGATGGCGCAGTGTCTTTTTTTTTTTTACTTTCAAACCTGTGCACATTTCCCCCAAGCTGCCAGTGACTTACTTCTTTTATAGCTGTCCTCTTTAAGGCTTAATTTAGCACGCTCTGCCAAAGGCACTTCAGCGAATGTCAGTGTGAACATCGTGCTCGAGCTCAGGCTCGTCTCATCCACATGGCATCATGAACATCATCAGCGCTGCCCAGTGTAACATCTAATTGAGGGCAGGAACAGGAACAGGACAGTGTGACGAGAGCTAACGAAGACTGATGCAGCTTACTATCGCCTGATTCCACTGTAATGAAATTAGACCCTAAGCAGAGCAGTACATATGGTACAGCACATCAGGATTCAGCCAGGTTTGGCATTTCTATTTTCTATCACTATCATGAAGTCAGTCTCATCTGAATTGATCAGAATTACACACCTTCTCCAGCGGAATTACTTAACAGATAGGTCTGGAAAACCTAATTCCATCCGAATAGTACTTTTGAGAGCCTCGGTATAATTTCTGGCTACTCCAAATCCAGCCAATCAGATCACTGCTAGGAACTGATAAAAATAAAGATACGTCCTAATAAAGAGCTAGAGTCATCCTCTAAGGATTTGCCGAGCGCCTCCGATGTCCTTTATCCCTCCCACGGGACAAAGCAGGTTTAAAAATAGAGCAGCCACATGAGCCGCCCTCATCTATAATGAATGGATACAGATACCTAATCAGCAGGCGTCTCCTGATCTCTAAACCTGAAGCTACTGTATCCACACCGCCGAAGTGCTAAAGTCATACAGGACACCAGCAACATAGCAGGATAAAGATCTGATGAGTCTAAACGTCCACACGGTGAATTTATACCGTACAGGTCTTTACAGAGATGAGTGCAAACAAATCTCCCATATCTCCCATTGTTTTCTGGATAAACAGATTGTTTATTTATTTATTTATTTATTTATTTTTACAGGTTAGCTACGAATAAAAATAATTCCTAAAATCTTGCAAAAAAGAAAATCCCAAAACATAAATTTACCCTCTCTGTTTCCAAATCTAGCCGACTTATACCAAACATGTCAGAAAGAATGACAAATATATGGATGGTAAAAGCTGCTCACAGGATGTGAAAGAGGTCAGAGGTAATTAATGAAGACAAGATCTGAAAATTACAAGTTATTACAACATTCCAAAAATGAGATGCCAACCTTTGAGCTGATTTTATTTATTTTTTTTGGTTTATTTTTTTTTTCACGATTAATTTACTCCACTTTTCCGCTACTTAACGCACATTAAATGTTTTGTTAGTACAAAATACATTTCTAGCTTCTTGATTTTGGCTTAAAGATGGAAAATGATTGTGATTTCCTTGTTAAAAATACAAACCAGAATAGCTTCCAGACTGCTAAATTCTTGCTAAATTTAAAGGTCATTAACAGTATGACAAAAAAAAAAAAATTTAATACTGCTGCAAATGTCTAAAAGACATCAGAATATACTTTTCCAAGAAAATTCCTTAATTTTTTCCAGACTTGCAGACCTGCGCAAGAACTCTGGGGTGTACAAATTTTTGCACTCAACTGCATATAGTGCTTTTTTTTTTTTAAAAAAAAAAAAAAAAAGTGATTTGCAATGTAGGACCTTTTAATACATGTGAAGTCATCTTATTAAAAGTGTGTGTGTGTGTGTGTGTGTGTGTGTGTGTGTGTGTGCAGTATATATAATAGCACAATGTTTTAATGTGAAATAAAGTCATACTTGCAGTTATGAGTCTGATCTTTTTTTTCTTTTACTCTCCCTTTTCAAGGTCCAGAGTTCTTAAACGTGTTCTTAAATTTCCGTACGGTGTAGAAGAGGTTGCAGAGGGATCACGTGTCGGACAGCACGTGCGTGTATAAGCTATTAGTTAAAGTGCGGGATGGTTAACGTATCAGCCTTAGATCAAACTCTCCGTCTGGGAACGTAACTGAAACTCATGCAAGGGTTTTTTTTTTTATGATGTGTTACAGTGAAAGAACTGAGACGGATGGACAGACAACACATGTACACACACGTCATTAATATATGTGTGTATAAACTCACTGACCTGTAGATATCGATGCTGACTCCGTCGTACAGTCAAACCCATGCCATCAAAACACCTAGAATCACTCTTCATATAATTACATATGAAAAATGTAGCTATAAGCAGCAACCATAGGGGTCCAAGCACCGTAGTGGTTATAGCGGTTTTGCAGATAATTCATATCATTTAAAATGCCTGATTAATTGAACAAAACAAAACAAAAAACATTCATTTAACAAGTCATTTATCATTTTATAATTATAGAAGTGAATATTCATCAGACATTTTCAAACATAAAGGTACCAAATTGTACTTTTTCTTGTCTCTAAAGTGGCACCATCAAGGTTACATCTTATGTACCTTTAGTATGTATCGTAATACTTTTAAAAATAATTCAGTGTACATAACTGCACTTTACGGGCCGCTAAAATATGTTTAAAGCTTCACTCTAAAAGCTTAAACACACCGCATGCACATTCCCAGGTTAAAGGTACGAAAGGTGCACCCTTGATGGTACCACCCCAGCAAAAAGGAACTGTACATTTTCATACCTTTATTTCTGAGAGCGCATGATGCATGTGCTTTTGGCTGTTTGGTCAAAACAGAATCAAGAAGTCAAACACGATTGTCATGTTTCAAAAGGTCTGGCTAGTGTGTGTGTGTGTGTGGGGGGGGGGCACTGAAAACATGGGTAATTAACTAGCTAAGTATTTAAAGTGGTAGGAAATATGCGAATGGTTGTAATTTGCATATTTATGCAAATTCGTTGATTATATGTATGCATATTCATTGATCCTGGTCTATGGCTTTAGATATGTCTTTAGGTGCAGAGATATTCCCAGGCCATTTTAGTACTTTTGCTTGGTTTTAGACGACATGTTCTTTAAAAAATGAAGGGTGGGGAACCCATATCTGGGACAGCAGGACACACCTAATTGACGTCAAAACGTAATCCTTCAGGCAATCGGGGTGTCGTTAATTAGACAGCTTGAGCTTTCTGAATGAACATCGGACTGATTAACACACATGGGGCTGGAACACGGCGCACAGCTGGTGGAATCTCGTGGAAAATTTCATCTATAAAAAGTAGATAATGCTGCATTCTTAAGACAAGATCAAACCAGCTGACCAAAAGAAACTTTTTCAAGAGGAGCAAAGCAAAGAAGTGGAGTGCAATCCTGATTTCAGTCCTCTTTCTAGTATTTAACTATAAACAGGTTCCATTCAGGTTCCATACCAGTATTTATCTGGTGATCTGGCAGGTAAAATAACAGCGCTGATGAATAGATATCAAAGATTCCACATCTCCATTTCCTGATCTCTGAGATGAAGTGCAGGGATTCGTACAATTACTTCACCAGAGGGTGGCTAAATGCTCCAGTTTCCATTTTTAACTGATTCCAGGACACACACACACACACACACACACACACACACAAACCTGGCTTGGTCTCAGTCACAAAAATTTTTGATCTGTGCTCAAAACCATTCTAAAGAAACGCTCTGAATTGTGACCGGGTCAATAATAAAGTACGAAAATACAAGTCACAAGTCACGCTAACGGAGGAAAAGGTGCAAAAACTTCTAATTAAGCAAACATAATCAGTAACCAGACGCTTTTGTTGCTACCCATCAGTGATAACGAGCGTTGTGCAAATTACTTGGTGTTTGGTGGCAGGCAGAGTATCCTTGAATTTTGAAAAAATATCCTTTAGCATGCTAATTCTGATTATATAGATTTCACTTTCCTCTAAAATCATTTTTTCCCCATTTAAAAATATTTCAAAGAATGACTTTCTACCTATTAATCTGTGAAGAATCTGATTCTGTCACATTACTTAAGCTTCCTGGTCTTGTACATCCAAGATCCAGAAACCTGCATGCTAGGCTAACCTAGATAGCTGACATATTATTTACTTCCTCTAAAGAAAACACTGAGAAAATGGTGCAACTTGATACCGAGATACTGAAATCTGAAAGATTACTTGTCACATCGTACGAGATCCCAATAAAATCTCAGGCCAATTCTGTAACACGCTGTGCGATACTGTGCGTCCTCCACGTCCCATTAAATGAGGAAGATCCTCTGAAGGTAGACCTGTGATTAGAGACGATGACAATCTTCTGCTTATGTCTTCAGTCAGACTTTTTTTAAATGGACAGACGACGAGGTGGAGCTGTTGCTGTGGTTCACTATAAAGTTGTTTGTTTGTTTTAAGTTGAATGGGTCACATGACTGCGTCACATGACTAAAAACACGTCTTTGTTTTTAAATATCTCCAGTTTCTAAGTCCACACTACGATGCAAAAATGGCGATTTCAAACTGATCTACTTGGGAGAGCGTTTTCGAAAAGCTTAGTTTTCGCTGGACAGAAACGCCGTCTCGGTGTGGACCGAAGTTCAAAACGTAGACAAAAGGATGCGTTTTCAAATTTATCCGGATTAATGTGGATGTAGCCTTAGATGAGCGCCATAGCAGCATTCACACTCTGAGATTTTAATAAAACATTTCTCTCACCAGCAGACCTTTCGCCTTTGCTTGCAATGGCATTAAATTACATGTTAGAAGTCTTAACACACGTCTCGTTTAAAAGTCATCTGAGACGTTCTGTAACGATGAAATGGGTGGAGTTTAATAAAATTCCAATAATTTTTTTTGTCATTGAACCCACCCCCATTTCCACCTACGTACACAAACCGTAAAGGTGCAGCGATGTTTCTATGCCATTTTTAGTAGTTTTAAAAATAAAAATGCATTTTTTTGTACGGAAATTTTTAACATTCTAGGGTACTTTACTAACACTGGCATTTCTGTGTATTTCTTTACATTCTGTCACATCTTACATCTAAATATAAATGTCTATACACTGTAACTCATATTACTTCCAGTAGGTTTATGATCAAAATATAAATGCAGACATTAATAAATAGTAAAATATCTCCAGTCTACAGTACTACTGGTTTTTTTTATCTTCAGTTATTTATTATTTGGCCATCGTGCTGGTGATGTGTAAGATTTTTATTTTAATCATTACTGTAAATGATTGTAAACTTCTCAGTCTTTACTAGCTTTCTACAGAAAATACATAAAGACATAAATAACAACAACAACAAAAATCCACTGAATGCCTGATCAGTTTAAAATCTAGTTTTGTTGTTGTTGTTGTTGTTGTTGTTGTTTGTTTTAAACTAATGGGTTACTCATCACTCATGGGATTTTCTATAAGTTTGGTCTTTAACATGACATATTTTAGACCTGCATATTAAAAATGTTGAACATTTGAAGATGTATTATTGTTATTATTATTATTATTATTATTATTATTATTATTATTATTATTATTATTATTATTTCATGCATACTGTTGTAGCCTCTTTTTTGGGTTTAACACATGGACATATGAGTGATATTTAGACAGAATCCATATTTGTAGCTATTTGATGAAGTAAAAATTAAAAAAAAAAAAAAAACACACGTTAAAACACGTTTTTTTTTTCCATGTAAATATCCAGAGTGTAAAAGAAAAAAACAAAATAAGTGCTTACCACGAGCGCGGAGGTCCTCACGACCTCGGAGACGCTCTGGCGGAGCTCGGCGGCGGTGCCCGGTTTACTCAGCACGCGCGTGAACTTCCGCGTCTCGGGCTGGAGCGGCGACGCCATGCGCGTGCAGGACCACTGAGCTCGCCCTGGCCCTCCGCTGTCCTTCACAACAACTTGAACATCATCATCATCATCATCATCAACAACAACATCATCATCACTGCAAGGCGATTTCACTGCTGCTCCTTTCCACCAGGATGGCTAGGTGTGTGTGTGTGCGTGTGCGTGCGTGCGTGTGTGTGTGTGTGTGTGTGTGTGTGTGTTTGTTTTGGCTGCCGGAGAGCGACGCGGTGTGTTGGATAAAGGTCCGCGTGCCCTGTGCGCCGTTACTGTCGCATCTCCCCGGAGACTCGGTGACACGCTCCTGCCTCAGCCTGTGTGCTGCACCTTCACGTGCACATCGCACACGTCTCTCTGTAGCACGCAGCATCCCTCTCCCACGCTACCAGTTTGTCTGACACACTTGTTATGTTGTAGTCAAACAGTACAGGTTTTATTTTTCTCCATTCTGCATTAAAGGTGCAGTCTGTAATGTGGTGGATTTGAATTGAAGCAATCAAGTCTGTAAGTCCCTTCATTTTCACAGGCTCACAAGTAACTGGACAAACTAACAATCATAAAAATTAGGATTATTTTTAATACTTGGATGCAAATCCTTTGCAGTCAATGACTGCCTGAAATCTGGAAGCCATGAACATCACCAAATGCTGAGTTTCCTCCGTTGAGATGCTTTGCCAGGCCTTTACTGCAGCCGTTTCCTTGTTTGTGGGTCTTTCTGCATTCAGTTTTGTCTTCAGTAAATGAAAAGCAGCTCAATTGGGTTGAGTTCATCGGACATTTAAGAACATTTAATTTCTTTGCCTTAAAAAGCCCTTGGTTTGCTTTCACAGTACATTTTGGGTCATTATCCATCTGTACTGTGAAGCACCACCTAGTAGTTTTGCAGCATCTGACTGAAGCTGAGCAGAAAGCTCAGTTCAATTCAATTTTATTTGTATAGCACTTTGTAACAATGGCCATTATACAGAAATATATAAATTCAGGATATATAAACTTATAAACTTATAAACGTGTAAATTTAGAAATAAATTTATAAGCTTTATATGCTTCAGAATTCATCCTGCTACTTCTATCAACATTCACACCATCAATAAATACCAGTGACCCAGTTCCATTGGCAGCCATACATTCCCATGCCATAACACTGCCTCCACGTGTTTGACAGATGATGTAGTATGCTTTGGAACATGAGCCCTTCCTTTCCTTCTCCACATTCTTCTCTTCCCATCATTCTGGTATAAGTTAATCTTGCATCAGAACTGGTCAGGGTTTTTTTTATTTTAGAGTTGTTTTTTTTTAACAAAGCCCAATCTGGCCTTTGTGTTCTTGAGTGTTCCCAGTGGTTTGCATCTTGAGGTAAACGGTCTGTATTTACATTCATGCAGGCGTCTCTTGATTGTAGACTTTGACAATGACACGCCTACCTCCTCCAGAGTGTTCTTGATTTGGCTAGATGTTGTGAAGGGGTTTTCCTTCACCAAGGAAAGAATTCTGTGATCATTCTTTTTGGTGTTGCTGAGCTCGCTAGTGCGAATGTACCAAACTGTTGATTTGGCCACTCTTAAATTCATAGGGATAAATTTACAGTGATATATTCAAATATTTATAATATATTTTTTTTGTTAATCCATTTATTTCTGTAAAGCTGCTTTGTGACAATGTCCATTGTTAAAAGCGCTATACAAATAAATAAAACTGAAACTGAACTGAACTTAAAGTTTCTGCTCTCTCTCTGATAGGTCTGTTTTGTTTTTTTCAGCCTAATGATGGCCTCATTCACTTGCATTGAAACCTCTTTGGACCGCATATTAAGAGTTACCATGAACAGCTACCAAATGTAAATTCTACCCTTGGAATCAACTCCAGACCTTTTATTTCCTTAATTTCTCATGAAATAAGGAGGAAACAGGCCACACCTGGCCATGAAACCACTTATCAGTCAGTTGTCCAAATACTTTCAAGCCTGTGAAAATGGAGGGACTCTGTCTGTCTGTAATTCCTAAAAGATTAATGCAATATATTTTGTTGTTGTTGTTCTTTCGGCTGCTCCCGTTAGGGGTCGCCACAGCAGATCATTGGTCTGAGTATTTGATTGGGCACAGTTTTTACACTCTCCCCAGTTTAATCCGGGCTTGGGACCGGCACTGGGAGTGCATAGTCCTGTGTAGCCCCGGTCGCTGGGGTTGGTTCCTTGGCCAGGGCTCGAACCCGGGCTGCAGCGCTGACAGCTCCATGGCCTAACCACTAGCCCTCCAGGGACCCTAATACAATATTCTTGTTAAACCCCTTGAATTAAATCTGAAAGTCTACACAATTTCAAATCCATTGGCGAAATTATGAAAATTGTGTCGCTGTCCAAATACTTATGGACCTCACTGTGTAGAAATCTATGATCTGTAATAAATGAGATTTTGGGAGTCATAGATGTGAAACCTACATCTCACTATAGATGCATATTGGCTTACAGTTATCTCTGGACCTTTCCAATATGGCATACACACTGATGTTATTCCACAAGCTAGCAACATCTGCTAATTTCCTATACCTACGTTTCACAACGTGTGCGAACAGGAACAATGCGAATGCAAAGCATTATTTATTAAAATGCAGCAACGATACAGTTTTGCAATCCAATAGAAATCACAAATTCCAAAGTGTACACCGAGGCGGCATTCTCATCACAGGCGTAAGGAGCTGACCAATCAAATGACACACTGAAACAACACTGAACACACATATGGCAGCAGAACATACAAAAAAAAAAAACCTACACACACATGGAAACTGAGGGCTTCTCAAAGTCAAAGGGAATATTGTGCTCCTGAAAAAAAAATGCATTTAATCCATGCAGCAGTCAGAAAAAGGAGAAAACGTCAGCAGTGTCCATGAGTGTTTCAGTGGCCGATGTGAGCTCAGAGCTGCTTTAGGGCGTGTCTTTGTGCATAGAGATTGATTTGACCTCTGACCTCTGACTTGTCCTGCTTTTTGTCCTTTAATGTGGACATCCACATGTACACAAACACACACATATAGACATGCATGATGAAAATTATTCACACACACTTACTGAAAGACAGATGAACATATAATCTGACTCTCTCTCTCTCTCTCTCTCTCTCTCTCTCTCTCTCTCACACACATACACACACACACACACACACACACACACACACACACACACACACACACACACAAAACAGGTCCATTATCATGTTATCCAATTGCAAATCTCCATCCATAGAAAGCAAACAAATGCAGCACATGGGTAAATGTCACAATAATGTCTCCCCTTTTTTCTTGCTTAAGTGTTTAGTGTTTAGCGTTTACTAAATGTTCCATGTGTATTAAAACACGTGCAAACCTAATAAAACCAAAAAAAATGTGCAAGCTGATATACTAACAAGCTTTACGGAGGTTTATGTCGTTCACAAAATAGCGTGTGCTGTCCGTTTTTTGCGTGTTTACCTTAACGAATATGCAATTGGGGACGTTTTTACCTAAAAGTGCTAAATTCAGGGCAGGGTCAATGCAAAGAAATTCATTTAGCGCATGCAGAGTGATTTACTAAACCTGAAAATCACTTCCCAAACGGTGATTGGATGTGCAAATTAATACGAGCGAAGGGCAAGTATTAAATTAGCGGAAGTTCATTTCTGGCAGATGAAGAGAAAATTATGGCGTTTACCAGGATTTAATAACGAGAACGTTTATCAAGATTGTGCTCCAGTATCTCAAAATGATTAAAAAGTTTCTTAAAATGACAGCAAAGTTGGTTTGATATTAAACATTGCTACTCTGATGAATCAATCCGGCAATTAACGACATTTACGGGATCTGGCAGATGCCCTTACCCAGAGCGACTTACGATTATCTCAACTGAGCAGTTGAGGGTTAAGGGCCTTGCTCAAGGGCCCAATTTGCAATATTCAATGCAAATTCATACCTCCGATGCTGACAATACTTTAAACAGTTTTTCGACACATTTCGATGAATTGACATTATATTGGACACGCATTTATATACATGAGACAAGGGTTAGTTTCAGTTTCACTTTTCCGAGAGATCTGAACTCATCACAACGATAGAAAACACACAGCGGATTCGAAACATCGTTTTCTTCCCCAATTTCACACAATTAATCCACACAATTAATCTTTGTAAATCATCTCATTGTTTGCGATCTTAGTAAATCAGAGCCACAATTTATCTTCTTACCCGAGACTGAAAGTCTATGGACCTATGAAAATATTATTTTTTTCCCCCCCAAATTCAATTTTATTTTTAAATTATGTGACATTTTATTAAAAGGTGTCCTGCTGTTACATAATGTTTCAAATTTCGAATGAAGTTGGCTGATTTAAATGTTAGCTAGCGTAGCCAATGTTACGGAAACAATGTTATTGAAACAAATGTCTGAAAACATTA
The DNA here is from genome assembly GCA_037576815.1 of Pangasius larnaudii. NCBI lineage: Eukaryota > Metazoa > Chordata > Actinopteri > Siluriformes > Pangasiidae > Pangasius > Pangasius larnaudii. The sequence continues at coordinate 31,374,280 of CM074917.1, forward strand.
CATTTTTTAAGCTCAGTAAATTTCTAATCCTTTCCACCAGATATCACACCCTACATTTCCTTTCTTATATGAAAAATTTTGGCTTTGAAATATTCCGGCCCTAATTGACACGAGTGGAAAAAATTGCCTTTTTTTTTTAAACAGTTAGAGGCAGTATGGAGTGTAAAGTAAGGATGTATCTGTACATACTGACAGCTGGTGGTGATATTAGACGGGAAATAAAATCTAATATCTGTCAATATCTCAATAATGAAGCTATTCAAATTGAGCAATCTAGGAGGCGTGTCAGTCTGTATAAACACTTGTGACATGAGTGTCACTGATTGGCTGCGTGAATCTACAGACTGAGCTGGAAAGAAATCAGCCCCAGCCTCACTTCTCACTTCTTCATACCATTCTGTGTGTTTTTTTTTACGACTGTTGGTGGTGCTGTCGTGCTCATTTCCACAAAAATACCCAATAACCCGCCTTAAAAGTTCTGTTAAGAGTAAATGATCTGATGTAGTTGCCAAAAATGAAACATTATATTGATGTCTTTTTAGCTGTCAAAAAGAGGTTAGGGGCTTAGCACTGCTAGCACATTTGCTGCTCCTGAATATACGTGTTGATCAAATAGAAATCATGTGCACGTTATATATCATGATGTGCTCTTTTATATATCGATTACAATATTGAGAAAACATTACAACAAGCTCGTCTGTCCGTCATTTCTTTTGTTTCAGGGACCGTGATTATATTATGGTCGAAACAGAATCAAGATGCACGATTGTCAGGGCTGATTTATACTTCTGCAAAGATGCATGGATGTAGATATTTTTTCGTGCCAAGACACAAAGAAGTGGATTACGGATAAGCAGAACTTTTTGGGTGAGCAGAGACGTGTATCTGGTAACAGTAATATAAAAAAAAGAGCAAAAACTCAGACCCAAACCAGCATCAGAAGCAATACAAAAACAAAATGGAGGATCACTGGCAGGCGAGGTGTGACGTTATAATCGACGCCATAGAACTGGCAGCATCGCTAACAAGACAATCAGAGAAACCAAAGAGAAAAAAAAAAAAACAGAAGTTGACCGCAAAACCCTAGCGTATGTCGGTGGAGGAATCGGCGATGGTTTTTTTCCAGTAAGAAAATGGCGACGCAAAATTCCAGTCCAGTGCTACGTACAAAAAAATAAGCAGCTCCTTGACAGACAAAAAAAGTGATTAGTGATTTCACCTAAATAAAGTCAGCGCACATTGAAAATAGCTGCTATCTGCAGCAAATATACGTTTTTCATGTCTCACTGCTTTTTCAGTGGATATTGGATATTTATCGGAAAAAAGCAGAAAGAGTCATTTTCGGGTGTCTCCCGTATCGCCTTAGAAAGGAGTCAGTATCCGTAAATGCTCCAGCTGAAGCGTAAATGTCGGCATCTCTGTGGATTTGAGAGTGTACTCCACTTCTCTCAGCTCCATCCTCTCCACGCCAGGACATTCCGAGTTTGTACATGCGACACCGCCCCCTAGTGTACACGTCTATATCACATGTAAATATGATGTCAGATGCAGAAGCGTAAATCAGCCCTCATGTTCAAGTGCAGCACCAAAAAAAAAAAAAAAAAACCCACATAAACACACGCCAGAGATATGAGATACGACAGTAAGATGAACTTGTACACGGCTGTGCATATTCAGACATTTCTTTCCATAGTCCAAGTGCGTCTATGATTCTCCACTGGACACAAGCTGCATGTCCTGGAATGCCCATGGGTCACTCAAAACGAGTCTAAGCAGGTCTCTGAGGAAATCTGAGCTTTAAAAGGTGCAGTCGCTGGGGTCGGAGGTGAAGCCGGAGGCCACGCCCCCTGGGCCCCTCAGGTAAACCTCAGAGGCTGATTTGGCTCTGCTGGTTCCAGCGTTGTGGTTCTGACCTCTGGGACACTTGTTGTTGTTCACTTCGGCGTCCAGCGTATCCGTGGTGATGACCCAAGTCGCCGGACGCCACTTCTTCAGAGCATAGGGGGTCTTCACTCGTTTTTTAATCTTGTCTCCTGATCCTTCTTTCCCGTCGCATTCTGAATAGAGAGAGAGAGAGAGAGAGAAAAAAAACATACAGCTTCTGGAATCTGGAATTTTTGTGATTTACAAAAAATATTTGTGTAAATTATGTCACATGAAAAGCATGGGGGAAAATATTAAATATTTAAACGAGATTTTTGCATCTCTATAAGTTTTCCTCACCCAGTAAGGGCAGCGTGGTGATGGACAGGTCCAGTGAGTTCGGTCTCTCGGGTCTGCGTCCCCGGTTCTGTCTGAGCAGCGCCTCCCCCTGCGTCGGGTTGGGTGTGGTCATGGGTGGGGCAGGTGGGCATGGAGGAGGCGGTGCAGGAGGTTCTGTTACAGATGCGGAGGAAGTCTCTACCACTGGTGCGGCACTCTCATCGGTCTCTCCTCCCTCTCCGGCTCCGCCCTCAGTCTCTCCGTCACCCTCGCCGTCTCCGCCGTTGTTATTGCTGTTGTTGTTGTTGGTGTTGTTTTCCAGTTGCGTGTCTCTCCTCAGCAGGGGCTCCTGCTCGTCCGGACTGGCGGTCAAGATTCCGAAGCTCATCTCATCTGAGCTCGCACCGTCTTTACCCTGAGATTCAGCGGCGCTCACAGTGCCCCCTGGTGGCACCTGCGTGGTTAAATTTGCCATTATTGAGGAGACTGCGTTGTTTGCGATAATCTTAACTGGCCGTGGCTCGGGAACGGATTTGGTTCTGACCACGCCCACGTCGGTTTTCTTCAGATTGCTTTTGCTCAGCTTGCCAAACTTCATCCTGAGAGACGAAGCCGCAGGAGGTTTAGAGTGCAGGCTCAGACTGCTGGGTCTCTTTGGGACGTTCTGCTGCTTGGGCAAGATGGACGTGGGCGTGGGAACCTGCGACCCCGCGATGTCAGCAGTCATGTCCGCGAGCGGGTAGAAGGGACCGTGTGAGTTCGCCGTTTCACCAGAGCTGAACTGTTTTTGCGAGTGCTCCATCAGGCTCTCGTCGGAGCTCTCGCGCAGGTTCCGCTGCACCTCGCTCAGGTCCAGTTTAGGGGTCTCCAGGTCCTCCTGGGTGAGCTGGGCATGGAGGGGACGGCCGCCGCCCACCACTGGGACGGGTTTAGAGAAAGGGACGGGCGTGGCACCGTCAAGCCCTGACATCCCAGACTGGGCCTGCTGACGCTCGTAGTTGATGCAGTTCCTGTTCTTCTCTGCAGCTCCTCCCATCAGCACAGGTTCTGTAGATGCATCACTGTGAGGAGGCTTAGCTCCGCCCTCTCTTTCCTCAACAGTAGCTGAAGACGAGGTTTCTGGGTAGGAGCCAGTCTTTGGTGCTTGATGTCCATGTGAAAAGTTCCTGAGTCCAAAAAATATTTACGATGATACACATGAAGTCACTTTTGTGCCAAAAGTATTAAATAAAATGACAAGATCTGCAAAATATCGCATTTCAACAGCTAAAATAGATCACATAAAAATAGCAAGGATTAAATAGGTTGAAATCAAACTTAATTTTAAATTTAAAAAAATACTTGCTTCTTTATCTACTTCTATTTCATTAATTCTTTTATTGATTCCCAAGTCTTTTTTTTTTTGCTTACAGAATATTTTATTGCTCCTGAATTCTTGTTTATTGCTTGTAGAATCTTTTTTACTTGTGGAATCTTTTATCGATTTTGTTGTTGTTGTTGTTGTTTGTTTGTTTGTTTGAGGAACTATTTTATTGCTTCTGAAATATTTTTTTGCTTTTGGTATATTTTACTGCTCCCAAAAAAAATGTTCTTTTTTTCATTTTGCTTAAGGAATCATTTATTGCTTCTTTTTCTTTTTTTCTTTTCTTTTTTTTTTTTTTTGCTTTTTTGGCTATTAAATCTTTTACTGCTGAATTTTTACATTTCTCTTTAGAAGAAGGCCACGCCCACTCAGTGACTCATGAACATGGTGGACTGTTCTAGACTAAGCAGTGACATCCAGCTGGATTCGGACATTAAACACATGCTGCAGTCACATGATTGTGTCGCTACAAGATCTTTTTTTTTTTTGAACTGGTGCTGAGTGATTAAAGATATCCGAGTGTGGATTAGTCGTGTCTGTACTGAGGTGACAGGTGATTTTTGGTTGTTATCAGTTCTAGAGTACCTGTGATTGTGCAGGGCTGTGCCGATGTTTACAGCAGGGCTGGTGGATTTTTCTCGTTCCCAGAGGACGAGCAGTTCAGCCAGCCGCTCCTCTGCACACTGAGCCGTGAGCCGAGCCTCTGCGTCCTGATCCCAGCAGTCCTCCATCGTCTCCTTCAGAGATCGCACGGCCTATACACACACACACACACACACACACACACACACACACGGTTTTAAACACCGGGGCAAATCACAAGTACTCAAAATATCATCCAAAATCATTATAGTACTCTGATAAATCACGTAGATAACAGCCTGCTTAAGATCAGTGTTTTTAGTAATGTGTGTGTGAGCAAATATTTTGGCACAGCAGTATCTAATTTAACAACAGATTTTACTTGTACTTGTATTTGTAATACATTAAATTATGAAATGAATGTGTATGTATGTGTATGTGTATGTGTATGTATGTGTATGTGTATGTGTATGTGTGTGTGAGTGTGTGGGTGTGTGTTTACAAGACTGTTCTCCTTCCAGGCTTCAGGAAATTTGGGTCTCTGTTTATGGCGGGACACCAGCGCCTGCATTTCCTCTATGGTCGGATGATTCCCCGCCTCAGCCTGGAAGGCCAGCTGGAACGTGGGCACGGATTCTCCTGAAAGAGTAGGCGTAGGTCAGAGCAGATTTATGGATATGGAATGGTTACGGGAATGGTTACGACACAAAATCTTATCGTTAGTCGCTTTTAACAGAGCTGTACCTGGGAAGAGATCAGCACAGCGCATGAAGCTTTCCCAGTACAGCAGACCGAGAGCATAAACATCCACTTGTTTCAGTGCAGCCTCGCAGTCTCGCAGATTCACAGCTCCCTCAAGCACCTCCGGAGCCATGTATCGTACAGTGCCCACCTAACAACACACACACACACACACACACACACACACAGAGTAATGCTATATTCATAAAAAGAAATCTCTTTTATATTTCCTCATATATCTTCTCAACAGAGAGCACTGAATCAAGCAGAATTACTGAATCAGGTTGAATCACTGAAATAATGAATCAAACTGAATCACTCAATCAAACTGAATCACTGAACCGAGCTAAATTCACTGAATTATGCAGTATCATTGAACCAAGCTATTTCAGTCTGAATTACTCGATCAAACCAAATCACTGAATCAATCTGTATTACTGAAGAAAGCCGGATAACTGAAATAATCTGAATAAGTAAATCAAACTGAATCACTCAATCAAACTGAATCACTGAACCGAGCTAAATTCACTGAATTATGCAGTATCATTGAACCAAGCTATTTCAGTCTGAATTACTCGATCAAACCAAATCACTGAATCAATCTGTATTACTGAAGAAAGCCGGATAACTGAAATAATCTGAATAAGTAAATCAAACGGAATCACTCAATCAAACTGAATCACTGAATCGAGTTGACTCACTGAATCACGTTGTATCCATGAATCAAGCCGAATCACTGAATCAAGTTAAGCCACTGAAACAATCGGATTATTCTTTATGAATCACACTGAATCAGTGAATCACTTGATCAAACCAAATCACTGACTCAACTTGTATTACTGAATCAAGCTGAATGACTGGAACAATCTGAATAAATGAATCAATCTGAATTACAGAATCACCCAAACAGAATTACTGAATCAAGTTGAATAACTGAAACAATCTGTATAAGTAAATCAAGCGGAATCACTCAACCAAACTGAATCACTGAATCGAGTTGACTCACTGAATCACGCTGTATCCATGAATCAAGCAGAATCACTGAATCAAGTTAAGCCACTGAAACAATCGGATTATACAGTATGAATCACATTGAACCAGTGAATCACTTGATCAATTACTGAAACAAGCTGAATGACTGGAACAATCTGAATAAATGAATCAAACTGAATTACTGAATCACTCAGTCAGTGATTCTGCTTGATTGTTTCAAGTTGAATCAAGAATAAGAAAAAATATATATATAAGTAAATAAATATCTGAATAAGTAAATCTTCAGCTCTATTGCTGAAAAAAAGCTAAATCATTGAATCCCTCTGAATCACTGAATCAAACTGTCAACCAAATCCTCTAACACCTAAAATAAAAGAAAGCATTATTTAAATGTAATAAATAATAATAATAAAGGCTATTTTGGGAGCGGATTTCCAGCACAGCAAACTTTTCTCCCAGGAGCTTTTTCAGAAAGCACAAACCTTTCAGAATGACCACAGAACCATTTCAGAACCATTTTTTGAAACCCAGGCAAGTTTTCAACAACTAGGAAACCTTTTCGGTGACTCAGGAATGTTTTTAGGAACCCGGAAAGCTTTTCAGGAACCCGGGATCATTTTCAGGAACTCATCCAGGAAATGCGGCTAGTGCTGACCTCGCTGATGGCCGCGTTGTCCTCCTCCGCATGACCTGACTGTCTCTTTCCTGTCAGAGCCATGGAGAGGCCGTAATCACTGATCACACAGCAGCCGTCTGGTTTCACCAACACGTTCCTGCTGTTCAGGTCTCTGTGGGAGATGGCAGGCTTGTACACGTCTGAAAGAGAAAACACAGGAAAAGAACAAGAGAGAGAGAGAGAGAGAGAGAGAGAAAGAGATGAATATCAATGTTTCAGCTAAAGAACACCAGAGTACACTGCAGGATCTGAGATGCTGAGGGTGTGTGTGTGTGTGTGTGTGTGTGTGTGTGTGTGTGTGTGTGTGTGTGAGGGAGGGAAGATATGCCAGATCAGGGCCCGTGGGACTCTGCCGCAGGAAGACTGCACTGACGGAAAGGAAAATCAACAAACGCTCTGTCGTTCTCTAATGGAGGAGAGAGAAAAGAGAGAATCTCACCATGATTTTTATCACCGCATCCTCTCACTCTCTCTGTACCTCAAAATAACACACACTGTCCTTCAGCATCTGTCAGGTTTATGTGCACACACAAGCAAGCATGACATTAAATATTCAACGTATGTTAAAGTGACTTCTGAGATCCCAAAGAGCCCTGACGTAAGCAGAAGAACCTTTTCAGACTCCCAGGAATCTTTTCTTTTTTCTTCTTCTTTTTTTTATTTTTTTTTTTTATAATAGTCAGGTATTTGAGTATATTGAAACACACAATACATATTTCTTAAACTCTCTGGCTAAATGGCTCTGAATAAATACACATCCATTTTTTTTTTCAAATTAAATCTAAAATATTTTCATAAATATTTTATCATTAAATGATAAACAAACAAGGCACAGGAGGCCATGTGGGATTCAGCCTTAATGTATGTTACAGGAGCTTAAGTATAGTTAGTTAGGAATTGTTTACTGCACACATCACCCTGAGGTCACCAACCCATCCCCAAAGTGAAGCACGGTGGTGGTAGCATCATGTTGAGCGTTACCCTCTTTGTTATCATCTTTTCTTAAGAAAATATGAAAATATGTTCACCTTTCATGGTTTATGTGAAACAAAAGATGTATAACATGACAGGCCTGTTAATATTCACAAGCCAAAAATTTTTCGAGTAATAAAAATCGGAATTCGATTGTCAAAGGACTTTCGCTCACCTCCTCTCACCAGCTCCGTGTGAAGGTAAGCCAGTCCTCTGGTGACAGAGATGACCAGACGGCAGCAGCTCAACCAGTCGACTGTCCTCGTGCTCAGATACGTGCAGAGAGAGCCCTGAGGAACACAGACACCCAGAGATAACACTGACCTAAATACAACCCATACAACATAGAGAGAGAGAGAGAGAGAGAGAGACAGAGAGAGAGAGGCACAGAGAGAGAGTGACACAGAGAGACACAGAGAGAGAGGCACAGAGAGAGAGAGAGACAGGGAGTGACACGGGGGGGGCACAGAGTGAGAGACACAGAGGGGGGGAGGCACAGAGAGAGAGAGAGAGTTATACAGAGAGAGAGAGAGAGACAGAGAGAGACTGAGGGATACTGAGAGAGAGACACAGAGAGAGAGAGAGAGTTATACAGAGAGAGAGAGAGAGAGACAGAGAGAGACTGAGGGATACTGAGAGAGAGACACAGAGAGAGAGAGAGACACAGAGAGAGACACAGAGACACAGAAAGAGAGAGAGAGACTGAGAGTGAGAGACACACACAGAGAGGGAGAGAGACACTCTCCCCTGTACACACTCTCTCCTGTACACACTCTCCCCTGTACACACTCTCTCCTGTACACACTCTCCCCTGTACACACTCTCCCCTGTACACACTCTC
>CM074917.1:31400859-31410859 GCA_037576815.1 Pangasius larnaudii
GAACTGCTATGAATGAGTCATGAAGGTTGGTGAGGCTCTTAAAAATAGACTAAATGTTCCCTAGAAGCACAAATCATGCACCTACTCAAACCTGGAGCATGCGCACATGTACGCGCGCACACACACACACACACACACGCGCACGCACACACACACGCACACACACGCGCGCACACACGCGCACACACACGCAGAAGTAGAAGAGCTCAAGCTACAATACACTTCACATCCACCACACACAAGGTCACACCAACGCTCCCTGGTGTGTCCATGTTACTCATTAACTCTGTCTTCAGGTTTACACACACACACACACACACACACACACACACACACACACACACCCTACACAGATGCTCACGTGCACTGTTCGGAAGCCTCTCTTCAACACAGCGGGTGCGTACTTGAATAACGTTAAGCCTTAAATGCAATTATTAAAAAAAAACGAACAATTTCACTCAATGTCAGTTTGCAATTCGTTTACTTTCATTAAGAGAACGTCAGAACGGGCTCTTAAGCTTTTTCCAACGACGCACAAACGTAAAAAAGACGTGACCTTCCGTGCTGTACGTCTATATATAAAGTGTTTTCGATGTCACAGTCGTGCTGTTATAGGAAAGTAATCAACGACAGAGTGGTGTCATGAAGCAAAAAGTGATTCTTTTCCAACGGCAACACGTCCCGGAGTGTTTTATTCCCCTTATACCACAAGGCACATCATCGGATCTGACTGTTACGATACAATCTGCTGACACTGGAGACTCCTTCCATAAGCAAACGTTAAACAGACGCCACGTTACAGGAAACGTAACCATACCGTATTTCTATAAATGAACTGTTACTATAGAAACAGTACCTGGGATTTGCGGCTGCACTACTCTCGGAGCTGCTGTTACAGAAAATCAATCAACACTTTCGGACCAATCAGAATCCAGAGCTCTGGACGACGTCAGACAATAATAATCGAATTAAATCTGTGTTCTATTGCCGAGGAAACTACTAAACCAACCGCGGAACATCCTGACGCCTGTCTCCTCATTAAATATGCAAGGATATATGAATATGCATGATTATGCAAATTGGACCCGCCCCCGAATCACGGCTTGCCCCGCCATATTCTCAGCCGTTTATATAACGGCAATTATGCGTGTCTAAATATAGCGTTACCATAACAACCACGATTTGGTTCGTTAGCTAAGATGCAGGATCCGTGGTTAAAACTTTCCAGATGCCAGGAAAAAACTTAAATAAAATAAAAACCGTATCACGTGACATCACGGACTGGGCTCGGTATGTAGCCCCGCCCCTAAACGCGTCATGTACGAAAGTAAAGAAAAATCTGCTCGACATTCAAAACTTCAGTGGTAACAAACAGTGGTGTAAATAGAATCGACATCCAAGAAGAGAAGCCAAAAAAGAAAAAAAAAATGAAATGAAGAAAGGGAAATGAGCAACGGACTCCGTACGACAACAGAACGGTCCAAAGATCGAGAGACGCGATGAGAAGGACAAGATGTCGGCTGAGTCATCCTCATTACAGACGACAGAAAATCAACCTGATGTGTAAAAAAATAAATAAATAAATAAATAAATAAACAAAATGTAGAGCAGAGGAGACGCAGAGAGATAAAACTGTTTACTCTCCTCCGTCTCTTTCCCTTATCTCTATCCGTTCTGTCTATCTGTGCGTCTCCTCCAGCTCACACAGACACACACAGACACACACACACACACACACACACCCAGAACACAAATGATAAATTCATTAGCTAGCTCGCCGGGCAAATCAAAGTGCAACACGCTGGAAAGCACGCAGCTCTACGATCTGGTTGCCTGGAAACGGGAACGACTTCATTAAAAACGACCGGAATGACGATATAATATCGATATCGTCGTAAATTATATCACATTACACTTTTCGGAGGCATCGCGGACGCCGTGATTAAGTTTTCTTTTAATAACGTTAGACTAGTTTGCTTATTGACAGTGTTTTATAACTTCGTTATTAAAAATAATAATAACAATAATAATAATAATAATAATAATAATAATAAGCCAAATGTTTCTCTTTTAATCTTTAAATACTTGTATTACGGAGCATATTTTCTTAAGAGTTTATTAGCAAAACCTAAACAAAAATGTAAATATTGCATCACATTTTGTATCATGTTTAAAATTCTCGGGATATGAATTTTTTTTATTTATTTATTTTTTTTTAAATTATAACAGTTTACTAGCGTGCGTCGGCTCTTGCTTCGCCCGTACCTCCAGCTTTGCGTCCAGATCCGCGTCCGACGCCACCACGTGCTCGTCCTCCTTCTTTCCCGTCGCTTTGATCAAGACCTGTTTCGTCTTCCAGAACTTCTTCTGCATGCGGGCCATGACGGACCGGTCCTCGCCCAGAACCGGACTCGAGAACCTGAGACACCGCGAACACATCCGGTTTAAGAAATCCGTCAAACACAAACGACCGATTTTCTTTCTTTTCTTTCTTTTTTCTCTCCGGTGAACAGGAAAGGAAGCAGGTGTTACGTACCCATAGCCATCCATAGTGTTCAGATCGCCTGCTCGGTCCTGCAAACAGAGCACACGTTACGATAAAATGCCGAACGACGCATCGTAACGAATACTACAGCTACGATTTCCTCCATGTAGCCGCTGAGGATTTGAAAAAAAAAAGAATAGATTCTTTGACGCATAAATTGCGAAGACAATATCGATATTTTTATCATCGTGATCGTTTTATTCCACCACGCGGTAAACGTCACGATAAATTATACTGTCTCAGATTTGCGTTTATTTCTTTCCCCCCCCGACATGAATATTTTCCTCCCGCCGACATTTAGCTCTATTTCGTAAGTGCACCACGTAAACAGCCGCCATTTTAAACTCGTCTTTACTCAGAAATAAGTCACGAATCTCAATCGACCAAATCTTAAACTCGCACAACGTATCGGTTCAGTAGTATCGCACCTTAACATCGCTTTGTTGGACTGCTCAATTCTGATTGGTCGGTCAGAAGGTATTGATGCGTTTTCTATTACAGCAGCTCTGACAGTAGCGCAGCTGCTTTATACTAATCTTTACATTAACGTAACTATAAAGAGATAAAAATTTACAATGAGTTATTGTTGTGATTATTGAAAGATCGCTGTGGTGTGAGAGCCAATGAAACGCTCAGGGACGTCCTGTTATGGGAAAATAATCAACTTCAGGGTGGTAACGGTAACTCCATCACACCTCCAACTCCATCACACCGCCTTGCTGTTGATTATTTTCCTATAACAGCACGACACCGAGTGTGTTACTCCTTACAGAAATGCATGATGGATTAAAAAAAAAAAAAAAAACTCGAATCCTGAGGCGATTCCTACACAACTTACCTGAAATTTACACACCTTTTATATTATTTTTATATATATTATAGATAGATAGATATTTAACAAGCTTTAAGTGTGTATTAATGAGGAAGAAATGATGAAAATGACAAAACTGCTTGCAAAAACAGTAACAGCTGCTGACTTGCATGACCCTTAACACTGTTATATATCAAATTCACACACAAAAACATGACTTTACACTGACAGACCATGATTATAAATGAATATAACTGAAAAGAAGAGAGTGTGTGTGTGTGTGTGTGTCACTGCCATTTACCTCTGAAGGCCTGACATAAAGAAATGGCCTCTTCGCCACCAGGACACCTGTCTCACCCTGTGACTGTAAAGAGAAATTTTACACACTTACGAAACTAATTTTTTGGATTTTAATTACTCTTGTCTGAAAATAAACATCCACAAGAGCAAACTAGAGGCTGTAATATTTTAACGCGCTCACAAACAAACACACTAAAACAACGCTGAACGTTCAAACTACAGCCGAATCCCAAACCGCTTCCTGTTCCACACGTAGCGCACTACATAGTGCGCATCCGCCATTACTCCGTCCCCCTAGGTAGGGCGCCTATGTAGGGAGAATGGATTAGATTCGGGATTGAACCCAAGGCGATCCAGTCATCACATCTCATCCCACCATCCTTGATCCTTAAACGGTTTCTTGACGTTTACGACACAGCAATAAAGATTGTTTTTGTTTTGTTTTGCTTTCTATTCGCACCGTCATTTGTTCGCTGTACGTTTAGGATGAATATATTTTGGGGGAAAAATGAGCAAGATTGCTAAATATTGGACGGATTAAGTCGAGAAACTCCAGTTAATGCAAGCAGCCGTTGAACGTTACAGAGCGAAATATACGCCTCAGTCGTCGCTAAATGAAACCGAGCGAACGAAAATGTTACTCAGACGTGAAGTTCTTACTCGTTGTTTTTTTTTTTTTTCCTCCGCACGTCGTTTTTCAGGAAAAAAGCGCCATTATTAGCGCGACGTTATTAGCCGTGTTGCTTCCCCTCACAGCCGCTGACGTCGGCTTAACCACCAGCAGGATGCAGGGAGCGTTCACGCGCGTCACTGCTCAGGAGAGCAAACTACGCATGCGCACAAAAGAACACTCGCAATAATAGTAATAATAATAATAATAATAATACAATTAACAGTGCCATTTTCTTGTGTTTTCCTACTGAAAACCAACAATATTACAACAACATGGCGTTCAATTTACAATCAACTCATTTAACATTTTAACAGGGGCTTAGACACAACACAACATTAACCAGGAAAAAAAATAAAATAAAATAAAATAAACATGCCCAAGCTCTAAAAAAAAATACATAGTGACCTTATAAACACAAATAGAGCTGTGTCAATGAATACAAATGAATCCCAAGGGTATTAACAAATTTGTTTTATAATAAATTATATTTAGCAATTAATATCAACAAAAAGGCACAAGAGAACCTGAATGTGGGGGGAAAAAAGTGCTCTGTATTCTCAGTAGAGGAGTTACAGCATCTACACTGAGCACTTTCAGCATTACATTTAGCACTTAGGAACTCACTAGTGTTTTACTACTTAATAATAATAATAATAATAATAATAATAATAATAATAATAATAATAATAATGACTTGAAGTACCCTTGAACACAACTGTAACTAAAAATAAAAAAAATACAATTCGGAAAAGTTCTCCTGCCATTCCAAATATATTTTCTTTTATATAGGGTGCCAATAATTCTGAATTTGTCTGTATCATGATATACTGATTTTGATTCACAGATGGGTTTTATTTCCTCATAGCGATAGAATTTATGACCAAGACATAAAAAAAGCATCTAAAAAGGCACTTAAAAGGTTCCTTTAGACCCAAAGCTATGGAAGAACCATTTTTTTGTAGATGTTTTTGAGCCCTTTAAAACAATATTCACAAACTTTTGGCCAAAATTTTTTGGCTTTTACCTTTAAAAAAAATAAAGGTGCTAAAAGGTTCCTTTAGGCCCGAGGCGTTGGCTGTTAAAGAACCATTTTTGGTTCCTGAATGAAATAAAAAAAAAGTGTAAATTTTGGCTATAATTTTCAAGCATCATGTAAGAAATAAATTTTAAAAATAAAAGTGCTAAAAAAAAAAAAAAAGGTTCCTTTAGGCTGATGCAGAGGCTCTTGAACAACCATTTTTAGTTGCCAAAAGAAGTTTTTTCCCTAGAAAACTCACAACCGCAAATGTTTGGCCTGAATTTTTAAGCAACATGTAAATAAAAATAAATACATTTAAAAAATCTTAAAAATAAAGGTCCTATAAAGGTTCCTAGTAGACTGATGCAGAACCATTTTTGGTTTTTGGACAGGGTTTTTTTTTTGTCTTGATATTTTTATTCCGATGATTTAAAACAGCACATCAAGCGGTGTATTTTGCACATTGTTTCGACTTGAATCTTTAATCAACATATAAAAAATTAGATTGAAAAAAAAATGAAGGTGCTAAAGAGGCCCCTGTAGACTGATACAGAGGCTTTTGAAGACCCATTTTTGGTTCCTAGATAAACTTTTTATAGTTTTTTTCTTAAGAATGGATTTCAGGCAGCACATCAAATGATGTACTTTGCAAAATTCTAGCTAGAATATTTGACCAAATCTTAAAGATAGTTGAACAAATTAAAAGTACTAGAGAGGTTCCACTGATCAATCACTTCTGGTTAATTTTTTATAGACTGACACTTTAATGCAGCAGATCAAATATAAACTAATTGCAAGAAGAATCTTTGACCAAGGCATGAAAAAAAAAAAATCATTTAAATTAAAGGTGCTAAAAGGTTCCCTTTTTATAGTCTATGTTTTATGAAAATGTGTAAAATAAAAAAATAAAAAAAACTAATTTAGTGAAAATGAAAGTGAATTTCTCCTTCCATCCACAAGGTGGCAGTACTAACATGTGCTCTAAGGGATGATCAATGGCTAAAGCTCTCTGTGTACATTGCACAGCCTGTAGCTTGTAGTAGCATCAAGAGGTTACAAAAATACCACGATCAGATGTCTAGTCCGCCAGAAGAGCAATAAGTTGATCATGAACATTGCAGCACCTCTTTACATCGAATCTTACAGCGTTTATTATCGACACTGACACTCCCTGTTCTCTCAGGACTGTTTTAGATGCTGTGGGCGTTTTCAAACTGTTTTTGTGCAGAAATGACAACATTTGTGTAAAGTTACAGCTTTCTCTGAATTGGTTTGATTCATTGTCTGTTACATTTAGATCGAACCGTACGTGTAATATGCTATACGTAGCGTGAACAAAAAAAATGGATTTAGCCCATGTAGCACTTAAAACTGTTTTTTAAAATCATTTTCGGCATCGAATCTAAAGAAAATATGCATTTAAGCATTCAGAAAATGTGTTTAGCCATCTCAGTCGCTCAATGTATTTTTTTTTTATATATCTTAAGTGAGTAACTGGGTTGCGAATTTTAGCACAAACACAAAAACGCAATTCACAAATGTAGTGAACTAGCATCCATGCTAATGACATCACATTAAGTACAATCTAATGATTTGCTTAAAATGTTTTTGTTTTTTTTGTAGTAAATGAATAATTTACGTTCAGTCTATAATTTGTGTGACAGGGCTGTAGGTTCAAAGTGACCTCATCAGTCGCAGAATGAGGTTACGGAAGAAAAAAAAAGAACGACAGAACGTACGTAACGTTTCTTCTTCCTCTGATCTTCAGGAAATTTCAGTTCAACTTCCTGTTGAAGGTGTGACTTGGGTTGAGTGAATGAAGCGAAATGTACATTTTTCATGAACTATAATGGACGATTCGGGGAAAAGGATGTTTCGAGCATGAAATGGATTCGAACAGTAACACAAAAATAATACGATTTAATAAATTAATGATCATATTTGAAGGTAAAGTATAGTTTTGTGGGCTGGGACATGCAAAAAAATGTTGTTTATTAATGTGATTATAAGTTTTATTAAATGTTTTAATGTTATTGGTCTGAAAAATACACATAGCTTGATGTGAAGGTTACAGGTTAAGGTTGGTTTTAGGGGGCGTGGTCAGCCTTGTTAGATTTTTTATTTATTTATTTATTTTTACATATGAAATTGAACAATATCCGACCAAATTAAAGTAATACAGTGACGCTGCAGGATTTTGCGATACTAAACTTGCAAATAAATGCTTTCTGATTACTCAGTTTATGTGTCACTATTTTAAGCATGTGGCCTTGGGTGAAAAAAAAAGGCAAGTGGTAGTAGAAAAGAAATTTCTAAATTACAAGGCGGCTTCAGAAAGCAGGAAATCAGCAGACTGTGAGCAAGTGTATGGAAAATCATATACGCTCAATAACACACAAAACCACAGAAAACCACGCCTTAAAGTCGAAGTTTCAAGTGCCAGCCTGCCACGACAAGACCGTGTACATCAGTTCTCTAGATAACCTTTAATACTCGCTCCAGCACGCTGACTGACTCTCCATTCTGCATTTAATTTCACACACACACACAGATTTTTTTTGTTTTTTAAAAAAAAACAGCAACAAAGCAGTTGCTAAATCAAGACCTGAGCAACATCTTCAGCGTGTTTAGACACACAGCAGGCCGAGATTTCTCAGGCTTTGAAAGTGTCTGGTGTAGACTGTGGGTTTGAGATGGGTGGGGTCACGTTTCAGGAGCACCCCAAAAAAACACACACCTACATCCTCCGTCTGCTGCGGTTCGAATGTCTTCATGTCTGCGGAACCGTGTGTGTGTGTGTGTGTGTGTGTCTGCACACGAAGGTCATCTGTCGTTTCTTCTCCAAAGGGACTTTTTTTTTGTAACGTCTCTGCTCATGACACACCTGTTTCGGCTCATTAACTAATCATTAACCCCGTCTTCAGGTGTGTTTAGAGAAGGTACACAGCGAAACAGTGCTGAGATGTTTCTCAGTCCCAGGTCTGGTTTTCAAAAAAAAAAAAAAAAAACTCCTGAACGAGTCGTCTCTTTTACGTGAACATGGAGAGTTGATTAAACATATTTTATAAAATTCACTGCAAAGGCTGGAAAATATTTCACTAACTGTACTATGGTACTTTACTTAAGTGCTCTTTTGGAAGGTTTTTTTTTTTTTTTTTAAATCTTTACTCACGTTTTTTTATTGAAATTAAATCCTTGTTCTCTTACTCCAAGCAAAAATTTCTTACTCCTAACATTTTCATTTTGACCTCTCAAATGCTGCGACTTTTCCTTTTTCTCCGCTTTTTCTAATTTTCTTCCTTTTTTTTCTTAGACTAGGATGTGACGTCTCACTTGCCTCTCAAGTAGAAATGACATATCAGCCTTTAAAATTGAGATCAAATCTATAAGAAGCCTGTTATCTTTAAGAAGTAAGTTAGCTAGTTACATTTGTACATTAGTTTGTTAAATTAGATTAGATTCAATTAGATTAGGTTTGTAAATTAGGCTGTAAAAAAATTCGCTAGGTAGCTAAATTTTGTACATTAGCTTGTCTGACCTGCTAGCTAGTTAAGGTTTGTATATTAGCATATAAATTAGCTAGCTAGTTAGGTTTTGTTAGCTTTTGTTTTTGTTAGCTCGCTAGTTGTTTTGTACATTAGTTTGTTACATTAGCTAGCTACTTCAGTTTTGTATGTAGGTTTGTTCAATCTTCTAGTTAGTTAAGTTTCTTTGCTAATATGTCTTGGTATTCATTCCCAAAGGGTTATTGAACTTCAACTAACCCGCAAGCCAAATTCTAGGTGTGTGTAAGCTAGCAGAATATCTTCCTTACGACTGATTGCTTAGCGAACTCGCTAGTCATGCAGGATCATCAGCTCTCTTCATTAGTTATAAATATGTACTTTTCACTCTTAAATACTTGAGTATGTTTAAATGTTGATACTTTTTGACTTTCATTCAAGTAGCTATTGGCCTCCTTACTTCTACTTCTACTGTAACTGAGTTAGAGTTTGACATAATGCCATTAATATTACTACTACTGAGGTAATTTCTCTGTACACTTTCCACCCCTGATGCAGAATGATGTTATTTTGTGAATGATAAGGCAGATTAGGATTTGCTGAAACAGCTTCAGTCATATTTAGGCCAAGAAGAACAATCACAAGATCAGAACTGTTGAGCTGTTGCACAGAAACAGGGAGAGGTTTTTTTCAGTATCGCTCATCAGAACAGTGTTTTTAAGCGGCTGAATGCACCGAATGACTCAGAGGTCTTTCCTACGCGAACGTCTTAACAAGTGGTTAAACCGTAAAGAAAAGAAAGTGATGATGGGGAACAGAAGGAGATAACAAATGCAGTATTCATTTATTCATTCGTTCATCTTCAGTAGGTGCTTTATCCTGGTCAGAATTGCGGCGGATCCGGAGTCTTTCCCGGGAATACTGCGTGTGAGGTGGGAATACACCCTGGGCGGGATGCCACTCCAGCACATACCACCATATATATATATATACACACACACACACACACACACACACACACACACACACACACACCTAGAGGCAATTTATCTCAGCCAGTTCACCTACTGGAATGTTTTTAGGAGGTGGGAGGAAACCGGAGAACCCGCAGGAAAACCAGGCCGACACGAGGATGTCATGCAACAATAAC